>PVKB01000679.1:0-470870 GCA_004027205.1 Ctenodactylus gundi
CCCCCCCCCCACCCCGCTTCCAGCTTTCCTGTTTTGGGGTAGATAATTCAATCCACCTTTAGAATCTGTTTTTGTAGTTTGTGCGTTCTGAGCAAAGTCTTCTGACTATGTTTCACAACTTCTAGTGGAGTCATGAATAAGTACTTCCATATTGAGTTGCAGTTTGGATCGAAATGTCCCCCAAAGGCTTTTGTGCTCAGAGGCGGAGTTTCTGGAATATGGTTGGATTGTGAGAGCTCTAACTTCAAAAGCGTTTAGACTACTTACAAAAGTGCCCAGGAGAGGTTCCTGCTGTAGACTCTGAGTGTTGGGATAAATTACAGGTGTGAACCACCATGTCCAGTTGATTTAGTCGTTTTTATTTGTAAATTTCCCTTGAATGCTTAAAAATAAATCGTCTCCCACAATGGTTGGTGCAGTGTTCTCTGCCTATCATCTGTTAAGTCAGATTTGTTACTCACATTGTGTAAGTCATCTGTATCTTTACTGATTCCAATTCCTGTTTCCCCACCCCTAGCAACCACCACTCTAATCTCTTCTTCTGTGAGTTTGACTTCAGTTTCCACACACAAGTGAGACTGTGTAGTGCTTGTCTTTCTGCACCCGCTTGTTTCACGTAGCATGACATCCACAAGTCCCCGCATATTCTTCACTACTGGTAAGATTTCCTTCTTTTTATTAAAGTCTGAATTCTTTCCTAAGGTTTTACGAACATCACCTTTTCTATGCATGGGGTCATATGCTTTTCTCATGGAACAATCTTTGTGTCTCTCTGCCTGAAAGTCTGGAAAATGATGAACCTAGACTGGGCCTCATCCGTGGAGTTTCTTCAACTCGTGAACATTATTCTTAGATGGTTGTCCCTGAACTAGTCTCTCTTGTCCTCAGACTACTTCTCTCCAGTTTAGTGGGGTTAGGGCAGGAAATGTATGAGAACACACCATAATTAGGTTAACTAGCTTTTCTCCTTTGTTATAGGCCATATCCAGATTTTCTGTTCTCTGTATCCTTTGGCCAGCTGACTTAACCTCTTTCCTGCCAGGTTGTTACTAATCATTTACTATTAAATTAGTTAATTATATACTTAACGTGTGTATCAGGAGGAATAGTTCTGTGACTCAGCTTTTTTGTACAGGCCATCAATGGTAATTGTTGACAGATATCCTTAAATAATATAAATCTGCAATGCAAGGTAGACTTCTGACCACGCAGGCAAAAGGTACATTTCCCAGCATCCCTTGTACCTGGGTGTGGTCATGTGTCTAAATTTCAACCTATGGAATATAAGCAAAAGTGGTTATACCATTTCTTGGTCGTGCCCTTAAAAGGAATGAGGGTGTGCTCCTCTCTACTTTCTCTGTCCTCAAAAGCCAGGATGCAAACTTTATGGTAAGAGCTGGAGTGGTCGGTCACCTTAGAGCTCAGATATGAAAGCCCCATGTTAGAATGGGAGAGATGCTGTATCAACTGCCTACCTTTGAATTGCTATGTAAGAGAAAAATCAAAATTCTATTTTGTGATCCCTACATTTTGGGGTTTTCTACTATATCCTAAGTAATATAATTTCATGCCACTGTATTTAACCAGAAATCTGTGCTTACTCTTTATTTGTACAGAAGTATGATTTTTACTTCAAATTGTAGATTTTATGTCCATATTTTTTAATTAAATGGTTAGTTTGTGTGTGGTTCAACTAACTCTTCAAAGAATCAGCTTGTGGGTTTATTTATTTTAGTGTGTTTAATGTTTTAAGATTATTTTGTTCCTTTTACATTTAGGTGAATTTTAAACTATTTATAGAATTATGGGATAACATTTTTATTCTTCTCAACATTCTTTCTACATTGTTCCATTGTCTTACATCATCTAAATTTGCTAAAAATTTTATGACTCTTGGTAGATTATCTGCTTCTTCTACATAGCTTTGTTGTTGTTGCTGTTGTTGAAGGTACGAGTGAGTTTAAGCCCAACCCGGGCAACTTAGCAACTTAGCGGGACCCTGCCTCAGAACAAATAAATCTGGGCTAGGGATACACCTCAGTGCAAAGGTCCTGAGTTCAATCCCCAGTACTGCCAAATTAATAAGTATACAAATAAAATGACAACTTGAGTGAGGAGTGGTGGCACACGCCTATAACCTCAGTACTCTGACAGGCTAAGGCAGGAGAGTCTTAAGTTCAAGGCTACCTTGGGCAACTTAATGAGACCCTGACTCAAAAAAACAAAACAAAACAAAACAAAACCTGCGGGTAGCCTAGCATGGTGGCATACACCTGCAATCCCGGAACTCTGGGAGGCTGAAACAGAAGGAGTACAAGTATGAGTCCAGACTGGGAAATTGAGAAACTTAGCAAGACTCATTATCAAAATAAAAAATACAAAGGGCTGGGAATGTAGTTAAGTAGAAAAAGTCTATGTTCCTCCCTAGTAACGTGAAGTCAACTTGCTCTGCCAAAGTAGCTTCAGCTTCAAATTAAAAGACAATGTAGTTTAGAAAATTGTCACCAAAGTGCTTATCACCAAATATGCAAAGAGTAGTGCTTAAGGTGACAGCAGTATCACTGAGGATGCAGGAAGATGCAAAGCAGCATTCTCTTTAATTTAATTTAGGTTAATGGCTGGTCCTGAACTCACTATGGAACCCAGGCTGGCCTTGGTCTCACAACAATCCTCACCTCCTGAGTTCTGGGATCACGGTCATGTGCTACCAAGTCCAACTAAGTGGTGCTGAGGAATTGAACTCTGCCTCACACTTGCTGGGCAAATACTCCAACCGCCGTGCTGTTTCTCCAGTCCCATTTCCTCATATTTTGGACTATATATTTATATAACTTTCCCCAGAAACTATAAATTTGTCATTCAAAGTTACTGATTCTCTGTAAAGAAGTCTTATTTTCTCTCTTTCAGATCCTTTTCATCATTTTTTCACTTTTTGAAAATTTTTGTCTTTGAGACAAGATCTTGCTTGGTTGTCCAGGCAGGCCTGGAATTGTGTTGTTCCTGCCTCAACCTCTTAAGTAGCTGGGATTACATGTCTGTGCAGCCAGAGAACACTTTTTCTTTTTTTTGAGGCAAAGTCTCATTGTGTAGTTCATCCAGGCTAGTCCTGAACTCATTATAGCCAAGGCTCGCCTTGGACTCATGGCAATCCTCCTGCCTCAGTCTCCTGTGTACTAGGACTATAGTCGTGTACTTATGTAGTACTGAGAAATCAAACTCAGGGCCTTGTTCTTGCTAGACAAGTGCTTTAACCATTGTGCCATTCCTCTAGCCTGAGAATCTTATTTTCTTTATTGCTATAAATGGCTGGTAAATGCTACTATCCTATGATGTAAAATTGCCCTACAGAGAAAATGCAAGTTGTGCATACTTATATCAGCTAGTTTTAAGTATGTCTTAATACAACAGAAAATCTAAATTTTTGTCTCGTACATAAAACTGTAGAACTACACAGTTCATGAGAAACCCCATTCAGAGCCTCTTTCTGGTTTACAGAAGCTTTACCTCTCAGTATTTTGTTCTAAAATAAGGTACACTCCAGAAAGAAAGAAAATAAAGGAATCCACAGATTATGATTAGCATAGTAGTTTTATAACCATCAAAAAAAAAAAACACATCTCTTTGGGCTGGGGGTATATAGCTCTGTAGTCAAAATGTTTGCCCCAATGTACGTGGCCCTGGGTCTGAATCCCCAGCACCACATAAAGATGAGCTGGGGATGGTGGTGCACATCTAGGGACTCAGCACTTGGGAGACTGAAGTGAGAGGACTGCCATAAGTTTAAGGTCATTCCGGGCTTGCAATAACCAGCCTGGTCTACAGAGTGAAAGCCTGTCTCAAGAAGAAAAAAGAAAAACATCAAAGAAAGACCTTTTAACTTGCTATGCTATCCTACCATTCTTAGCTTGCCAGACCCAATAGCTACTCAAGCTCTAGCCATGAAGTCTTATTCTGGTCAGAGGAAGACAGTGAAAAAAAACAATACCCTCATTCTAGAAAGCTTTCTCACACCTAGTATTTGAACTTTCATTTTTTACCAAAACTAGCCACATGCCCTTACTAAATCACAAAGGAAGCCACGCCGAGAACCAGTCATTCCAGAAGACCTTCTGCCCAACTAAAAATCACTTATTCCATACTAACAAAATGGAGACAATGGTCATTGAGATGGGCACATAAGCATTTGTAGTATGTTTTTAAAAAGGATTTAATGCCTTAGTGCTGGAGGTCCAGCAGAGTCATGGAGGGAAGGGAGACATGTTAAATCACCATTTCTACAGTGTTTACATCTTGTTTAGAGCCAAAAATCTCTCTTCCTCCCACTTGGATTTCTAGACTGGGATGCTGGGCTTTCTTCCACTGAGAATTAAAGGACAGCATGGGACTAGGCTTAGCAGGCCTGCATAGAAAAGAGCAAAGGTCATTCTCTAATTGGGATGTCTCCATGGCTGAACATGTCCAACCCACACATCTTAACCAACAAGCTTTATTGTTGTGGTTAAGCTTTAATTGCAAAACGCAACATATAATGACCTTGGCTTTTGTATCATGTGTTCTATACTAACCGCTTTTCAAGGAAGTGCAAACCACCAGACGTGATCTCTGACCCAGCCCTAGAGAATGTGGACACAAAAAACATTTCACCTTGTTGGAAGTAGTCCCAAACTCAATCTGTCAGCGCCAAAAAGAAGTCTGACAACAAGAGATCCTGACAAGGCCAGTCAGGTTACTTTTCTTTTTCTTTTTAAAAATTTCTTTCAGTAAGAGGTACATTGTCATAACCCCTTAAGATACTCCTCTCCTTCACTCTTATCCCGTTGTTCTTGGCAACATATCGAGTCAGGTTACTTCTGCAGCAGAAAGATACAGTCACTGCTCCCCAAAAATGAGCAGTGGAGGAGCATGCTGCAAGAACGGGAGAGGGGTTCTGAAGTCCTACCACAAGGGAGGCGATCAACCTTTTCACCACTGGCTGGGTTATAGGAGCACACACAGTCTTTGTGCAGCTCGCTAATTTGGGTAAAAGAGGAATTGCCCTACAGGAAAAAGACCCAGTTTTGGTCAACAAGTTTCCTTGCAGCTAAAGGTAAAGAATGGTTAGCACAGAGCTTGTTTGTGAACTGTCTTGTATGATTGGTCCCAGAGGGGTTTAAACTCAAGTCAAGATGGAAGTACTTTGGTTTTCTTTGATGATGACAAAGCCTCACTATTTCCCACACCCTCCATAACGATCCAAGGCAAATGCAGAGCGCAGGTTTAGAAGCTGCCTCACAGGCCAGGAGCTGTGGCAAGTGCGCGGGTGTGGATGCGACCTGGAGGACCAGGGAGAGGGCAGGCCGAACCAGACGGAAAAGCCTCCTGACTCCCGGCGCTGTCTCTCCTTGACGTCAACGCTGAGACACAGAAATAACCCTCCCAGCTTGTCCTTTGCATATATTCGTTGTCCAACTACTTTTTAAAATTTATCATGTGTGACCATGACAGCCATACATTATTTCATAATCCTGGACTTCTGTCCATTTTAGAATATGATTTCAAAAAATAAGACAATACACGAAAAGGAATATATTTGAGCTGGGCATGGTGGTGCAGTCTGCAATCCCCGTACTATGGAATGCTGAGGCAGCAGGATGGCAATTTTGAGCCCAGTCTGGGCAGTTTAGTGACTCTGTAAGACCCTGTCTCAACGTGAGAGAGAGAGAGAGAGAGACAGGAAACAAGGAAAGAAAAAAAGCCCTGGGATGTAGCTCAGTGCAAAGGCCTTGGGTTCAGTCCACAGTACTGGGAAAAAAAAATATTTTTTCCTCCCTGAAATGCCTTTGAATGGTGGTCCGGTTGTTTTTTTGCCCTTGATCTGGCTGCCCAAGCATTTGGGTTTTTTTTTTTTTTTTTTTTTTTTTTTTTTTTTTTTTTTGAGATAGGGTCTTACTCTATAGTTCAGGTTGGTCCTAAACTCACTGTGGAGCTCAGGCTGACCTTGGACTCACAACAATCCTCCTGCCCTCAGCCTCCTGAATACTGGGATTACAGGCGTGTGCCACCAGGCCCAGTTTATGCGGTGCTGGGGAATCAAACTCAGGGACTTAATGCTTGCCGAAACAAGTATTTCAACCACTGAGCCATGCCTCCTTCCTCTGGCTCGGGGGAGGGATATTAGCTCATTCAGGCAGCAGAGTCACTCACTGGGCTACTCCTCTGTGCAGCTGGCACCCTTCCAAAGCCAGCCTGGAATGAGAAACTCATTACTTCTCCTGCCCCTTCGCTGGATTTCCTAATGGAAATGAATCCTACAGGGGTAACCAGCCAGTGGTAGAGAGCACAGAGCAGGGGCTCAGCCCTGATCTCCTAGAAGCAGAAAGGGCTGCTGCTCCCACCCCCCAGATCAGGGTATGTGGGGCCAGATCGTGGAAGCTCAAGATGAATACAGTGCATGCACGCATATGTGTGTTTGTGTGTGCGTGCGTGTGCCTCTGTGTGTGTGTGTGTGTGTGTGTGTGTGTGTGTGTGTGTGTGTGTGTGGTACTAGGGATTGACTCCAGGCCTTTTACCATTAAGCTATACCTCTGGCCCTTAATTTTTATTTCAAGACTAAGTCCCATGAAGCTGCTAAGGGCTCAAACTTGCAGTTCTGCTGAATGTTGAATAGGTGAGCAGACCCTAACAATGTTTGAGATATGGCTGCTTTGGGATTGGTGGGGGGATCTAGGGACATGCCTCAGTGGTTAAAGCACTTGCCTACCAAGTGCAAGATTCTAAATTCGAAATCCCAGCACCACAAACACCAGGCACGGTGGCACAGGACTGTAATCCCAGCATTCGGGAGGCTGAGGCAGAATGATTGTATCATGTTCAAGGCTATCCTGGGCTGCCTAGTGAGTTCAGGACCAGCCTGGACTACAGAGCGAGACCCTGTCTCTATCCCTCTCCCCCCAAAAAAGGAAGGATTAGGGGAGGCTGCTGAGTATGGTGGCACATGCCTATAATCCCAACTACTGAAGAGGCTGAGGTAGGAGAATTACAAGAGGCCAGCCCAGGCAATGTAGTGAGACCTTATCTCAAAATAAAAAAATAAAAATAGGTCTAGGGACATAGCATAGCTCTGCTGTTAAAGCACTTACCTAGCTAGTGTGAAACACCGAGTCTGATTCCCCCTAGTACCTCACAAAGTGGGCATGGTGGGGCATACCTGAGGCAGGAGGACTGCCTTGAGTTCAAGACCAGCCTACACTACAGGAGACCCGGTCTCAAAATAAATAAATAAACAAACAAAACCAAAAAAAGTAAAAATAAAAAAAGGGCTGGGGAGTGTAGCTCAATGGTAGAGCGATTGCCAAGCAAGTAGGAGGCCTTGGGTTTGGTCCTTAGCGGCACAAAACAAACCACAAACAAACAGAACCATCTAGGAAAGATAGAAAGCAGACGGCATTTTCCTCTTGGCAGTGGAAGGAGCTTCCTAATAGCCCTGACTTCCTGCCTGGCTTCTCCTTTCTCAGCATGTTCTGGAAAACCTGTGGCCTGGAGTCCAGAGCAGGGCTGGGGAATGCCAAGGCAGAAATAGGCACAGCCCTCCTGCCCTCTGGAGGAAGAGGGAGGCTCCTCTGCACTTCCCTGCCTGCAGGCCTGCTGAGGGTTTTCATGATGTCATCCATTCATCATTGTGAGCTGCTTAGCCATCCCAGGGCTGGGCCGGCTGCCAGGGCCAGGAGGGAAGAGAGATCATGTTCGGCAGGTCCCTGAGCATGTGCAGAAATGTTGCCATCAGTTCCGCATAGAAAGACTTGGAAATTGAAGAAGACAGTACAAGTCACAAGATCCTATCTAACCTTCCCTTCCCAAAACACCTGGGAAGCACTCAGGGGCCTCTTGCCTGCGGACCGAGCACCCCACCCTGGAGTGAGTCTGGGTGTGGAGGAGGGCCTGCTCTGCCAGGTGCTTCGTTCTCCAGACTTCAACCTGTTTCCCCACTCAGTGGTGTTCGAAAGCAACTTCATCCAGGTACTCCTTTTCTTTGGTGGCTCAGAACAGCTCTCGTTGATTCTCCTAAACTTGTTCCCAAGATGTGATTGGGAGAGCCACCCTGGAGCAGAAGTAGAGGGGTAACCGAGGCAGGGAGGAGCGAGGGAGCTGGAATGCAAAACCACCGACATTGTCCAGGGCTCCAGGAGCCCCAGACAGGGCTTCTCCTGAAGATGTCACCTGGGGGGAGACAGCTTTGAGTGGAAGATGTGGTACTTGAACCCTCAATTTACCTCATCCTCCAGGCTGCCACCCAAAAAGTGAAGTGAAAGAGGCAGCTCTTGAGGATTTAGAAATGCTGGTCAGGGAAGGAACAGGAACTGGGGGCCACTGAAAGGCCTGAGCTCAGATTCCAGTCTTTTGCTTTCTCATTGGCAGGTATATCGTACATGTAACTTGTGTACTACCTGAACCTATCTCCTCTATCATAAGAGGGGACGATGGATTTAGGAATCCAGTGTAAATACAGTAGGCAGGGTACCCAGCGGACAGACACCACAGATACTGCTGAACATTTTATCAGGAACAGTGCATCCTCCGACAGAAAAAATTGTCCTTTGTTGTTGTTGTTGTTGTTCTGGAGGTTGAGTATAGAGCCTTTGTCCTGACCTACATCTCTAACCCCTTTTTTATTTTTTGTTTGAGACAGGGTCTTGCTAAGTTGCTGAATTACGCAGGCTGGGCTCAAACTTTCAATTCTCCTGCCTTAGCCTCCCAAAATGCTGAGATTGTAGGCCTGTGCCACCAGGCCTAGCCAAAGAATTATCTTAATAGTGCTGAGTTGAAAAACCCTGAGCTAAAACACACTGCTGCTTCTGCTGGATACTCAAGCTGTGCCTGGGGACTGCATTGCAGGTCAAAAGCGGCAGAAACTGGATAGATATCTACAAAACTTCTAATACCACAGCACTTGGGGTAACCTCCTCTGTGCCCTGCCTGCCCCTTCCCAACATCCTCCTCATGGCCAGAGTCAAATGGCATCAGGGGCAGAGCCAGACATGGAACAGACCATCTACAGCCCCAAAAATCACCCTGAAGAGGTAAGCAACACACATGAGAACGAGGCCCAAGAGAGGTGGTGGCGGAACCAGAGTGGACAGTGGTGCCTCGTGACTAAACTCAAGGTAGGGAGAAACTGAGAAGCCATCAGCAGTGACATTAATTTTATTAGACAGCAGTGGTCCATGGCAGGCAGGACATCGGAAGGGCAGAGGCCATATGTGGCATTACGTGAGCAGGAGGAGGGACCATATTGCAAGCTCATCTGCCTTCCTGCTACCCTTTACCCACAACTGAATTTACAAATATTTGTCACCCTTTGTCAAGGGTCAAGGAAGCAGTGAGGCCTGGCCGACAGAGAGCTGGTTGGGAGAGACAGGTTCTCTTCAGTCCTTGGTATGTAACTAACTAGACTCGGATAACTTTTGAGTCACAAGTCACTAGTTGCATCTCAGTTTTCCTATCTACAAAATGAATAGAGGCATGGAGGAATAGCACAGTAGTCAGAGCATTTGTCTAGCTACACCCCTGAGTTTGGTTCCCCAGCAGCACATAAACAGGGCATGGTGGAGGACTCCTATAATCCCAGCAGTTGGGAAGCTGAGGAAAAGGATTGCTGTGAGTTCAAGGGGAGCCTGGGCTGCATAATGAGTTCAGGATCAGCCTAGACTATAGAGTGAGACCCTGTCTCAAAAAAAACAAAAACAAAAACAAAAAAGAATGGGACTAAGTCCCAGTAGAACTGTAACACAGGGGAATAAAAAGAATAATTATGGGATAGGAAAAAAACATATAGTGACACATTTGTGATAAAATGGCCCTTCTTTATTTTTAATCTTCCCAGGACAATCTGTTGGCTGTTTTGTGATAAATTCTTCATTTCTTCTCCATTCTTTCTGACAGACCTCTCCACGGTTTTGCTGTACCAGAGCAATTCCATCTGACTAGTTAGATCCAAAGCCAGTTCCTTGAACTCCAGACTCACAGAGGCCTTGTCTGCACAAGCTGGAAGTCGCAAAAGTCCATGACCTTAGCCGCCTTCCTCCAAGGCTGTCTCTCTCAAGCAGGGCCCAGGACACCAGTCTGAGACTGACGGGGCAAGTGCAGACTGAAATGCAGACTCCGGGGCCGCACCCCAGACCTAGTGAACCCAAGTCTTTGCAATATCTTCAGGCATTTGCATTTAAAACTTCCAAGATGGATGGTTTAAACTTTTTAAAATTCAATACAGTGAAAGACACATTGCCATGAATCTCCTTCAAAACACGAAGTGTCCCCCCACTTCAAGCGGAAGGGTCCTATTGTATCTGCCACTTCATGTTCTGGTTTGTTTGTTTTCATGCTGGGGATGGAACCCAAGGCCTCTGCACTACGCTATATCCCCAGCCCATTTGAGACAGGGTCTCAGTTAGTCACTAAATTGCCCAGGTTAGACTTGAACTTGTGATCCTTCTGCCTTAGCCCCCTAGAGAAGTGGAATTCCAAGCCTGTGCCCAGCTCTCTTTACTTTTGAAGCAGTTCTGGAAGTCCCCTTTGTGTCTTTAAAAGGTGCCATACAAATATAGTGAAGACTGATATGCAAAGGCAGACTCCTAAAAAATAGTACAATGCATCTCCATCTGCCTTATTCACTGGATCTGGTGCCACGTGACTTCTGGCTCATCGCCAAAGTCAGATGGACCATGAAAGGCAAATTTCAGGACCTTAAAGCTGTACCAAAACTAAAGACACCAGTGAAAGACTTCCATAACTGCTTCAGAAAGTGGCAAGAACTATTCAAATGAGAATATTCAAAGTGAAGGGGAGATTTTGAGAGGAATAGTGCGCCTTGACTATAAAGTCTTTTATTTAAGCATTCATTCTATTTTTGATCACACTTGTATCTGGTCTCCATGGTTTTTTCCTTCCATTTTTGAGGCAGAATCTTGTTCTGTAGTCCAGGCTGGCCCTGAATTCACTATGCAGCCCAGGCTGGCCTCAAACTCACAGCAATCATGCCTCGGCCTCCTGAGTGCTGGGGTTACAGGTGTGCACCAGTTTATGTGGTGCTGGGGAATCAAACTCAGGGTCTTGAGCTAGGCAAGTGCTTTAACTCCTGACCTATGCCTTCAGCCTCCATCCCTTGTTTTCATGATATGATGTCACATCAGAAGCAACAAATCATCAGTGTGTCCTTCCTCTTGCTTTCAGAATTCTCCCATTGAAATTTGTGGAGCTCCAGGTCTGTGACCACCTTCAACGCATCCTGAGACTGAGGACAGTCACTGAGAAGATCTACTACCTAAAACTACACCCAGACCATCCTCAGATCGTCTTCCGTTTCTGGATACGACTGGTTCAAATTCTGAAGGAGGGCCTATCCATCACCACCAAAGACCCTACAATTCTCGTCACTCGCTGCCTGGTACCCAGGAGTAACTGCCACCCATCTGGAGACTCTGAGGTAAGGGAGAATCACTGCTGGCATTGAGCCAGAGCTGAGATGAACCGTAGACCTGAGGCTGAACCATAGACCTGAGAGGTGATCTCAGCTTTGGGCATTTTCCAGACAACTTGATTGAGGTATCACTTATTTATTGTTTTTTAATTTACATACCACATCCTGATCATTGTTACTTCCTTTCCCCCTTCCCACCTTCTCCCCTCCCCATACATCTCCTTTTCTTCCCCACAAAATTTCTCTTCTTACCTTCTTCCATCTCTCTCTTACTTTTGAATGGCTTGGCTTTCTCATATGAGGGAAACATGATATTTAACTTTCTGTGTCTAATTCATTTTGCTAAGTATAATGGCCTGAAGGCATAGCCTTTTTCCTACAGATGACTCAAATCTATTTTGGTTTATAGCAGAGTAGTACTCCGTTGTGTAAATATACCACATCTTTTTTATAATCTCTTCATCTGTTGATGGACATATTGGCGCCTTTCAAGATTTGGCTGTGTATTGAAGTGTCATTTATAACCACAAAATTCACCCCACCTACATGTACAATTCAATAAGATTAGTAAATGCAAGCAGTTGGGCAACAATCAACCATCAACAAAAACCAGTTTCAGGCCATTTTTATTGCCCTGCAAAATTCCCTTCTGCCTATTGGCTGTCACTTCCTGTACCTACTCCCTGGCAACTGCTAATCTGTTTTCAGTCTCCATAAAGTCATCTTTCTCATATCTTAGACATAAACAGAATCTTACAGCAGATAGTCATCATGTTTGGGTTTCATTAAGTACAATATTTTTCAGGTTCATTTTATTCATGATACTACGGGACCAACTCCAGGACAGTCACAGTCTATCAGTACTTAATTTATTTGTTTGTTTGTTGATTATTTGTTATTGACTATTTGTACTGTAGATTGAACCCAAGGCCTTCACATTGAGCTATACCCCTAGCCCTTCTTCTTCTTCTTCTTCTTTTTTTTTTTTTTTTTTTTTTTTTTTTTTTTTTTTTTTTTTTTTTTTTTTTTGATTTTGAGACTGGGTATCTCTAAGTCACTAAGTCAACTCCAGGCTGAACTTGCAATCCTCTGCCTCAGCCTCCCAAAATATGGGAATTGTAGGACTATGTCGCGATTCTGGTTGTTCCTTTTAATTGCTGAGTGGTAGGATCTCATTGCAGAGATATTCCATCTTTTGATAATCCATTGACCAGATGATAGGCATTTGGGTTATTCAAATGTGGGGCTATAATGAATACAGCTTCTGTGGACATTAGTGTATAAGCCTTGTTTGTGTTTGTCTTGGATAAGTATAAGCAGTGTGAGAAGTGACAATGTTTGGTTATATGGAAAGTATATGTTTAAGTTTTAAAGAAATATTCAAACTGTTCTCCAAAGTGGCCATTTTACTCACAATCTATAATGCATGAGGGTTCCCATTTCTCCTCCTCCTTGCCAAAACTAATAGTGTCTTTCTTTTTTTTAATTATACTTTAACAGATGTATGGTGGCTTAAATTTGGATTTCTCTAAGGACTATGATGCTGAGCAACTTTTTTTTTTTTTTTTTGAATCAGGTTCCTGAACTCACTAAGTAGCCCAGGTTGGCCTCAAACTCATGACAATTCTCCTGCCTTAGCCTTCCAAGCGCTAGGATTATAGGAGTGCACCACCGCATCCAGCTAATCTTTATGTGATGCTAGAAAATCAAATTCAGGGCTTTGAACATGCTAGGCAAATGCTTTAACTAATCGCCAGGCCCCAGAGCAACTTTTCATGGGCTTTTTAGCTACTCACATCATCTTTGGTGAAATTTATATTCAAATCGTTTACTCTGTTTTTAAACTTGCTTTGTTTTCTTACTGAGTTGTAAGAGTTCTTTCAATATTCTGGAAACAAGCACCTTATCAGACAACTGATCTGAGAATGTTTTCTTCCAGCCTGTGAATTAGCTTCATGTTCTTTCTGATGCCCTTAGAGAAGCAAACATTTTAAATTATGATGAAGTATAATTTATTTAACTTTTTATTCTATGAATCTGGCTTTTGCTACTCTTCCTAAAAACTCTGTTCAACCTACAAAATCTTTATCGTATTTTCTTCTAGAGATTTACAGACTTAGTTCTTGCACTCAGGCCCATTTTGAGTTAATGTTTGCATAGTATCAGGTAAGAGACTGAATTCATTCATTTTTTCTTTTTCTCAACTTGTGAATACGCAAACTTTTCATTACTATTTTTTGAAGACTATCCTTTCCCCTTTGAATTGTGCTGGGGTCTTTTGAAAATTAATTGACCATAAATGTGCAAGTAGATCTCTGGGTTCTCACTTCTATTCCATTGACCTAGTTGCTTATTTTTCAAACAATACCACATGGTATTGATTGTGTAGTTCTCTAGTATGTTTTGAAGTTCATTGATATATGTCTTTCAATTTCATTTTTGTTCTTTTTCAAATTGTTTGGTTATTTTAGATCTTTTGCCTTCCATATAAACTTTAAAGTGGGCTGGAGGAATGGCACAGCGGTTAAAGCACTTGTGTTACAAGTGCAAAGCCTTGAGTTCAATTCCCTAGTGCCACATAAAGCTGGGCGTGGTGGTGCACACCTGTAGTCCCAGCACTCAGGAGACTGAGACAGAACAATTGCTGTGAGTCCAAGGCCAGTCTGGGTTCCATAATGAGTTCAGGACCAGCCTGGACTACAGAGCAAAGCCCACTCTCAATAAATGAATAAAAATTAACATCAATTTGTCAATTTCTGACAAACAAACAAGCCTACTAGAATTCCAATGAGCATGTTTTGAATTTATACACCAGTTTGGGATACGATGCCATCCTGACAACATCGAGTTTCCCAATATATATACATAGGGTATCTTTCCATTTATTTTGATTCTCTTGTATTTTTCTAAGCAATATTTTCTAGTTTCAGTAAATGAAATTCTGCATTCCTTTGTTAAATGTATTCCTAAGTATTTTGTTGTTGATAATGCTATTGTGAGTAGAATTCTGTTTTCTTAACTTTAGTTTTGAGACCGGGTCTCAGTCTGTAGTCCAGGCCAGTCTGAATTCATTATATAGTCCAAGCTGGCCTGGAATTCACAGCAATCTTCCTACCTTAGCCTCCCCAGTGCTGGGATTATAGGGATGCACCACCATGCCTGATTTAAGGGGCGCTGGGGAATTGAACTCAGGGCCTTGTCCTTGCTAAGCAAGTACTCTAATCGTTGTGCTATTCCTACAGCCCTGGGTATTAGATTTTGTTAAATGCTTTTCTATATCTGTGAAAATGATCATGCTGTTTGTCCTTTATTCTGATGATATACTCTTACATTAATTGATTTTTCCATTAAGCCAACCTAATGTTCTTGAAATAAGTCACAGTGCATATAATGCTTTTTATGTTCCTGTATTCAATTTGATGCCATTTATTAATGATTTTTGCATTTGTCTTCATGAGAGATATTGGGCCATAGCTTTCTTGTAATATCTTTGGTATCAATCAACACTGTCTTCATTGTAAATCAGGAAGTGTTCCCATCTCTACTGCTTTCCTGATCTATTTTCTGAAAGAGTTGGTGAAGAATTGTTATGACTTCTTTAAATTTTTGATAGATTTCACTTGTGAAGCCACCTGGACCTTTGAACATGAAGAATGTGGGCCTGACTTGAGCTACAGCATGAACTCCGTGAAAAGGGGGATTTTTATTTATCTTCTTCCCTGCTATATCCCTACTGCCTGGCACATAGTTGATGCTCAATAAATACTGAATAAATGAATGAATGAATGAATGAATGAATGTAGGCTACACGCATAAGTGGAGCAACTTTGAGATAACACAGGCAATGGGAAAAAGTTAATTTTACCCCAATGTAAGAAAAAATAGAGAAATTTTTTTTAAAATTAGTTTTAAAAGCATTAAATTCATTTAACAAATAAATGATGTTCTTACATGTAAAACTAAGTAATATAAACTTTATTAAAGTACACATTAATTGGTTATTCAGTAAACAATATTACGGTATAGTAATAGGACAAGGTCATCTACTTAATTGTGTTAATAAGATATTACCCTTGGCGAATCAAAGGATATTTATACCAATACAAGAATATAAACAGATACGAACTGAGAACTGCCTCTTTGAGTAGCTGATGTGTCTGCCCAATGGGAGAGTGTGAGTCCTGAGACTTTAGGATCTAGGCCATAATATTAAGAAAAGTAGAAGCCAGGCCTGGTGACTCAGACCTAGATTTCCAGTACTCTAGGAGTCTGAGACAGAAGGATCATAAATTCAAGTCCAGCCTGGGGCAACTTAATGATTTAGCAAGATCCTATCTTAAAATCAAAACTAAAAATTGGGCTGGCAATGCAGCCTCATCACAAAGGCTCAGGATTCAATCTCCAGTAACCAATAATAATAATAATAAAAAAAAGTAGCAATCCTCAGGTGTTAAGCACTTGTTTGTTTGTTCTCCATATAGTTAGAACAGAAGACACCCCAAACCTCCAAGCCCAGTGAGAGCCTCATGCAGCTGATGGCCAAGGGGCAGAGTAAGACCCTCTCTCAGATCTTTGAGGACTTGCACCAGCAGAACCAGTTCAGGTACATGATTTAAATCAGGCCAGCTGCTGACATTCCTTCCTGCAGTCCAGTTAGTCTGGACCAGAAGATCCAAAAACCAGTGAACACCAGAAATGGCATGAAATACTACTGCACAATACCCAGTCTTTTTTTTTTTCTTTTTCTTTTTTTTTTTCTGAGACAAGAGTCTCACTCTGTAGTTCAAGCTGGTTTCAAACTTACTATGGAACCCAGGCTGACTTTGAACTCACAGTTATCCTACCTTAGCCATCCAGAGTGCTGGGGTTATAGACATGTGCCACCACGCCCAGTTTATGGGGTTCTGGGGAATTGAAGTAGGGCCTTATGCTTGCTAGGCAAGCACTTTAACTGCTGAGCTATGCCCCCAGCACCAGTAACCCAATCTTTATCCTTAACCTAGGACAACCTTTCCCTGGTTCCCTTTGCTTTAGTCTCCTATTCACATAGTAAGCGTGATAGGCCTGCATCCAGAGGAGGAATTACATCAAAAATGAAAATTAACTCTCACTGAATCTGGTAAAGCAGGTCTATAATCCCACCACTCTGGGAGGCTGAAGCAGGAGAATCATAAGTTTGAGTCTAGCCTGAGCAACTGAGCAAATTAATAGACCCTGTATCAGTCAAATCTTAAACAAAAAATGGGCTAGAGATGGGCTGCATAGCCAGTACCACCAAAAATATAAATAAAAAGAAAGAAAAGGAAAAGATAACTTTCCAACAATGAAAATAAACAACAAAAATCAAAAAAACTAAACCTAATTTCTTTTTTGTTTGTTTGTGGGGTTTTTGTTGTTGTTGTTTTGCTTTTTTTTTTTTTTTTTTTTTTTTTTTTTTTTTTTTTTTTTTTTTTTTTTTTTTTTTTTTTTTTTTTTTTTTTTTTTTTTTGAGACAGGGTCTCACTCTGTAGTCCAGGCTAATCCTGAACTTCTTATATTGTCCAAACTGGCCTTGAATTCATGGCAGTCATCCTGTCTCAGTCTCCTGAGTACTGGGATTACAGGCATGCACCACCACAGCCAACTTAGGTGTTGCTGTGGAATCTAGCTCAGAGCCTTGCACTTGCTAAGCAAGCACTTTAACCACTGAAATACACTCCCAGCCCCATAAACCTAATTTATAACTAAGTTCCTAGTCCTATGGAGAAACAACCAAAGCATTGTTTAAAACCCTGTCTACCTGTTGGGTTCAATTATCTACCTGCTTGACCTCTGCTCAGACTTTGTAAACCTTCAGTGACTCTTTTCTTTTCTTTTTCCTTCTTTTTTTTTTTTTTTTTTTTTTTTTTTTTTTTTTTTTTTTTTTTTTTTTTTTTTTTTTTTTTTTTGGAGAGACAGGGTCTTGCTCTGTAGCCCAGGCTGGTCCTGAACTCACTATGGAGCCCAGCCTGGCCTTGGACTCATAGCAATTCTCCTGCCTCAGCCTCCCAAGTGCTGGAATTGCAGGCATGGTGCCTCCATGCCCAGTTTATGTAGTGCTGGGGAATTGAACTTGGGTACTTAGCACTTGTCTTAGTGCTTGCTAGGCAAGCACTTTAACCACTAAGCCGTTCCTCCATTCCACCAATGACAGTTTTCTAGACATATAGTCTGTTCTGGAAAGCCCCAGCATATAGGTCTATCTTCTTCATGCAAGAAAAAAAAAATGTTCTTTTATGTGAGGATGATTTAGCATTGAGTTTTAAAACTAATTGGCATAAGAGAGACAGGTTGAGACCAGGGAGCAAAAGAAAAGTGGACTCCTGGGTCCTAATGGATGTCATTTATGGTTTAAAAGAATAGGAAAGAAATAGATTAGCAAAGTCGCCACAAGAAGAAAAGTGAAGTATCAGAGAGGACATTTTTTGCCACAAAAAGAAGCAGAACAGCTCAGAGCAGAACAAACCACCTTTGTTTCTGAGTGCTATAACGAAATGAAAAACAACCCAGCCCAGAGGAACAATTTATTACAGTGGTTAACAGCTCGCAGAGACCTGGTCCCGTCACTGCTCTGGCTGCATCGTCAAGTACATTGCTTAACCTCTCTGGGCCTCAGTTTTAAGATCTGTAAAATGCAACAACACCAAAGTCATCCAGATATTATCAGAATCAAATGAGTTATGCTCCCAGCCCCCACTGTTTTTTTTTAATTACTATTTAAAGGACATCTGCTTATGTCTTATTGGCCACAACTCACAGCTGCAAGGAAGGCTGGGAAATGCATTCTCCGATCTGCATAGCAACGTAGCAAACAGAATTAGGTGCTTTGCTCTTGAGGGAGAAGAAAAAGGAGGATTATTGCGAGCTTACTGGCAATCGTAGTACAATTGCTTCTATATTTCCAGAAGATGGATACAGAGGCAAAGGCCAGAGGAAGCAGGGTGAACAGTCAGGTGGGCCAAGGGAACAAATGGGTACGTGGCTGAGTTCAGAGAAAGGGCAGGAAGGCCGGGGGAGGACAGGTGATAGCGAAAGAGCTGGAAGAGGGCACAGGCCTAGTCAGACAGGGCCCGGGAAGCCACACAAAGGAATTTCAACTTCACGTGTAGTGGGAGTCTTGGCAGCATTTTAAACAGGGGCGTGATGGGATCCAATTTACATTTTGAAAAGGTCATGCTACCTGTTGCTGTGACAGTTCATTTGAAGGGAGGGCGAAGAACCTGGGAGAGCCCATCTAGGAAACTATGGCAACCTAGTTTGTACCAGCACGTACAGGAGCAGGTCAGAGCAGCACAAGGAAGGGAGTGGCTGTCACGTCGGCCATTTTGGCTTTACTGTTGTCTCAGTCATTGCTCGGTGCAGACCTTTGGTTCCTTTCCTTCACTATCTCAGGAGGAAGCCGAGTGGGGGGTTGTCTCCTCTCTGATGCAAGTCCTACTCTCATGGCAATTATTAGCATGCTTTGCCCATTGGCAACAACACGCAACTTAACAGTAACTGAAATAAATGGCCGAGATGCAGGATAGAACCGATGGAGTCACACTCCATCCTCCACATGGGGTCTGCTCTCCACCTCTCCCATCCCACCTCCCTTTTTTGTTCTGGAAATTCAATATGCATCACACCCTCCTTGTATAGCCAGAGCTGGCCCTTTCGGGTTTATATCTGTCTCTGAAGCCTTTGGGTCAGGAGAAATTGAACTAAGAATAAGGTTTGAAGTGCAAATTTAATGTGTTCTCCCTTTAATTTTGACCTTCATTCGCTTGATTCTGAAATGGCTGGAGATCCAGGAGCAGCACAAAGATGGAAATCAACAAGCCTCGCTCAGGTAACGGAGGGTGCAGGACAGGAAGCTCAGAGAGCTGTCTGCCCTGTAGGTGTCAGAGTCTGGTCCTTCCAGACAGTTCTTGCTAAGTTGCTGAGCTGCCCAAGCTGAATGTCTTCCTGATGCCATCAGGAATGCAGTCACCTCTTCAGGCCATAGTTTGAATCCCTACAGGCTCTGTGACCACTGTAGCAGATTTGAAGTGACTTTTTTGGTACTGGGATTAAATTCAGGGACTCATACATGCAAAGTTAGCACTACTAGCAAGCCTTGTTCCCAGCTCTTTTTATTTTGAGACAGTGTATCTCAATACCTTACAGAGGCTGTCCTTGAACTTGCAATCCTCTTGGCTCGGCCTCCAGAGCAGATGGGATTACGAGCCCCTGATATTTCTTCTGCTGTCTTATTTCCTCTGCTACAGACCCTGCCTCCACTGGGGGCCCCTCACCATGATCTCCCCCTAGTTCACTGATTCATTAATTCACTCAAAAGCATGTGCTGAGTCTTTCATAGATGAAACTCACTGCTAGTTGGCTTTGGGTCACAGTGCAGAAAGACACCACGCCCCTTTCAAGGAGTTTACCATTGGGCAAATAACAAAATGACAAACCCAGACACCATTGCTAGCTCACATCTGGAGTGCCAAAGGAGCACAAGGAAGGGAGCCTGGAGCCTGAGTCATATGACGCTAAGCTCACGCAGATGAGCACTGGCCCACGGCAGGGATTCCAGGAAGAGCAGCCCTCTGGAACATGGCGCATGCTGGAACCAGCAGCAGCCCCCTGTTCCCAGGTCCCAGCTCCTCCTGGATCCACTGAGCTTGGCACACATGGGCCTGCATCAGTTTCCCTCATCCTCTCCTCGTCTCAGTCCTCCCCAGCCTGGCTGTCTTCCCCTGCCCACATCTGCTTCAGCAAAACCTCAGCCGCCCTTCCTCACTCCCCTCTCAGCTCCCCTCCACTCCCTTCCTTCTGGGCACTACTCCAAATCCTGCCTGTCCTCCTGAGTCCCCCTCCCAGCACCATCCTGCTCAGCCTTATCCTTCCTGGCCCTGTCGTGACCTCTCCCATTATTCTTCAGGTGTTTTGTAGACTTGAGGTGTATTTCTTTGATGAATACTAACTACATCATAGTCACATTTCTGTACTATCTGAAGTATTAAGCACAGGGCTGGAACACAATGAGAGTTCAATAATATCCATGTTGTATGTCACTCATGAATTAGTTCTCCACCCTAGCTCAGATGACAGACAGTATCACGCCATATTTAGAAATTTAGAAAAAGCTGTAGATCCTAAGGGAACAGAGTTGACTTTCCAGGGCTCAGAAACTTGTACCTCAGCAGGTGACTGAAGTGGGGAAAGGTCCACAGAATATAAATACACAAAATGGTTAATTTTTCTCTAAATTCTATGATGCTTAACTACTGGCAGATAACACTTGGCCTTAACATTGAGGAGACAATAGGCAGTGGTGGGGACAATGGCAATAAGAGAGTAAAGATTTGAGGGTTAGAGGAATAGCACAGAGGTCAGAGTGCTTGCCTAGTAAGTACAAGGCCCTGGGTTTGATTCCCCAGCACACCATAAGCCAGCGGTGATGGTACACACCTTGAATACCAGCACTTAAGAGGCTGAAGTAGGAAGATGGGTGTGAGTTTGAGGTCAGCATAGCCTACATACATAGTGAGTTCAGGACCAGCCTGGACTACAGACAGAGAGCATGTATCAAAAAAAAAAAAAGAGAAAGTAAAAATTTTTAATTAAGTCTTTAATAATCAATTGCTGCTGTGCTGGAACATCTGGTTGATATTGTCAGACACTCAAATTTTTGAGAGAAGCCTAAAATCTGGATTGTTTTGTGAGAAGTGCCTCCACCCCTCCCACACTTACAAAATCAAAGTAGAGTATAGGTTAACACTTAGCGAACAGTCATGAGGAAGTAGCTGCAGGCCACACCTGGCCTGGAGGTCTGCCACCTCATACCTTGTCCTGGTTGGTGAGTGCAGCTATCTTGGACCCAGACTTTCTCCCAGCCCGACTGCTTTTTCATGTTCTGGAACTTTTAACATGATGATCATTTCTCTGTTTTTACACACACATTCAAACATGTAGGCACATTCTTACACACTCAAAACATACCCTCAGCATGGCCTGGTGGTACACACCTATAATCCCAGCACTCGGGAGGCTGAGACCAGAAGACTGCTGTGAATTTGTGAGTTCAGGATCAGCCTGGACTAAGGAGCTATACCTTGTCTCATAGAACAAACAAAAACAAAAAGCATGAAGTCAGGATGAAGGAACATAGAAATAGAGTGATTCCTAACTTTTTTTGAGACAAAGTCTCTCTCTGTAGCCCAGGCTGGTCCTAAACTCACTATGGAGCCCATGGCAATCCTCCTGTCTCAGCCTCCTGAAAACTGGGATTATAGGCGTATACCACCACACCCAGTGTATGTGGTGCATCTGATGTGGTGCTGGGAAATCAAACCGGGGTACTTAGCACTTGTCTTAGTGCTTGCTAAGCAAGCACTTTAACCACTGACCCATTCCTCCAGCCCCAATTCCTAACATTTCTGAGACTAGAGAGATCATCTAGAATTTTAGGGTTCTAAGCTGTTTTAGTGTGCCATCCTCGGGTATCCTGTGGACCCGCTTTTCTCACTGGGCTGGGTAGTGGACAGGTAGCTTGAAGGAACAGTTACATCCCAGCTTCTACGAACTTTCAGATGAAAGCTGGAAAAACCAGAGCTTCACAGTTGGCTTGTGCACTTCCCACAGCAGGCAGCATGGCCTATGATTGCAGTGCTTCCCAAAACTTAATGCACAAATAGACCACTGGGATCTTGTTACTGTTTAGATTATAATGTATTTGGTAGGGGACAGGGGGGTTGAGTTGATCATTTCTAAGTATTTCAGACACATTGGGTAGCCAGCCTGGCCAAGGAAACCAAGAACAGGCTTGGCTTTGATCTTCTGGGTTCATGACCAATTCAGTCAGCTGTGTCTCTTGGGGAAAATTTCTCAGCTAACCTGTCCAATATGGTAGTTCTCTCTTTTTACTGGGACTTTCTCACAGGATACATGATGAGAAAGTGGGCTACTGGGCCAGGCTGCCTGGCTTTGAATTCTGAGCCTGCCTCTGCATCATGCAACGGTGGGTAAATTACCCAGCCTCTCTGGGCCTCAGATTCCTCATCTGTAAAATGAGGGTGACGGCAGTGCTGCCATCACTGAGTTGTCATGAGATCAAAAGGAGCAGGAATGCATGTAACTGTCTGGAGCTGCACCTGGCATTCTAAACAATCCCTGTCAGCTCTAAGCTTTGCAAATACTCCATGAACCAGAATGTAAATGACATTCTTTTCTTGGTTAGAGAAATGTCCTTCCCGGAAAGACGACATTCCATGCACCCAGGACTTCAGCTGGAGGGACTCACTCATGTATGGAGAATGGGAAAGAGAGAACCCTTCCGTGCCACAGACCCTGTCTCGGCTCAGCACTCTGGCAGCCTCTACCAGGTCACGGCTGGCCCCACCCTTAGGTATGGCAGTGGGACCACGGCAGTCTTCCCTGGACAGCCTAGAGTTCAATTTCTGGGGGGAGTCAAGCCCTGGGGTCTTGAAGGTGATTCCAAAGCCCTGTGGGCTGCAGTGACAGGTGCTGGCCACAGTGACTACCATCCTCTTTTCCTGCCTTATTCTTTTCCACTTCCAATTATGTACAGTGAAATCCTCAGGGTGGCACCTTGAAGCCCCCAGAGCTCCCACAAGTGGCTCTGAAGGGACAGAAATTACTAATGTGAAGCAGAGGCAGGTAGAGCTTTATCTCCTTGCTGTGGGGGAAGAAATGAGGACTTCCTATGGGACATTCCTGTGGGCTCTTCCCTCCCTTTTCCCGCCTTCCCTAACTCTTGGCAGCCTTAATTCAGAGGCTGGGATACAAAGAGGAAGCCGGAGATGGGTTGCAGGCCCGAGGAAGGGGACAGACTACCCTGGGGCCCCAGGTCATCTCTCCTTTCCAAGACTTCCCATCCATCATTCACTCAACAAACATCTGTGAGGTGCCTCCAAGTGCCCTGACAGAGATAAATTTCTAAAGAAGCTTTATGTTTTCTAAAGTAAAATATTATTAATGAACCACTAACTCTCATAAGAGATTATTCATAGTTTGAGTAGGATAGACAGCCCCACCCCACCTCCTGTCTGCGGTTTCACTTTCTGAGGCTTCAGTTAGCCATAGTCACTGCAATCCAAAAATAACAAATGGGAAATTCCATTTGGAAAGAGAGAGGAGAGAGAGAGAAAGCATGTTCACATAATTTTTCATAATTATTCTGTTTAATTATTAGCTGTTGTTGCTAACCTCTTATCACGCCTAATGGTATAAGTTAAACTATCATAGGTATTTGTATGTGGGGGAATATGGTATGCGTAGGGCTTGATACTCCTCACGATTTCAAGCATTCCCTGGTTTCAGATCATATCCCTAACAAGATAAGGGAACGATGCTGTCAGGCGGTACACATGCCCTAACACTCTTCTCTCTTGCGTGGACAGGAAGTTCCATTTAAGCCACTCTTTTATGGTGGCAGAATCCACGCAAGCCCTCACCACCTCGGCTCTGGAGCATCCGGCTTTGAGGACTGCCATCTGGATGGAGGGGAGGAGACAGCTGCGGTGAAGGGAAACCTAGAGTCATCGTCTGCAGTGACAGTGCAGCT
The DNA here is from genome assembly GCA_004027205.1 of Ctenodactylus gundi. NCBI lineage: Eukaryota > Metazoa > Chordata > Mammalia > Rodentia > Ctenodactylidae > Ctenodactylus > Ctenodactylus gundi. Next base: position 24,021 of record PVKB01000679.1, read on the forward strand.
TTCCTGTTTCCAGCAATCACGACTTCCGTGTCCTCAGTGATGCCCTGGAGCCCAGCTCACTGCCCCCCACCCTAATGGGCATGAGAAAATGGGCTCTCAGGGCAGCCAGAGCTAAGGGATGGAGAGAGAAAGACCAGAAGAGAAGAGGAAAGGAGCACGGTGGAGGTGACAGGAAGTGGCAGGAGGGAGTTGTTATGCCTGGATCACAAACATCCCAAAGACTCCAGGAGACTCATCACACATGCAAAAGCAGGGAGTCTTTATTTGGGATTAAGCTCGGGCTCTCAGTCTCCACCAACGCAGTGGATCCGATCCGAGAGCCCCAACAATGGCTAAGCAGGGCTTTTTTTTTTTTTTTTTAATCAGGTTTGAGTAGAGGGTGGAGGATTTCTGACTTTGCGGTTACATGATTGGATAATATTTAGCAAATGCAGTCTTGCTACATTATGATTGGCTAACTAACATTAAGCAACTACCTATGGCCCCCAGACCCAATTCCCCATCCCCAGAAATGTCAGCAAAGTTTCTTAGGCAATGCGAGCTTTCCTGTTTTTGCCTGGTCATCCTGAGAGAGCAAAATTTTTGGCCTACTGATTTTAAGCTGAATTTGAGACCTGTCATGGAGTTTGTTTAGCCTGGGTCTTTCAGGAGTCAGAGAAGAGGAGACACAGAGAGAAAGGTGATGGCCCAAGGGGAGAGGGGAAGAGAAAAACCAGCAGGGTGACAAGTCCCCTGCCAGAAAGAGATTCTGGGAAAACGAAACTTAACTGAGGCCAGCACCACTGGCCAAGCCACCCAATCAGCTTCCGCTGCGGTCCTATATGATTCCGAAAATACTATAAGTACCCTGTACCGCTCTCCTGGGGTGCAACTTCCTGGACCCTTCCTTGGGGTCTGTGAACCTCGCCCAGGAGCTCCTTTAATAAAGACGACCCAGACTTCTGGTTTATGCCCGGCCTTCATCTTCACCGATGGCAAAACCTTTCAAAAGGAACCAGAACAGACGTGGGAGAAGAGACCAGGAGAACAACAGAAAAATTATGCAATGGCCTAAAAGCCCTACACTATATCCCTCTCCCCCTTTTTCCATCCCTGCTACCTCTGATGTCACTACTGCACTGCAGTGGTACAAGCTTCCAGCTGCTCCTCAAACACTCCAAACACACTTCCAGCTCCAGGCCCTGGCCCTTGCTATTCTCTTTATTTAGAATATTCTTTATCATCCTCACACATTCATGCATATGTCAACCCTTGTCAGCTTTCCTGTCCCTGAGACACAATACCTAACACCCACAACCTAAAGGAGGACAGACTTAATTTGGCTCACGGTTTTAAGAGGTTCAGTCGATGGTTGACTAGCTCCTATGCAGAAACATCCTGGCAAATGAGCATGAAAGAACACAGGCATTCAGTTCATGGTGGCAGGAAGGCAGAGCCGGGGAACAGTGTCAGAGAGGAGGGGACGAGGGAGCAGATAGAGACCCTAAGATCATGCCTCCATGATCTACTCAGACATACCCAGAAATAGGCTTTGCTAATCCCCTGAAGACTCCCAAGTCAATCCAGTTGACAAACCTTACCACCACACTGCTGCGCAAACCCTCCCTGCATGACCTCTCCAAGACGACATCACCACTCCTGGCTCCTTGGTCTTATTTCATCTGTTAGCACTTCTCACCATTTCTCATCCTGTATATTTTTCTTCTTAAATTTGGTTTCATGTCTGTCTTGCCTGCCCCCACAGACCAGAATATCAGCACCATGACAGAGTTTAATCCCTATGTCCACGCAGTATCCCCACTAACCATAACAGAACTAGTTTGCCTTTATGGCCCCACAATATCCATTCACTCCCGTGGCTTCATAGGCTGCCCTCTGACCAGGGACTTCTAAGTATTTCCACCAGCCTATGTGTTCTTTCTTTGCAGATATTCTGCCATCATTTAAACTCCTCATGTCTTAAACTCCACTCATTTCCTTCATCTTTCATGTATCCAGTGCATTCTCCCACTCTCCCATGAGTAAAACATTTGATTTTTGAGTGTATTCTTTATTTATCAAAGTGCCTCACAGCAATCCTCCTGACTTGGCTTCCCAAGTTCAGGGATGACAGCTGTGCACCACCATACCTAGTTTATATGGTGCTAGGGCATCGAACTAAGGGTCTTGTGCTTGCTAGGAAAGCACTGTAAACCACTAAGTTATACTTGGAGCCCTATTTTGTTGGTTTTAACGTACAAATTGTTTTTCTGCTTTCAAAGTTCCCTTTCCACAGACAGTTATTTCCATTTCCCTTCCCCTGATAAGCTAGACCCATATCCACAGGGGCTCCCCGGGTTGGTGAGCCCTTTCTCTGGCAGAGTCTCACTGCCTGTCCAGCCTCCATTAAGACACTTTCAGGAAGGTGACTCTCCCACGAGGCTGCAGCTCCTTGAGAGCAGGGCTGATGTCTTATTCACTATGGGTTCGCCAGCACTTTACACACTGCCTGATTTCAAAGGGTCATTTTAAAACCATTTTTAAAGAGTAATACCTATTGTGGCAGCCTGTTTATAGTTAATTGCTACTAGAAGATGTACCTTCTTGAAATAACCATTTTCTCTCTCATTCTACACACAATCCTACCTAGGCACAAGCTTAAAACCTTCCAAAGGAGGGGCTGCAGACATAGCTCAGTGGTTAAGAGTACTTACCTAGCAAGTGCAGTGCCCTGGGTTCGATTCCTCAGCATCACATAGGCCGGGCGTGGTGGCACATGACACACCTGTAAGAGATAAATGAATAAATAGAAAATAAAGGGCTGCACTTCTGGGCCTGGCTCAAAATATTAAAGCAAAACAAGACCTTCAAAGGAGATCCACAGATCCCAGTAGCATCCACCCGGACTCTTCAGATTTTCATGACCTTCTGTTCCCCCATTCAAATGTGTTGTCTATACTCCGATTCCCAGTTTCAACGTTCCTATTGCCTATCTGGCTGGAGAACTTCATCTCCTACCCAGTCCCTGCTTCCCGTACCCCATCCTACTGGCCCTTGTTCCCCATTCCTGCTACTTTTGCTGAACAGTCCCTGTGGATTTCCTTAGTTAAGCCAAAGTCTTTGCACAAAGTCCTCCCTGGCACCTCTCTGGCACCCAGGGCAGCTGACGCTTTTGAATGCCCGAAGCATTCCTTTCATCTTGACACTTAAAAGCGAACTAACTTGCTTTGTGTTTAACTCTCTCAAGGACTTGGTACACGCCGCAACTGGATTTTACTTGCTAAAAACCAGGATTATATTTCATTTGTGTTGAAAACACAGTGGCTGTCATTGAATACTTAATTCCATGCTAAATGAAAATTAAAAGATGAATAATTTTCCAAGCTTCGCTTTCATCAGGAAAACGCAGCAGATTCTACCCATTCAGTTCACTTCACATTCTTGGGTTCTTGGGCATTTACTTTTACCTGGGCTGCAGATACAAATACCAGATCCTTACTTTGCAACTTAGCCTGGTCAGAAAACAAATGGATAAGTAATGTTCACAGCAAAATTTGGCAGTGTACTCAAGATACAAAGTGCTATTAAGACAAGTATTACTATGTTTGATGGGGTTACGAAAGGGTTCTTGAGCCAAAATTTGAACTGTGCCTTCTGTTGATTTTCACTAACTTGAGAAAGTACTTGTTCCAGGCAGAGGAAGCCGCTTGGTAACCGAAGACCGTAGAGATGCGAAAGGACAGCCAATGCATAGCGGATAGTAGCTGGAGCGCAAGACGTGTGAGCGGGCCAGGCGGACAAAGCGACAATATACACGGTAGCTCCAGGGAAGAGCGCCGGAAAATCCCACGCCAGGACGGCAGCGTGGTAGGAGGCGAACTCGAAACAGGTCACGATGGGGAGTGACGGGGTGGGGAGGGGTGGCGGACAGGAAGGGAACTGGCAGAGTAATGCAAGAAGTCCTGTGGAGGGAGAGTCACGCGCTAAGAGTAAGGACGTGGCGGCCAGAGAGCCGCGCCCACACGCCAACAGAGCAGGGGGCTGGTGCTGGCCATCGGCAGGCACAGGCAGGGGACCAGAGCTGGGCGGGAATCCGGTCCACGCAGCTCGGCGCGCTCGCGGGGACGTGGCGCTTTCCAGCCAATCCCACTACGCGGTTGTGGGACCAATGACTGCCCGAAGAAGCTGAGCGTCAGCGGAGACTTTGTTGGTGATTGGTCGAGAAGCCGCCGTAGGCAGATAGGGGTGGGGCGTCCAGCCACTTCCGGCTGGGCGGTGCTTGCGCGCATGAGCTTATCCTTTGGGCGAGCGGCGGTGGCTGTACTCTGATTTTTGGGGACTCGGGGAAAGGTAAGTACGATGGAGCTCAGCACGTCCTCTGCTGTTGTGACCCTGTTCTTTTTTTTCCCCTGCCTCCCTGCCTCGCTCCCGCCGCGGCGCGGATTGTCCTCATTTCGGGCTTGTGACCCCGGCGCTGGGGTCCGGGGCCTGCGTCTCCTCGCCATCCCAGGGCCTTCGGCGCGCATCCTGGCTCGCAGCCTCTCGCCCTCCTCCCCTCTCACTCTGGGCAGGGGCTGCGTGCTGCCGATCTCTGGCTACAAGCCTTGAATCTTACTGGGTACCGTTTTTGTGCCTGGCTTGCCACGTCCTTGATCTCTGTCCTTGGGGCCGCCACTCAGGGGTTCCGTTTGGCTGGAGGGTCACTTTTGTTTGCCTCCTGAAGGTCGGAGGGCACTGGGGTAGGGTTGTGGTAACAGTTCTCTGGTACCTACTCACCGGCCTGTTGCGATCTGCCAGCCCCGCCCCGAGGACAAATCCCGAGAGTAGAGTACTTGTGCCAAGAGAGTTGTGTTCGCTGAATAGAGTGTAGGAACAAGGGGAAAGAAAAAGAGCAAAGACACCACGAACTGTTTTTTTAAATGCTCTGTAATTTTAGAAGCCGAAAATTTTCGAGCTTTAGTGTTTGCCTGCATATTTTGGTCAGCAAAAGAAAAAAATTGTGAACTCTTTAATAATCTTATTCCTTCCAACCCCAGATGCTGTTTGTGACTTTTGGCGTGCCGTATTAGAAGTGAATATAATTTCCTCCAGCTACCGTCACTAAGAGTATAGTTTAATGGTTTGTAATTTAGAAATCTTCTTTTGCATCATGGCAAACACTGAGTCTCCTACTAAAGCTTTTGGGGATTTGATCTGAATTTCCTAAGTGTGGAAAGACCCAGAACTGTGTTTTTGAGAACTGAACTGCATTCACTTCTTGACATGGACTGTTAATAAGTCAGGAATAAGGTTTGCTTCGAGTTGGGTTTTTTTTTTCTAGTATTTTATTGAAATTGGAATTAGAGAGCCTGGGAATCTTAGATAAATTATTCCATGTAATAGAATGGAATTTGACCCAAGACAAATTAGTGTTTGACCTCATTCAGCAGATTTAGTTAACTGAGTACCAAATGATAGTCATCACTAAGGAATTTGTGGAACAGTCCAAATGATAGACCATAGATAACCTGTATAAATTGCATTGTGTAAAAGTGTAGAAAGAATGAGTTTGTCAGGATCTAATTTGATAATTACAGTGGTTCAGGGTTCACCGATAGGATTTTTTTTTTTTGTGAGAACCTAGCAAAACCATGAGTTGACAGAAGTTGAGTATGTCTGAGGGGTGGTTCCCAGTATAACTTTTAAGCCAATGTCTCATCATGATACCCAATTATTGTTTGCTTCTGTCCAGTTATGTGTCAAGAGATGCTTACCCATAGCTTTATGTACATTGTACCAGTATAGGAGTATAGCCAGGCACACGAATGTAATAGAGGCTGAGGCAGGAGGATTCCTCTGAGTTCAAGGTCAGCCTGGGTTTCATAGAGAGTTCGCAACCAGCCTAGATTACAGAGACTTTGTCATAAGAAAAAGAGAGATCAGTATATTGGTATTGACATTGGTTTGGTTTGGGTTTGTAAGTACTGGGTATTTAATCCCCAGGCCTTTGCTCTGGCCTACATACCCATTCCTTATCTTTTGTTTTAAGGAAAGATCTTGCTAGGTTGCCCAGGCTGGAATTGAACTTGGAATCCTCCCACCTCTCCACTATACATTGCTGGCAAAGGTTTTTTATAACCTGGATGTGCTGGGGGTAGTGAGGGACAGCGATAATAGCCAGGGATAGCCATTGGAAATACTTGCTAAGCCATAAGGCCTTAGATCCTATCTGTGAACTCTTAAATACAGATGCTGCTGATGTCATAATTTATGGCATAGACTTAAATCAGCTGAAATAACACTTTTGTTTGTAGCTGGCTTACAGCCAGATCCAGTAAGAGGAATTGAGGATTGGAAAGCATAGGCAGGAACCACAGTGCTGCCAAGTACCACCCAATTTTTCCAGTAAACTGTATTGGTAGCCAAAAAGTATGAGACAGTATATTTAGAATGAAAGATGGAGAATAATTTATATTAACTGAGATGTAGATATTCTTCCAGTTAGGTTCAGTCACTAGGGAAGCTAAGGTGACAGGATACTTTGTGATCACTATTAGTAGTGATAGAAACAAGTCCTGTAAAGTTTAGTGGAATTGATCGAGATCACTTCCAACTGGAGTGATTATAGTAAATAGGTCTTTTCATCTAGGATCTTAAATTACTCATAGTCTTTTTGCACTGAAGGAAAGTTGAGCTAAAATAACTATCAACATGCATGTTACTCATGGCACAGCAAAATTCACTAGACATAATGCTGTTCTTACGTTTTGCATAACGTTCCTATGACAGTTAATTATGTATTAAAATCTCATTAGCCAAAAAGTTTAATGTTTGTACTGGGTTGCTTTGGGTGTAGAACAAAGCCTGAGAAAGTTTCGGTCATTTTCTGTCACGCAGTTTAATTAGTATGTATTAATGAACTAATTAATGTAGATTCACTCTTCCTGGAGAACGTTAATAGGCTTCTCAGTATCATGTCTTTTATCAAATTATGAAGGATGATATTCTTAATTGTATGCAATAGCTTCTTGATGATACTTGTACTAATGTCCATAAATGATGAATGTCAGGTAGTAACTTGAAATCTAGTTTTAGAATTTCTTAGTATTGTTACTCTTAAGTTATTATCAAACTATTACCCGTAATCATCAGTGGCCATCAATACTTAAAATGCAGTGAGATTTTAGCTGGGCCTGTACAGCCCTATGATTCCAGCACTTTGGGAGGCTATGACAGTAGGATTACAAGATCAAGTCCAGCCTGGGCAACTTAGTGACTTAGCAAGCCTTGTCTCAAAATTAAAACTGAAAGATGGCCTGGGGTTGTAGCTCGATGAGAAGCCTCTGGATTCAATCCCCAGTACCTCAGAAACAAATGCAATGAGAGCCTATGTTTGCTACATTATAGAGAAATGTCTTTATGGAGAGATGCTCAGAGAATTGAAATTTACCACCACGCCCATTTCTCACATGTGTTAATATTGAGTAATGGGTATTTGGTCAACCAGATGATTGTGGGATCACTCATTGTTAATATTTCCGAGAAGGCAAATTTAATCCGGACATCTAAATCTCCCTGAAACAAAGTACTTTACATGTCATGCCACGAATATATTAGAAGTGGCTCTAAAGGAAGAGATGGGAGAGTGATAAGAATGTAGAATTTCCAAGGAAATATTTGAGTGGATAAAGTAACAGATTCTCAAGACTCATCAACGTTATTAAAATACAATATACACCATTAAATATACCATTAATCTTTTCTCCTTAATTACTGAGACACTTAGCCAGATGTTGTGGTACATGCCTATAATCCCAGACTAGAGAGGCTGAAGCAGGAGAAATGTGATTTTTGAGGCCAGCCTGGGCTGAATAGTGAGCTCAGGACCAGGCTGGACTACAGAGTGAGACCCTGTCTCAAAAAAAAAAAAAAAATCACTGGTACAATTCATGAAAATATCTTTTCAGAAGACCATTACTGGTGACATATATTGTGTAATACACACAAAATACCACTCATTCTTTATATATAAAATATAACATGCTGTGTCTTAATTCACATTAGATAGATCTCAAGCACTCATGCTTAGTAGCCACATGTCACTAATGGCTACTCTACCGGGCAGTACAGGTCTAGACTTTTTCTTTTTTAATATTAGATATTACTCTCTGTAGAGGAGAAACAGAATTTGAAAGAAGACAGCTCATTTAAGAAATGGGAGATGAGATGGCATTTGGTTTGCCTTCTAGAGCACATGGTATAAGCTCATGCAGCTAAATGATTCCTTCATGTCATATATTTTCCTTTATATTATCGTGTAGCAATGTCGAGAGGGTGAGGAAATGAGAAGGGGCTATATAGCTGTATATATGATTTTAGTTGGTTGAATAGGAAAAGATGCATCAGAAGTGAACTCCACTAAGCCAGCACTATTGATGAAGGCCTATAATCCCAGCACTTTGAGGAAGCTGAGACAGAAGGATTGCAAGTTCTAGCCCATCCTGGTCACTTAGCAACTTAGCAAGACCCTCTCTTCAGATCAAAAATAAAAAAATAGATTAAAGATGTAGCTCAGGAAAAAAAAAATGTATTTCAGTGCAAAGGCCCTGGGCTCAATTCCCAATAAAGAAAAAAGAAAAGTAAAAAAGAAACTTTACTAGTAGAGTTCTTAAAATGCCCTGTGTAAAAAGTTATTTTGTATTGTTTCCTTTCATATCCCACTATATAAAATATCCTTTGTCTTACATGGATACTCTTTTTTTGTAGCTCGGGGTTTTTTGTTTATTTGATTGATTGTTTTTGTTGTGTGTATCTACAATCATAAGAGATTAAAGATTTTAATAGCCAGGATCTGTGGCTTTGAAGGCCTCCAGAGGTGGTGGCGGTGGTGATCGTGATGGTGGTGACATGGTGCCAGGGATTGAACCTAGGGGCTCATGCTTGCTAGGCATGTACCCTCACTGGGCTTCCAAGAGTTGGGGTTTTGGTTTTTTTTGTGGGGGGTGTCGTTGTCTGGGGTTGTTTTGTTTCGTTTTGGTATTGAACCCAGTGCCTTCACACTGAACTATATCATTATACCCCGCACCCGCTCCTTCCCCTTTTTTTTAAAATTTGAGATAGAGTCTCAGTCTTCTAAGTGACTAAGTTGCCCAGGTTGGGGTGGAACTTGTAATGCTCTGCCTTAGCCTCCTGGAAGCTGGGATTACAATCCCAAAGAAAAATTTTTAAAGAAAAAATTATTAAAAGTATAGTTTATTCATTGGCTGCTAAAGAGATGAGGAGTTGGCCTTTGCCCATGATGTGGTCTTTACTGACCCTTTTAAGAAGTTTTGTCAGTGATAGGATAGAAAGCCAGATTTTAAGGTCATAGTGGATATTGAAGCAGAAAAAGTGTAGACCAACACCTGATTGGATGAAAAAGCAGATCAAGACTGAAGGAATACCAGAGTCAGGGAAAGACTGATTTGGGGTGGTGGAGAGCTGAGCAGCAGTTGATCTGTTAGAGGAACCCAAGAATCGCTGGAAGAGAAGGAAAGAGAAATGGATGTGTAATACAGCCAGATCACTGACTTTTGCTGTTCTTTGTGATTCCTTTTGTGTCTTTGATCGAGTTGGTAAGCATCAAGCATAAAGGTAGGTTTTCCCTCTTAATCACAAAGCAAATTGGTTTGTTTTTTGTATACTACACATCTCAAAACTTTGTATAGTACCTATCCTTTCCAGGCCCCAAAAATGTCTTAGCATTTATCAACTTGGCATTTGCAGTAGTTGTAAGAATGTTATGCTGTATTTTATTCTGAGATTGTAATTAGTCATTTATAAAACTTTTTGAATATGAAATCTTATTAACAGTCATAAGGAAAATCCTTTGTTACAGTGAGTCTTGATTTTGATTCTGTGAGCCTCTGACACTATCAATAATACTTAAAGATATCATCAGATACCAACACCATATTCTTTTCATTGTTCTTACAGTTTCATTTGTATAAAAAACTATTAGTTTATATTTTGAGATAGAGAGCTACTAAATCTCTAATTTTCTCTTTACTGTTTAACTTGATCAGCTGAATCATTGAAGGTTCAGATGTGGTATTATTTGCCTAGAGCAGTATGTTTTAGTATAAAACTTAACATTTTATATCTTAAAACAAGCATATTTTCCTTTTTCAGTCTGGAGGAATAGCTTGAAAATATTTGCTTCCTACTATTGAGAAGAGTTTATAATAAAAAGTAATAACATGCAAGAAGGTAATCACAGAATATGTTCATCTACAAAAATTAGACAGCACAGGAGAGGGCAGTATTAAAGTTGACCTAAGCACCCACCTCACTAAATCACTCCATGGTGTGGAGGAGAGTTAGCTTTAAATTGAACCCAGGGCCTTTCCACTGAGCTAGATCCCCAGGCTTTCCTCCACCCCCTTTTTATTTGAAACAGGATCTTGCTAAGTCAAGTTACCCAGGCAGAGCTCAAATTTTGATCCTCCCGCCTCTTGGAATGCTGGGATTTCAGACATTATCATCAAGCCCTGCCCTATCCTGTCTTTTCTTTTGAGCCTGAAGGTTACCACTGCTCATACGTGGGTATCTTTCCACTCCATATGCTTGTGTGTATTTTTTTATGTATTTATTTTTATTTATTTTTTTGAGACAGGGTCTTACTCTGTAGTTCAGGCTGGTTCTGAACTTACTATGTATCTCAGGCTGGCCTTGTACTCAAGGCAGTCCTCTTGCCTCAGCCTGGAATTACAGGTGAGTGAGTGCTGAGCCCAGTTTGTGTGGTGCTGGGGCATGGACTCAGGTATGTAGCACTTGTTAGGCAAATTGCTGAGCTATTCTTCCAGCCCCATTCTTCCAGACTAATGTGTATGTTTACATTCTACAAAATGTAAACAGCCTGGAGAGAAAATTTAGTTTTGCTTTGCTTTTACTATAATCTTGGCATTTCTTTTAGGCTTGCTTTTTATATGACTATACCTTGGTGAATATACCATTGCATTGCAGATAGATCTACTTCATTTTTAACTTTGTTATACTTTTCCATAATAAAGATTTAATATATTTCTCCAGATCTCTCTGGTTTGGTTTGTTTATAATTTTTAAGTCATTATAAACTATCTCTATTGAACATCTTTATACAGATATCTTTGTATGCAATTTGGGATTTTGATGATGTTGAGGAACTTTCAGAAGTGCACAGCCAAGCCTAACATCGGTGGGAGCTGTGTGAGGAAGGTGCCATCTTCCGCCCTTTCACTGTGGGTCTCTGTCTCTTGCCTTCCTGCTGCCGCTTCAGGTGGGCTTTCATCATCTCAACCATCATATCATTGGTAACAGTACTTGTTTTGAGAGTAGGGTGCTTGAGGAGTGACTACATTTTTTGTTTTTTTGGCACTGAACTATTTACTGTGGAACATTTTCTTCTGTTCTGTTGACTGTGTCCGCCTTTGCCTGTTCTGGCCTCCCACCTACCTCCACTGAACTACTTCCCGGTGATTGTGCCCCTTCACAGCCTGAAAGCTGTTCTGAAGGCTTCAGGTTGAGCCCTTGTACAGTCAGCTCTTGGGGTGTGTTGGGATTAAACATATTTTGGGTTTTACTTTCTTTATTCTTTATGTAACTTGCTCAGCATCAGTTGTCCTGAGCATGTTTTAATTTTTTGTTTTTGTTTTTGCTTTTACATCCAGAGGCCTCTCTGGATCCAAGCTAGGACAGTGTTCGAGAATTACAAGAAAAATGGGTATATTGAAAGCTCTTTGATATATTGGAACATTTAGTTTCCTTATCTTCTGGTACAGTTCAGTCTAATTCTCAAAACTGAGACAGGATCAGATAATAGGTGATTCTAGCGTAGATTCAGGATTGAGAACCTCTGAGTTAGAAGCTAAACTAGAAAAACTGTCTTTTTTTTTCTAAGTATTTGCACGTAAAATGTGAGCCCTTAGACTGTAGCCCGAGGGGAAAGTGAAATCTGTGGTTGATATAATCTGTAGTTAAGGACAAAGTAATGCATTTAACTTTAAAGTGATGCAGTGTATACCTCTGGCCTGTATGTAGCCTTAAATTACTCTCCTAGGGCTGCTGTTAACAAATTGCTACTAACTAAGTAGCTTAAAAGAACAGAAATCTATTCTCTTACAGCTCTGGAGGCTAAAAATTCAGAATCCTAGATGACAGTAAGACCACACTGGGAAGGCTCTAAGGGAGGCACCTAGGATTCTGAATTTTTAGCTGCCATCACTCTTATTTCATTTTTTTACTTATTTCGCTCTTTTACTTTTTGGGTTTGTCCTGTTAGAGAAACCATGTGATACTTAATCTGCCGTGTCTCATTTTGCTAAGCATGACGGAAGGTGCATCCATTTTCCGACAAATGATTCAAATTTTCTTAATGACAGATTAATACTCTATTGTATATACATAGCACATGTTCTTTATCCATTCACTATCTGTCTGTTGAAGTGTATCAGCTGATTCTAAGCTTTTGCTGTCCTGAGTTGTGCTGCTATAAATATAAACATGGGTATGCATGCATCACTGTTACATGATGTCTTCTAACTCATTTGGAAAGATACCCAGAAAAGATATTGCTAGGTAAATGGGATAAGTATTTTCAGTTTTTTGAGGGATATCCCAAACGATTTCCATGAATTTGTACCAGTTTACAGTCCTACTGTCCCCAATTTCCCAAACTTTCTGACCTACAACTTCTTTGTAATTTTTAGGTACTTTTTATATATGTTCCAGCTTTATGCTTGTTTATTAAATGTTCCTGTGGCTGCAGTCTGAGGCCTGGAGTAGGTCCTGGAAATCTGTACACTGATTAGTCCTCCAAGAGAGTCCTCTTATTCCTAGGCAAGTTTGGAAACCACAACTGTATAGAAAGATAAATTGTTATCAGAAGCCTCTGCCTGGTTTGGTCTTTGAAGGTAACTTAAGGTTAGCATGTACATGGGACACTTGGGTCTGTATTCTAAGGACACTGCTGAGTATTTCATTGGTCCCAAAATCTAATGGTCATCAGAATAAGAATCACCTCAGAAGCATCTAAAGCTTCAGGTACCTGAATTCAACCTTAGAGATACTAACTCAGTGGAGGGGACTGGGGATATAGCTCTGCAGTTTGAGCACTTCCTGAGCAAGCACATATCACTGGGTTCAGATTCCCCAGCACCACATAAATTGGGTATGATGGCACACACCTATAATCTGAGCATTTGGGAGACTGAAGCAGGAGGATTGCCATGTGTTCAAAGACAGCCTGGATTACAGAGTGAGACTGAATGAATGAATGAAAAGACCGTACTTAATGTTTCATAGGTGATTTTGATGAAAACCGAAGTTTGAAGGCCAGACTGCTAATATAGTACCAAAGAAAGAAAAAGGATTTGGAGTCAGGATTTAAATCGTAGTTTCCTTACTTATATCTCATAAATTAGACCAAAGGATTAAAATTCTAATTTAATGTATTTAGAGACACCACTTACGAGGCGGACATTGTAGTCATAAATTTCTTACTGGCTTGCAATCAAGAAGGAAACTGGTGACAGTTTTCTACTGTAATAATACTAGAGAGTCTGGATCTACCAGGCTGACACTGGACTCGGGGCAATCCTCCTGCCTCAGCCTCCCGAGTGCTGGGATTGCAGGTGTGTGCCACCACACCCAGCTTTATGTGGTACTAGGGAATTGAACTCAGGGCCAGCGCTTTAACTGCTGTGCCGTTCTTCCAGCCCCCCACATTAGTGTTTTAACTGGAATATGAGCATTTATTTTTTGCTTAGTTATTAAGTATACTTCTTGCTGTTTTAGCTGCATTTCATTTTCTTTCAGATTTGAATATCATGGACCTGCGACAGTTTCTTATGTGCCTGTCCCTGTGCACAGTCTTTGCTTTGAGCAAACCTACAGAAAAGAAGGACCGTGTGCATCATGAGCCTCAGCTTAGCGACAAAGTTCACAATGATGCTCAGAGTTTTGATTATGACCATGATGCCTTCTTGGGTGCTGAAGAAGCCAAGACTTTTGATCAGCTGACACCAGAAGAGAGCAAGGAAAGGCTTGGGTAAGGTGGCAGCTTTCCAGGCAGGTTGGGTAATTCCATTCTTTATACATAAGCTAATTCTTTTTTTCTTTTCTGGTTCATTCTCCACTAAAGCTGTGCCTGAACTACACTTTCTAGAACCTAATCTCAGAATTGCTACCACAGGGGCTGCTTTCATACATTTCTTCATTGAATAACTGTTCATAGCTTATTCTGCAAAGCTGTCATTTATGCACAACCACTCATTATTGTAGAACCCAGCTTGAACTGCATAATCTTGGTCCCAGAATATTACTTGGGTTGTTCCCATCTTTGCTACTTGTAATTTAGAAAAACTATTGGTTGCCTGTTATTAGTTATTACCTGAGCCAAGGCTTTGAGTGGCTAATAAACTGCAAATTGAATCCCTGGACTATTATTTTCTATAAAATTTATAATTTTCCAGGGTATCCTTCAACAGAAGCCAAACAAACCAATTTTGCCCTGCAGAACATTATAGCAAGCCATGGTCTCTCGTGTCAAGAGTATGAGTTGTCATTTTCCGTAGTTGCCAGGCCGTCGTCATGTTCTGTGGCTGTTAGGACACAGGCTGCTTTTAACCTAATGAGTTGATTTAGTAGAAGCAAAGGTAGTTACTTCTAACCGGATGACTGAGAATGTCTTTTTTGAAGAGTCTTCCAAAACCTCGTTTTTAAGAAAATGCAGGTGAATTTTACGAAAAATTTCTCCTCAGTGAGTGCTGTTGATAAAACTTCCTGAACTTTACTTGAGATTTGTGTTGTACCACAGCATTTGCCAAAAATATTTTGCCATCATGGTTAGTTCTGTCTTTATAAGACATTATTATCGAGTTTGCTTTGGGAGACACCTCAGTGTAAATTTATTCGTGTTACCTGCTGACTAAAAGGTATAATATTTTGTTCCCTAACATTGATAGAAGTAATTAGAAGATTTTGCTACATAGAATGATAATTCCAAAACATTTGAATGTAGATAGAGAAGCTATATAGTCAGATACTTAGTCTTCTGTTGGGTTGCTTTCCTAACTTTAAGAGACCATCTCACTTTCAATTATCTTATAACTCTAATGTTTCAGGCTGAAAATAGAGATGCATGAGGGTGTCTTCATGTCTTCCTACTAATACTGTACATTACTCATCCAATTCACATTTTCATTTGCCAGAAATCTCTTTGCAGAATTACTCTTAAATAACAAAGGTCCACTAGGTTTGGGATCCTTTAAGTTTAGATGGAATTTATTGATGTTCTGGCTCTGCAGGTAGTGAGTAGATCAACAGTTACCAGTAGGGGAAAATGTTCCTTTTGTCATTAGTAAATATTAACAAAAGTTTAACTGATAAGTCGACTGTTTAGTTAGGATACATTGAAACAACCACATTTTTAATAAAATGTATGCATAAACTAAGTACTGTTTGCTTCTCCCAAATATCCCTGGTTTATGCAGTGAATTCTGTTAGAAGTAAGAATCCCAGGTGACTTATTTTTAAGCCACTGTGGCATTTCTAAACATTGCTTTAGAAGGTAACTGTCCACCAGATGTTGAAAATCACAGATTTTTTCCTTTTTTTATCTGTCTGTAAAGCAAGTAATTATTAAGAGAAAGTCAGAGTTTATACTTATAGTTGCAAATTGTACTATTTTCGAAATCTCCAGTAGTATCAAAGGACCGTTGCAATACTTATACGAAGAATGTTGACACAAACATTTTTTTCTACGTGTATATTGTCATTCCCCCTCCCTCCACAGATGTTTATATATACTTTGCATGTGTGTGTCTTTCACATGAAGGTTTTTGTTGTTTTGAGTTGATAGTACTTATGTTAAAAAGTTTTTGCCCTTGATATGTTTGCTGTGTCCTTTTGAAAGATCCCAGGCTCAGAGCCTTTGGGAGGCCAAGGAAACCTAAAGAATCTCCCTTGGATAAGCATACACATGGGTGTATGTGTGTGTGTGTGTGTGTGTGTGTATATATATATATATATATATATATATATATATATATATATATATATATATGTATGTATGATATTGGTTGCTGAGATTTTGGGAATATTGTGGAGTATTGTCAAATTATTTATTGACTTTTTTTAATGAAAATTGAGTCCAGGGCCTTCACCCTGAGCCACAGCCTCAGCCCTTTTTTATTTTAGACAGGGTCTCACCTACTTGGTCACATTGGACTCAAACTTCTAAGATTACTGCCTGGACCTCCCAGAGTGTTGGGGTTACGGGCATGCACAGCCATGTCCAGCTGAAACAAACTTTGTAAAATAAAAATAAAATGTTACGTTATGGCACTTGAAATATAGAGGCACATGTTACCTCTTAGGAAAATAGCATGAGGTTCACTAAGTATATTGTGTCTGTTGTAGAATAAATGCTTATTTAGTGGTATTGTCACTGTATCTATAGGGTTATCTAGTGACGTAAGTTACTACATCCTTAATTCTGGTAATTTATGCAGGCCTATAAAGATCAGAGTTTAGAGTTTAATGCCTTAAATAAGACCACTCCTGGTATATTTTTTGAACTGCCTGCAGGTTGGATAGCCAATGAGGCAAGATTGATTTTCATATTTTAGAAGGTTGATATTTATGTATTTTTGTGCATTAAAGACCATCTGTGACGCGCAGTGTAGAAAATATTTACTCTCTTTCCCTTTCCATAAAAGAGTTTATCGACCCTTAGATTAAACAATTTGAGATATTTACAATGAATCGAACATTATTTAGCCATTTCATTAAAAAATAAAAAACACCCTTTGGCTAGAGGAATAGCACAGTAGTTAGATTGCTTACCTAGCAGGCTAAAGGCCCTGAGTTTGATTCCCCAGTACCACATAAGCTAGGCATGGTGGTGCATGCCTGTAATCCCAGCACTTGGGAGGCTGAGGCAGGAAGATTGCTGTGAGTTTGAGGCCAGCCTGGGCTACATAGTGAGTTCAGGACCAGCCTGGACTAAGAGTGAGACCTTGTCTCTAAAAGAAAAAGGAAAAAAATTCCACCTTTAATCATCATATGTCTTTTTATTTTAATCTGGGCAGTCCTTCCCCAGTTTATTTATGAGAATTCCAGAATATCTTTTCTGGGCATGGAAGGGGCTCTGATACTTTATCTTTTTTTTCCTTAAGGGTGTAGTAACACCATTGTTAACAAATAAAGCTGCACATAAACTGGATCATATTATAGCTATTGTAGAAGTTTTTCAGTATTTAATTCTAATTTTTAAAAAAATTCTACAGATAAATGTTGCAAAAAATTGTCCTCATGTATATGTAGACAGAGGTATTTAGGAGAGGGCTTCTTTCAGCTTTACCTTTTTTATAAACATTTCAGTACTAAAACTACAAGATTATAACATTCTGTGAAGGAAAATACTTGTAATTTATAACATTTAGGTAACAGCAACTAGTGCCTTAGTATCAAGATAAGTCTGTGTTCTTAGTGTCACTAGTATTCTATCCTAATCACTTTTCTATGTTGTATTTATGAAATTAATATAAACTGGAAGAAGATAGTTTTTCTGCCAAGGGACAGTCTTTTTCAGTGAAGCATAGGAATATGCTGAGATTTCACTTCTGTTGGAAGTTTTGAGATTTCATACTAGGCCATTTATATGTGTTACTTTATATAGGTTGTCGGAGCCTGTCTCTATATGCAGGTGATTGCATCTTTAAGCAAGAGTTCTCATGACATGAATGTGTTAAGTCTTTAGATTAAGAGGATGGATCTGGAAGAAACTCAAGGGGGAAAGTGTCTTGATTAGTTTTGTTGTTTTGCTTTATATTCTGCACACTAACCCTCTCAGCTTACTAACATTCTCATAATTAGAAAAACACATCCTTACCATTCTCTGTATTTATGGTTATATGTAAAAATCTAACTCAACATGGTATATAAAAACTGCTGGCAGCCAGGACTGTTGGCTCAGATCTATAATCCTAGCACTGTGGAGATCTGAAGCAGGAGGATTGCAAGTTGGAGTCCAGCCTAGGCAGTTGAGTAACTTTGTGAGACCCTGACTCAAAATCAGAAATAAAAGATGAACTAGGGTAAAGCTTACTGTGAAGTCCCTGGATTGCATTCCTCCTCCTACATGAATGAATGAATTAATGAATAAATAGCTTGCTGGTATATTTTAGATAAATATCTTCTTGATTGTCTACCAATTCATAAAATAATCCTTGAAACGTAAGTAATCCTGTAATTGTTTTTATATCTATATTTTAAAGTGTGGTTTAAATATTTTGAATTTTTAGGAAGCCACTGGCAAGTGGTTGTGATTGTGATTCACAAAGAGAGATTCTCTCCTAAAGTCAATAAAGAGAAGTGTTAAAAACATTTCCCTGTTGTTTGATGCAAAGGGTGAGAGTCCACATGGGCATAGATAATTGGTCCTGAATCCCACCTCAGACTCAAACCCAACCAAAGAAAGAGGTCAGGTTTTCTTTTGGAACCCTGTACCAGACATAGATTATGTTTATCTTATCCAGAGGGCTCCGTACAGACCAGTATTGGCCACTTAAAAGTTTTCAGTTGCCTGTTAAACAGTTTTGTTTTGGGGACCATTTTTCATTTTGGTGTTAGCCCTGGGCAGCTCCTGTGGTCACAGCACATACCTGGCTATGCCCAGTGCCTTGTGTCCTTTTAACTTCTTGCTGGATTTCTCTGCATTTTCTACAGAAAGATTGTAAGTAAAATAGATGGCGACAAGGACGGGTTTGTCACTGTGGACGAGCTCAAAGACTGGATTAAGTTTGCACAAAAGCGCTGGATTTACGAGGATGTAGAGCGGCAGTGGAAGGGGCATGACCTCAATGAGGACGGCCTCGTTTCCTGGGAGGAGTATAAAAATGCCACCTACGGCTACGTTTTAGGTAGGTCCCTACTACCTGGGGGAAAAGCCTTGTGAAGCCGGCGCCTTGAAACGTAACTGTTTTGTCTTGTAGAATGATTGTAGATAAAATAGACGCGGATAAAGATGGGTTTGTGACGGAGGGGGAGCTGAGATCCTGGATTAAGCACACCCAGAAGAAATACATATATGACAATGTTGAAAACCAGTGGCAGGAGTATGATATGAATCAAGACGGCTTAATCTCCTGGGATGAGTACAGAAACGTGACTTATGGCACTTACCTGGGTAAGGGGCAAGATGTCAGCCCGGCTGAGGCCTGGTCTTGAGTCAAAGAAACAAATGGGTCCCACAGTAAGGGAGAGAGGAAATTGTGCCTATCTTAATTATTTCTGGGGCTGGAGGAATAGCACACCCCTGAAAGCACTTGCCTAGCAAGCACAAGGCCCTGGGTTCTTTCCCCCAGTACCACATAAGCTGGGCGTAGTGGCGCACATGTATAATCCCAGCACTCTGGGAGGCTGAGGCAGGATTGCTGTGAGTTCAAAACCAGCCTGGGCTACATAGTGGGCTCAAGGCCAGCCCAGACTATAGAGTGAGACCATGCCTCAAAAAAAAAAAATCAAAATATTTCTATGCTGATCTGCTTCCCTTTGGTTTTATTAATTTAAAATTTGTATATTAACTATTTAAAAATTTTTAAAGTTCGGTTTTCTGAAGTCTGGTATCTTCTACATCTTTAGAATTGCCAATATATTTTGCCATTTTTTTTTTCTAGCATCCCTCATGGACACAGTTTGTGGGGTATATATCTCATTTAAAAGACTGCATTTTTCAGCAGTGCAAAAATAAGAGACCTTGAGGTGTCTTTTGACATGGTCCCATTAAAATGTTGGACCTGAAATTCAAATCAAAGTAGATACCTTTGTAACTGATGAGAATAGGAAGAAAATTACTATCTTTCATTCATGAAATAAAAATCAAATAAAATAAGTTCCTTAACTATTTCAGTATGTCTGCTTATTGAAATTTTGGAATGCAGATCGCCCATTTGTTTTCTCTGGCACATTTAGCCTGCTTTGCAAATGCTTCAAGGCAAATCATTGTACTTTGGTTGCTTTCTGTTGATGTGATAGCTTTTCTGTTTATTTGAGCTGCCTAAGTGATTTTCTTTGCCACCTTTACATATACCCTTCGCTGGATGCTACATGGCAGTCTTACAGAGTTGGTGGAGTTGATGACGAGGGTGTTTCTATTTGTGAGATTCCTCTCTTATACATGGTTATAATTTAAAGCAGAAATATATAAATAAAGTACTTTTTACATTTTTATCCTGGAAATTAGAGAGATTTCTGGGTTAAAGCAGGAATTGTCCAGCACTGACTAAAAGTGTCTAATGTTCTGTTTTCCCACCAGATAGCCAGCTGTCTGAGCTAATTACGGAAGGGCATGTGTTTCTGGTGAAGAGTCTTATTTCTGTCTTAAGGTTGTTCTCATTCCTAAAACTGAAGTGGCAATCTCTGTCTCAATGCTTGACACTTATCCAAGGATGAAACATATCCTTCATCCAATAAAAATGTGTATTTAAAAATCCAGCGCAGGTGGAGAGGCATCCCATGTTTCTTGCTTTCTGGCTGAGACCCAGAACCTTCTTGATTCATTCAGAATTAATTATAAATATAAAGGAAAGTGTAGGCTCTTGGTGATCTAAACAAAATGGTGTGTTAATAAATCTCCGCTCAGACCTTGACACTCACTTGCTGCCCAGAATGTTTCCTCAACTCTGATTATGTGCATAAAAATCTGTTGAGAGCTTTGTTGCCTCATAGGGCAGATGATTCAATGTAATGGGTATTCCTACTGCCTGAGACTATCCACAAGCCAGAACACTGGCTGGAGAAGCCATGTCTTTATAAGGCATCTTTCCCTGGAAGCCTGCTTGTAGGCAGCCCTGAGGAGCATGATGAGTTGGCGTAGATGAGTGCTCAGGAGTTTTTGTGAGAATTATGATCTTGATTGAATTTTGAGTTCAGGTATAAATCATTTTAGCTCTTAGTTAACAGTCTGTCTCCACAAAAGGAACATTAACATTGTCTCTGCCACAAGTAAAATGCAGTGTACTGAATCCAAAGCTAGAGACCAGAAGTAGGCCAAGAGCCCATCTGAAGCTACATATAAGCCAGCTAGGGCAGTGGTGCTTAGGATAAATGCAGCACTCCAAGCAGGGCTACAGACACACACACTTTGTTATTAAAAATAAAGTATTGCATATTCCTTGTCCATTGTACCTGTGCATATAGCTAGCTATTGGGCTGTTTGATTCCAGTGACCAAGAAGGGGAATGGGGGACTCTTAACTGAGAATCTAGTCTTGAAAGTAAAAGTTGACTTTCTGTTATCCTTCCTCTGTTAACATAGTTGATATTAAAACTTGATATTTTTATAGTAGATGTGACTTTGTATATAGGAAAGATGGTATTTTCCTTAAATTCTCCATCTCCCTCCTGTAATAGCTTTGAGTATGTATTTGTAAGATCCCAACATTTGACTCAGAGTAAATACTTATAACTAAAATTTTGATACTGAATAATAGAAAAGCTTCAGGCTGCTCAGCTCTTTTTGTTTTGTTTGTTTTAACTGGTTAAACTATGGGACAACTGAACGGCAATATTGAAGGTCAGCAGTATTGTATTATTGTTAAATTGGCCCTGTCTCCTGGACTGGAGATTGAACTCAGTACCTTTGTATTGAGCTCCATCCCTAACCCCTTTTTAAATAATTTGTTTTGAGGTAATTCCTCTCTGAGTTGCTCAGGCTGGGTTAAAACTTGTAATCCCCTGCCTTAGCCTCATAAAGTTCAGAGATTGCAGTCGTGAGCCATCATAAAAGCTTACCTCTTTTTAATTAGTGTGTTTTGGAAACATTTTTTTACTTTTAATGTGATATCTTTTCAAAATACCTTCACATCTGGTATCTCATTTAAGTCATACAGCAACTTAGTTTCTTATTCCTTTTCTGAAGTTAACTCTTATTTTTCAGCTTTCGGAAATTATATTTTATTTTTACTGTATTCTTATAGAGTGCAGTTCAGCATCCTAACAGGTAGAGTTTAGTTTGGTTTGGATTTTTAATGACAGCTTTATTAAGGTATAATTGGCATAATAAATTTCATATTTTAAATACACAGCTCATGTTTTTGACATATGTATACATCAGTGAACATACCTATGACACTCCCAAATATTTCCTCACATGTCACCTCCCATGTTCTGTTCCTATCAACCACTGACCTGTTTTATATAATTCTAGATTAGTTTGCTAGAATTAGATTAGTTTTCTAGAATTTTATATAAGTAGAACTTGGACAATACCTATAACTTTTGATAGAGCTCCGAGTTGATATTAAATAATGTGATCTTTCAAAGTGATGATGTTCTATTGTTTGACTCCAACTGTCCTTAAAATGAAACAGAAGCCTTTGATACCTAGTTGCTTAATGGAAGCCTACCATTTAATAAAAAATAGCAGTAGCTGACATTTATTAAATACCAACTGTATGCTCAGCATTTTCCTAAGCACTTAGCTTAGATTTTATTCTCATTTAAATCATAGCCACTATATCCAGGCACCATCATTCTCATTTTATGGATGAGAATCCTTGGGCACAGTGATTCATATGAATTACTTACCCAAGGCCAGGCAGCTAGGAATGTAGCATTCAGACCTAGTCAGAGCCGCCACTGACTCCCAGATAACTGGGAAATTCAAGCCTTCTAGAAATCTTAACATCAATAACAATGAAGCATTATAAATTGGGTTATGTAATTCAGGAACCAAAGTTCCATGTTGAATAACAAACACATTCAGTTTGGACCTGTTCAGAGGTATGGTTACAGAGCTTAAGCCCCAAACTAAATATCTTTATACTGTTACCTATATGGAGTCAAGAGTTATTGATGCGTTGCTTGGTTTAATCTTGCCTTTGGAATCATGAATCATTTCTGCATCACCTGATTTATCTTTCTTGGAAATTGATTCTCTACCCACATATTTTCATGTTTACTAGAAGCCTTTTAAGGTTTGTTACAAATTTTTGTTTTCTAGATGATCCAGACCCAGATGATGGATTTAACTATAAACAGATGATGGTTAGAGATGAGCGGAGGTTTAAGATGGCAGACAAGGATGGTGACCTCATTGCCACAAAGGAGGAGTTCACAGCTTTTCTACACCCTGAGGAGTACGACTACATGAAAGATATAGTAGTGCAGGTGGGTACAATAGGGAGTTCCAAATAGGAACTCCGTTAATCTTCGTTGTTTGTGTGGTCTGTTCAGCCTTTCCTCTGTGTTCGGGAAAATGACTTTCTATTCATGTATTGGCTAGATTGAGACTCCAAGCACCATCACGGTGTTTCTTAAGTGCGTTAGGTTTTCTGTGTATATAGTAGTACTTTCCAGCAGATTATGTATTTTGCCATTCCATGGGTAGTTTCATAAAAATAATGGGAGAAAAATCATATTTTTAAAAATATCCCATTATCAGTGAACAAAAACTGCATAGTAGCAATCATACTGAAAAATTCTCACAGAAGGCAGTTACCAATAACATATACCACCTGTAACTGTAGACATGATCACCAGTCACCTCTCCTCTTACCTTGATTTCGGTGTGTCTAGGGCTGTATCAGTAAGCAGCATTCGTGGTCCTCAGAGAAGGTTCATACTTTAAGTTGAAACACAAGAAATTGCTAATATTCTACCATTTTGTAGCTAGAAAAGCATCTAGTCTCTGTGGTTTTTAAACTGTAAAAGCACACCCTACTTTCTTATGACAAATTCAGATATTAACTTGTTCTTTTCTGTTTAGGAAACAATGGAGGACATAGATAAGAATGCTGATGGTTTCATTGATCTAGAAGAATATATTGGTAAGTCCTTGTTTCTAGTGTTTTTCTTAAAAGCAGCTGGAACATTTTGGTAGATGTAATTCTTCATTGAAAGAGTTTATCCCATAGACCAAACTTTTACCAGATCTTCCAATAAAATGCAATAATTTTCACTTACTAGCAATAAATCACTGAGGTTTTTTTTTTTTTTAATCCAAGTTTGGAGCAGTCATATATTAAGGACTTGAAAGCATTACCTGCCTGTGGCCAGTGGCTACCAAACAGTGCAGCAGAGATATTGTGTATACCAGATGCCCTGTGACTTTGGTTTGGTTTTAATGTCCAGTGGTAAATACCTGCAGGGAACCTAGAGAGGCATTCAGAAGCTCAGGAACTATAGGCCTAGTATGGTGCAGGCCAGTAATCCCAGGACTGTAGAGGATCACAAACTTGAAGCCTAGGTACTTTACTCATTTAGCACAACTCAACCTCAAAAATTTATAGAAAGGATAGCGGGAGTATGGAATATAGCTCAGTATGAAGTCCCTAACTTCAGTCTCTTGTACCAAAAAAAGCAAAAAAAAAAAAAAAAAAAAAGGAAAAGAAAAATAAATTTAGCAAAAGGAGAGATAGGGAATAGATTGAAAAAAAAGTAGGTGAATTAAGTGACCAGGATTGGCTGATCCCTCTTAAAGTTTGAATTTTGCTTTTCACTGTGTTCTGTTCATATTTTCTGTCTGATTCACTGGTCAGTTTCTCTTTTTTAGGGCTAGCTTTTGGTTTGAGAGTTTTTTTTTTTTTATCGACCATTTTCCCTTTTAATTGTCTATTTTGGGAAGAAGGAATACTACACCTTTGAAGCTCATTTCTTTCAAGTAAAGCTGTTTTATATTATCTTCAGAATATTAAGATGTTTGGATTGCTTAAAAAACTTTGCTGATATTCTATTTTAAACATACTAGGTGTTTTTGTATTTCAGGTCCTTTTTGACACGTGATTGTACATACTTGTGAATACAATGTGGTAATTCAGTACATGCATATAATGCATAATGAGCTAATTGGAGTATTGAACATTTCTATCATTTATATGCGTTAGGAGCCTTCAGACTTCTCTTTTCCTAGTTCTTTATAAATGCAGAGTAAGTTGTGAACTATAGTTACCCTGTTGAGCTCCAGAGTGCTAGAACTTAATCTCATATTTTGATACCTACTAATGGTCCAGCTTCTCTCTATCCTCCCTTCCCTCCCCACCTTCCTCTGTTAGTTTTCTTTTTGCTGGAACAAACTACCCAACACCCACAACTTAAAGGCGAGGGCTAGTTTGCTCGTGGTTTCAGATATTTCAGCCCATGGTTGACTGACTAAAAGATAAAACTTGATGGCAGAAGAGCTTTGTGGAACAATGCTGCTTACTTTGTGATGGTGGAAACAGAGCACAAGGGAAGGACACCAGAGATGTAGCCTCCAAAGGCGTGCCCGAAGACTCAGCTCCAGCTGGATCCAGTACATAGCATCTGGATTATCTACTGATGACTGGCCACTCCATGGACCACTCATCTCTCCAGGAGTCTTAATCCTGTCAAGATGACAATTAAGATTAACTGGCACAGCATTGTAGTCTCTAATGATTAATATTCTCTCTGTTTAGAAGAGATCAGCTTTTCATTAGTTTGTTTTTTGGTGGTACTTGGATTTTATTTTATTTTATTTTATTTTGAAACAGCCTCACTCTGTAGCTCGCACTGGTCCTGAACTCACTATTGTAGCCCATGCTGGCCTCAGATTTACGGCAGACTTCCTGCCTCAGTATTCTGAGTACTGGGATTACAAGTGTGTGCTGCCATGCCTGATTTATGTTGTGCTAGGGAACTGAATCTAGGGTCTTGTGTTTAGTAGGCAAGCAGTCTTAACTGCTGTGCTATATTCCTCTGGCCCCTTATAATAGATCAACTTTTTAAACTTCCGTGTATGAATGAGAACATGCAGTGTCTCTCTTTGCCTGGCTTATTTCATGGAACGTGTTGCTACAGATGAAAGGATTTCATTTTTATGAAAGGGTAAGGCAGAATAAATAGACAAGAGTGTGTCTCTTCTGAACTTGGGGCCCAAATGCACTTGTGCACCTGAGCTAGAAAGCCTTGCCCTTCTTCAGCCAGGCCAGGTGGCACAGGCCTCTAATCCTAGCACTCAGGATGCCAAGGCAAGAGGATTTTAAAGTAAACTGGGGATTTTGCTCAGTGTGAACAGCTGAGAATGTAGTACAGCATGAAGTTACTGGGGTCAGTCCTCAGTACCCAAAAAAGAGATCCCCAGTTATGCTGCTTAATTATTTTTTATGTTTTCAGTTTATTATATATTGCAAACATACACAGAATTAGACATGAGACACAAGAGTAATGAATTCCTTTGTGTGCCACAGCAGCTGCATACTTTTGGTTTTCTTATTTTGAAGTACATCCTACTTAGCCTCATTTCATCTGTAAACATTTGGTTGTGCATCTCTAAGATGCACATGTGTTATTTCTAAAAACATTAAGAATTTACACCTAGGAAATTAGTAATTCCTTAGTGTTTTCCAGAAGATGGATTTTTGTGATACTGGTATTCAAGCTTGGGGCCTTCTCACTGAGCAACACCCCCAGCCCATTTTATATTTTTGATTTTGAGACAGTGAAAAGAAGTTGCTCAAGCCAGCTTGAGTTCCTCTTAGCTCTGCTTCCCAGAGTGCAGGGATGACATGCCTGTGTCACTGGGCCCAGCTGGATTATTTTTAAGTAGAAACTCAAATAAGGGGCTGGAAGAATGGCACTGCAGTTAGAGCTCTTGCCTAGCAATCCAAGAACATGGCCCTGGATTCGATTCGCCAGCACCAACCACATAAGCCAGGTGTGTTAACAAACGCTTGTAGTCCTACCACTCTGGAGGCTGAGTCAGGATTGCTGTGAATTCAGGTCCAGCCTGAGTACAGGATATTCTAGCTTCTGTTAAGCTATATCTTTTAAGCATACATCTATTCTCTCTAATTCAGAGCTTTCCGTTCTGTCTACTGTGACTACATCTCAGCCCTCAGGTAACTGGAACAAGGCCCTGGCGTAGCGAACTGTATACAAGTGCTACAGTTTTGGAATGTGCTGTAGCTTCGGGCAGGAGAGGAGACTGGAAAATTTGAGCTTAAGGAAATTCTTTGGCATTAATGCAGAGGAAATCATTTTTCCCTTAAGCTTCATTTTCTGGAAAAAAACAGTACTAACTTAGTGATCACCTTTGTTTAGAGCTGTTAGAAACTAGGTACCTAGTAGGTGTGTTCTTGCACCTTACATGAAATGCAGGTCAATATATTTATTTTTTTCTTTGGTTGGATCACTTGCCAGTTTTTAAATTTTTTCTATTTAAAATTACCTTAAATTTTTCACATCTTGATCATTTTTACTTCCCTTTCCCCTTCATTCCATGGGCACATACATTTAGATGTATTGTTACTCAGGAATTTTTATATTTATACTATTATATAACTCCTAAAAGCAGTTGACAAACGGAATTCTCTTACACGTTTGAGACACTTAACTTGAACTTTGAACAGTTGTAAAAGTTCTACTAGTTGTAAATACTGACATTTATAAAATACCTTAACTCGGAAATAAAAATCATGAAAGTTTAAATACAAAAAAATGAAATTTAATAAATTTAAAACAGAATAAATTAAAAATGTCTGGGCAGTTTAGCAACTTATTGAGACCCTTTCTCAAGATCAAATATAGAAAATGGAGCTCAGTGTGAAGATCCTGGGCTGGATTCCTAGTACAACAAAAATAAACAGATAAGTACCACACCAGTGTCCTACCCACCAGCAGATATATAGATGTGTAAGTAATTTAAACAAGCCTTTTTTTGGGACAGTCTCAAATTAGTTCTCTTGGTATGAAATGAAATGCGGGAGCAGCTAGTCTTTGTCTTTCTTGGTGCTGATCAACTTCTCTTATTTCTGCATTTTTTTTAAGATATAAGGTCTCTTCTTGGTTTTGTGTTATTCAGTCAGCAGCTGCAACAATCAACAAATTCTTGTTGCAAAATCAGTGAAGAAGCCCTAGGAAAATACCTCTCTTTCTAAGATCTCTGGCCTACAGTACCTGTGTAACTTTAGTTAGAACTATGTAGTAAAATTCCAAACGGATGAGGAAGAATCATTACGTCAGATGAGCATGATACAGTCTGGAAAAAGACAGACTCTGTTTTGTCCATATTTCTATGCACAGGTGACATGTACAGCCATGATGGAAATGCTGATGAGCCCGAATGGGTGAAGACAGAACGAGAGCAGTTTGTGGAGTTTCGAGATAAAAACCGTGATGGGAAGATGGACAAAGAAGAGACCAAAGACTGGATCCTTCCTTCAGACTATGACCATGCAGAAGCGGAAGCCAGGCATCTCGTCTATGAGTCAGACCAAAACAAGGTAATTCTGAGCAGGCCCAGGCAATCTTAAGTCTGTTTCTAGGGAATTGCCTGAAAGACAGTAACCAAGGTACATGGAGCATTTAAGGTCTAATTAGCCTAGGTCTGCTAAGGATCTAAATATGGCTGTTAAAAACATCCCAGGCAGAGCTAGCTATCTGATCTCATTTTAGAAGGCGTTTTGCCCAGTCCTTCTAGTGTTGGAGGAGAAACCTGGGCTTCAGAAAAGAGCTTCTGTGTGCAGCATGTACCAGCATGTAGCACATGGTATCTTTGGATCCCCAGGAAACTTTCTTGTACTTTTATTTCTTTATTTTGCCTATTGCAAGTTCATTCTTCCTGCTAAAAGATGGCTGGTGCTTTCCTAAGATCAGGTTTTTACTATTAAAAATTAAATTCTCTATAGTAGGTCATAATCCAGTATCTTAATTACTTTCTTGCTGCAGGGACAGAATACCCAACATCCACAACACGAGGGAGGCAAGAGTTACTTTAGCTTACCATTTCAGAAGGTCACAGTCCACTCATGGGTGGGAGGCTACAAATGGTAGGATCGCTTGGCAGGGCTGGAGCCAGAGCTGGAGATAAAGGTCATGGCAGGGCAGAACCAATACGCACCCCTCGGGACAAGCCCTAGCACCTGCCTCTTTCATCCAGGACCACCTCCCAGCAGCATACAGTACCCACAGAGACGTGCGTCGTTTGGAGGACACACCAGATCCCAAACCACAACAGCTAGCTTTTCTTGGCACCTGTTATGATTGTCTCGTTCAAATATCTGCAGCATTCAGTTTATTGAGAATCGTATTACCATGAAGCCCTATCATTTGTTTCGAGATTTGATTACTCTGCCTAAACAAAATTCTGGGGTGATGATGATAATTTGAAACATTCTTTTATATAGGCTAATCTTCAGTTTTAAATGCAGTTTCTTAAAGTCTTTTTTTCCTTGAGACGGGGTCTCAAGTTACTATTATTACCCTCCTGCCTCAGCATACCAGAGTGCTGGGATTACAGGCCTCCACCATCAGACCCAGCCTAACAACTTTTTTTTTTTTTTTTTTTTGAAACAGGGTCTCACTCTGTAGCCCAGGCTGGCCATGGACTCATGACAGTTCTCCTGTCTCAGTCTCCTAGTGGTGGGATTATAATCATGTGCCACTATGCCTGGCTTTATGTGGTGATGAGAATAAATAAGCCATCTTTATAAAGATAATTAGAAGGTTCAAATTTGAATTAGAGGTTTTTTGAGTCAGGGTCTTACTCTGCTGTCCAGACTGGTCCTGAATTCACTATGTAGCCCAGACTGGCCTTGAGCACATGGTAGTCCTCTTGCCTCAGCCTCCTGACTGCTAAGATTACAGGTGTGTGCCACCACACCTGGCTTAAGTGGTTGGGGAATCCCAGCGCCCTGGGTTTGTCAGGCAAGCACTTGAACCACAGAGCTATTCCTGCAGCCCATCAAATGTAGATTAGGTATCACATGCCAAGGATAGATTTTATAGGACATGGTAATAGCATTATGGCTGTATATAAGAATGCCTAAGTGTTATAGATAAATTCTAAAATATGTGAGAAATTCTCCTTGGGGTTTTCCCTAAAATAAGTCACAGGGAAGAAAAGGGTAGATGAAGCTGTGAGTAGAAAAAGTTTGGTAATTGTTGAGGTTAATGAAGGCCAGATGAGAGTTTGTGGACTCTTCTCTACTTTTGTATATGTTTAGAAGTTATCATAATAAAAAAAAAGTAATAATTACATAGAATGCTTGTCATGATGCCTAGAGTCCAGAAAGCACTCAGTGTTAGCTGCTGTGTTTATGTTTAGCAATAGTTTAAAAAGGAAGTAGTTTTTGGCACTGTATTTATTAAATGACAGTGGTTGGCAAGAGTATATTACTTGATTGCATTTGGTTTTTTGGTTTTTTGTAGCCTAGGCTGTCCTTGGACTCAGGACAGTCCACCTGCCTTAGCCTCTCTCTGCTGGGATTACAGGCATGCACCACCACGCCCAGCTTTATGTAGTGCTGAGGAATTGAACTCAAGGTCTTGTGCTTGCAAGGAAAGCAGTTTAACCACTGTGCCATTCCTCCAGCCCCCTGAGAGCCTTTTTAAAGGTTTATCTGTTTTGAGTTCTTGCTCAGTCACTTCAGGTGCCATGTCCTGGGCTGTATGAAGGGAAAAAAATGTAATCAGTTGTTCCTTGGCAGTCTTGATGCTATTTGAAATGAACGGCTGGGCCTTCGTGTGAGAATATAATCTGATTGGTGACCAAGACAGAGGGGACGTGCATGCTAAGCTTAATAGTGACAGATTTTTTTATTCCTTTTAGACACTTAGGTGCTACTGACCTTTCCGCATTTGCACTAGCATATGTCTCCTATTTTGCTTTGAAGGGAGAATTTGCTTCTCAGGAAAAAAAAAAAAAAGCTGTATCTCCATCAGTGTTGTTGTATAATGTCATCTGTTCACTTATAACTTTATTGTAATGTTCTTGATAAGAGAAATACCATTGTGTGTGTGTGTGTGTGTGTGTGTGTGTTTGGAAGGAGGGGTGAGAGATGAGGGTTGAGTTCATAATTAGTGGGAATTCATATCTTAGATCCTAATCAGCTTCTGTTCTCTAGCATTTGAAATAGGAAATATGTCCTGCCTCAGTTCACTGTTCTTTCTGATTTTAGGATGGCAAACTGACAAAAGAGGAAATTGTTGACAAGTATGACTTATTTGTGGGCAGCCAGGCCACAGATTTCGGGGAGGCTTTAGTACGACATGATGAATTCTGAGCTGCAAAGGAACTCACGTCTCTTCAAAAGTAATTTATTTTTACAGCTTCTTGTTTCACATGAAATTGTTTGCGCTACTGAGACTGTTATTACAAACTTTTTAAGACATGAAAAGATGAAAAGGCGTGATGAAATAATAAAAAACCATCCCGTCCCCATTCCTCCTCCTCTGAGGGACTGGAGGGAAGCCATGCTTCTGAGGAACAACTCTAAATAGTCTGCTTGTGTGTGTAGATCTACACTTTGTACAATGTATAACATGGTGTGTTTATTTTTGTGCTTGTTCACTAGTTGGGAGTATGATTTAAAGGATCAAGACCCTCAACCCAAACTTTTAGGCAAACATTAACCTTTTACTTTTTCTCAGTCTCTGTTCATATAATTTTTATAATTCTCACTTAACTAATTTTTTTAAGCCTAAGATCAATAAGAAATGTTCAGGAGAGAAAAAAGGAAAAATATATACTTCATGATTTATATTTAGAGAGTGAATGCTTCATGTTGCCCATTAGAAGTCCAACATTTCACAGGTAATAAGGCCACATACTCCTCTGTTTGGTTGCTTAGCCTGGCAGCAGCTCCTGCTATTATCTGGACAGACCCCTATGCTATATAAAAGCTTGGTTCAACTTGATTTCATTTTTTTTTTCACTGTATAAGACTAGCTATTTGCTAATTTTGTAAAGCACAGCTGTGATGGGAACAGTTAGGGCCAGTGTCTTGAAAGTCAACTAGTGAGTGTGATCTCTTTATAGAGCTATTTCTAGCAAGAAACATCTGGAAAACTACAAAAGTGTTCAGGACATACTTTTTTGTGGGTGTGCATCTGTTGCAGTGCTCACAGCGTAATTACTTGCCTGTTGAAAATCATTGTAAGTGCCGCATTCAGCTTCTCTTTCCCAGGAATTAATCTTGGTTTTACTGCCGTTACTAGTCACTGCTTTCCAGTTGCTTCATCAAAAGTGCCTTTAACAAGAGAAATGAGCATTGAATGGGAATTTGCTTAAGAAACCCTAAAATAAAATGTATCGTTTGTACCACTTTGTATGAAAGCTAAGAACTCCCAATATAGTGGGTTTATTTTTTTTTCTTTTCTCTCTGGACAGTAGTTAAATAGCAGTATTAGTTATAAACTTGGTTGCAGTGTTCTTATCTTGTGGGCTGGTTTCCAAAACCACATGCTGCTGATTTCAAAGGATCCTCATACCTCAGAATGCAAACCACTCACTACCAGTCCTCTCTGTGTCCACTTGAGAGCTTGAGCTCAGACTCCAGGGTGGAAGGACCTACAGAGAAAGGGCTTTTTGGTTTGAGGACCATTGCTCACCCTTCCTGCCTTTGACCACCAAACCCCATCCCCTCATCTCCATCCTGTCTGCAGCCAAAAAAAAAAAAAATTATCATGAATCAGCAGGTGAGCAGTCCTTGGCTCAGGGGACTTTGTAGAGGGGCTGAAGAAATCACCCTCTCGTCCCAACTCTATTTTACTCATACCGTATATAACACGGGCTCTGTGTTGTGGTCCCTTTCTTACTATTGAGCCTCTTTCGAGAAAGGTTTTTTTTCCAAGTCTTTAGCCCTCAGGTTGCTAAGATAAAGGTAGATATATATAATCTTTATTATTGCCTGTGTCTCTGGATTATACATTCAGGTGATGACTATTTCTGAACCTAGACATATCCTCTGGTCTTCCACGATCTCATTGAGGTGGGCTGCTCCGTGTAATAAAGAGCCAGGTGTCCTGTAATTTCACCCTAGCCTTTGCATTGAGCTCTTGATAGCCGATACATTCTTTGAATTTAACCCCATATAAGATAATGGACACATTACTCACCTTCCAGATTCCCCCTCTCGGTTGTTATGAAGACCAGAGATAATTAATATTCCACCAACCCTGGCTTAAAGAGGGAACATCATGAACTGTGTGGTTATCCACTAGGTGCAGAGAGCCCAGGCTTGATGTGAAAATCACATACTTAGTGAACCATGATCTGCTGAGATGGCAGCTTCTGGATATGGGGGACTTGGCAGCAAGCATTGTACTCCCATCCCTGTGAACCCCGTGGGTGGGTTTTTTTTTTTTTTTGGTGTTTTTTTTGTTTGTTTGTTTTCTTTTTTGGTTTTGGTTTAAATCAAGCCTGAGGCTGGTGAGCTGTAGCTGCACACCCATAATATGTGTGCAGTGAGTGCTAGCACTCTTGAATTTGGATATTGGTTATTTTTTTCTAGAGTGTAAACCAAGTTTTATATTCTATAATGAAAACAGGTACCTATCATCTGTTTCTAAATAAAACTGTTTACATTCATTATGGTGTATGTTTCCTTCATTCCCTTAGAAATGGAACGCTAGGGGCTGGAGGATAGCTCACTGGTCGAGCACTTACCTGGTACAAGTGAGACCTAAGTAGGAAAAAGAATGGAACTTTAGCTTAGAATTACAGGTGCTAGCACAATTTATAATAGCCAAGTCTTGGAAGAAGCCAGTATGCCCAACCACAGGTGAACAGGTGAAGAAGGTGCGTTGTATATGCAAAATGGAGTACGGCTCCACCATAGAGGACAAATGCGAGTCAGAGTCACTGTAGGAAAGCGGAGGCACCTTGAGACCAGTATGCTTGGCAGAATGAGTCAGACCCCAGAAGTTAAATTTTGTATGGTTTCTGTAATATGAAAAAACCAAACCATAAAAATAAAAGAAATGGAAGTAAGTAAGAAGATAGACTTCATGGGGAGTGAAAGGGGACGTGGTGGGGGCAGTGAGAGGGTAGGA
The DNA here is from genome assembly GCA_004027205.1 of Ctenodactylus gundi. NCBI lineage: Eukaryota > Metazoa > Chordata > Mammalia > Rodentia > Ctenodactylidae > Ctenodactylus > Ctenodactylus gundi. The sequence goes on from PVKB01000679.1 coordinate 57,791, forward strand.
TGGGGAAGAGATGCAATATGTAAATAAATTTTTAAAGAAGAATTACAGATGTCACAGAAAGGGAATTCTAACACAGTGGGGAATGCCCAGCTAGTACCTGCACAGTAGGGGTAAGTTAAATGTATAGCAGGATAATTCTTAAGTTGGTAATTTATGGACCTTGACAGAAAAAGTGAAGGTCTGTCCTAGAAGTCTATCCTAGAAGGGTCACCATCTCCCTACCCACACCACAGGGAAGCACTGCTTGCTCCCGAGTTCATTGGTCCCTTCCTATTTCTGGAACTGTCATGCATTCTTGTGCAGCTGTAGCCCTTCTTCTCTGCTTCCCAGAGGCCACTGCATAGGGAAAAGCCCAGCTGCTCATTGTGGGATGACCTGGTGCCAACATGTGCCACTGTCTGTGTAATGGATGCACACGTTTATTGTGGTTTTTATTTTAAAGCTGTTTTCAGGATTGCTTTTTAAAGAAACTACTTTGCAGGGGCCTGAGGGGTATCACTGAGCAGTTAAAGCACTTGCCTATAAAGTGCAAAGCCCTGGGTTTGATTCCCTACAACCACATAAGCTGGGTATGGTAGTGCACACTTGTAATCCCAGCATTCGGGAGGCTAACGCAGGAGGACTGCCATGAGTTCAAGAACTACTGAGCAAGACCCTGTCTCAGTAAAAAGTAAACCACTTTGCAGGTCCCAGTGGCACAGACCTGAATCCCAGCCCTCTGCAGGGCTAAGGCAAGAGGATCACAGGTTTGAGCCCAGCCTGAGCCATTGAGCAAATTAACAAGACCCTGTCTCAAAACTGAAAACCAGAAATGGTCTAGGGATATAGTTCAGTGTGAAGGCCCAGGGTTCAATCTCCAGCACCATAAAAAAATTGTAATTTTAAAATGATAATACAATACCCAGTTTGATCTTGAAGACAATAAGGAATACTAACTTTAATAAATGCACACTTGAGCTGGTCTTGATGGCATGGGCCTGTAATCCCAGCACCCTAGGAGGCTAAGGCAGAAGGATCACAAGTCCAAGCCCAGCCTGGGCAACTTAGCTGTTTAATGAGACGTTGTCCCTGTATCAGAAATAAATGGGCTGGGGGATGTAGCCCAGTGTGAAGGCCCTGAGCTCAAGCCCCAGTACCATAAATAAAATGAACAGCTAAGACAGATACATTGGTAGCAAAAACTGGAGCAGGAAGAAAAGTACCTAGAATAGTTCATCCTGGCTTGGGCTTCTTAGGGACACAGCTGGCTGCACCTGCCAATGCTGTTAACAACTTTTAGCAGAAATAGCTAAGGAAGATATTTCATACTCATATTTGGTGCCTGCAAAACATTATTTTGTTTATGTTTTTTCTATATATCTTCCTGTACAAAGGAATTTTCTTAGAGCATGGGGTATAGCTCAGTAGTGGGTGGTTGCCTAGCATGCATGAGGCCCTGGATTCAATCTTGAGCAACACACACAAATCTTAGGTCTTTTAAAAAAATTATTATTCTAATTCAGAATACAGCATCTCAGAACAGATCCCCAGCAGGAGAAGAAATGTTAATGAAAAGAGAAATAGGTGTTATTCATGCTGAAGAATCAGCTATCCTGTTTTGTAGTTCTCCAAGTGTAGTGAAGGGTACAGCCTAGGAGCAGAAACCCATGATCGTTCAAGTGGCCGTTGGTGGTCCGAAGTAGACCCGGGTGGGAACAGCAGCTTTGTAAGCACAGGGAATAACAAAGAAGGGAAATTTTTCTTTTCCAAACCATCATCATTCCCTATATCACTTTTCTCCCCTGTGGTGTGGTAATAGTTTTTGATGAATAAAGTAGAATCTAGCTTAAGTTTGAAGTTCCTGTGGCTGCAAACAGTCCGATGTACAGTCTTTGTTTTGGTTTTTTGGTTTGGTTTGGTTTGGTTTGGTTGGAGACAGGGTCTCTCTCTGTAATCCAAGCTGGTGCTGAATTTACTGTGTAGCTAAGGTTGGCCTTGAACTCACAGCAGTCCTCCTGCCTCAGCCTCCCGAGTGCTGGATTACAAGTGTGTGCCACCACACCTGGCTGTGGAGTCCTTTAATTAGGGCCAACTTTGCTAGGAGCAACAGCAGAGACTTCTGTTTTCTGGAAGCTGGATGTATCAGATTCATCCGTCATGGGCTTCCTACACACCAACTCCATGATGCAAGCTCGGAACTGGAAGGAGAAGGGGGGATTGGAGGTGGCTCCGTTGGTGGGTGGATACAGGGGCAGTAACATCAGGGAGTACCGGGAGCGCATTCTTCATATCCTCAAAGTGTTCCACAATACATCATCCCTAGGATCCACTCAAGTGGTTTGGAATATCTTCCTGAAAACTGACAAAATTCTGGTCTAGAACTACTTGCTGTTGTAGATTAGGATTTAGAAGGAAAAGGATTAAGAACTTGGGAAGTGCCGGGAACTTAGAACTATTGATCTATCAGTTTTTCAACAAAACAGATCAACCTTTTCACTTCCCAACCTAGAGCAACCTGATTTTTCTGTCTTAAGTTCTATCTTCCCTGAATTCTGTTACTTTGAGGAACCACACCTTTCTCCCTGTGCTCACCAAGCACTTCCTGGACTACTTAGCTACCCTTGTCTGCCCCTAGAAACCCTCCAAATAGAGAGCAGAGCACTCTGAGTTTAATGTCACGGTGGGGAAAGATCCAAGACCTTACAGGCCCGGGGCTCATGGGAGTGCGAACAGCTTTACCTGCTTGTTCATGAAGCAGTAGATGATAGGATTGTAGACGCAAGAGCTCTTGGAGAAGAAGGCAGGAATGGTGACAAGCCGTAAGTCCAGCCCGTGGTCGCGGTTATTGACGATGTACATGGCCAAGGCAGCATAGGGCACGTAACAGACACAGAAGGATCCCACCATCACCACTACCATGCGGCTCACCTCGCGCTCAGCCTTCTGGGTTGTAGCTGACTCCTGCTGCTGCGCTGCCACCTGGGGGCAGAGGCCGGGCAGCATCACATCTCCTCCCAGACCTTCAGACCCTTTCTAATGGGAACATTCGCTGTGCTTGCCTCCTTCTGGCCTGGCTACTGGCCAGGTTCCTTTCGCTCTCCTCCCTTGAGGAAGGCATGAGGAAGGTGGCTGTGTAGTCTGAGACACTGGAAGGGTTCACCTAGGTGTATCTCTTGTCGCCTATTTGATGATGAGGGATGGTTCCGCCTTATTCTTCATTTCATTTTTCCTCCTATCCCTGCTTCCTTTACTGTTAGCTACCCTTCTCTCTGGCCATAGAAATTTCCAGGCATCTTACATTCTAGAGCACGTACGCATCCCTCCCTCATCTGGAGCCCTCTGACCCTCTCCAAAGCCACTCACAGCCCTGAGGGTCCTCAGCAGCTGAGAGTAGGAGAAGCAGATGAGCGAGAGTGGCATGATGAAGCAGAAGAGGAAGAGGAACCAGGTGTAGTACTCGCTGCGATACTTGGTGCCCACGGTGTACCAGTCAGGGCCACAGGAGCACTGCAGACCCTCAGGGATGAACCTGCAAAGGACCAAGCGCTCCCCCTTGGGATCTCCACCGGAATTCATGGCAAGAACTGAGATTCCTGGATTGTATTCTATCCTTAGAATCCCGAGAATGCTGGGCTTCAGGCAGGGAGATTTTCTGTCCTTTTCGGCACAGGCTACAGTAATTCTCATTACAGGGTAAACACGGACAACCATCTCCCACAGCCCTTTCGTCTCACTTGCTCCATCATGGATGGAGGGGTTGTACCCAACCTCTTTCCACCCACATTCGCCTGAGCTCCTAGCCGAGCCAGCATCATTGCCCTGTGCTCTCACCGGCTCCAGCCAAAGAAGGGTGGAATGGAGACGCCAATACCAATGGCCCAGGTAGCCAGGACCACCATCAGCGCATGCTTGGAGCTGAAGCGGAAGTTGCCGAAGGGTTTACAGATGACAAGATAGCGCTCAAAGGCCAGGAAGGCCAGTGACCAGCCTGTCACCAGACCTGTGACAAAATGTAAGGAGAGTGAGGCAGGCAGACCCCCACCTGGGTTGGCCAGGGATGTGGAACACATATCGGCTGGGGCATGCCCAGAGAGACAGTTGGAGTGATGCTTACAGTTTAAGACTCAACCATCATTATTTTGGTGAACTTCTAGTCTGGGCTTAGGAGCTTCCTTCCTGCCCCCTCCCCCAAAGTCTGGGCCCTGGTTCCAATCCTAGAATAATTTCCCTTGCCTCCCCATAGATCTGTTCCCCTGCAGTACCTGCCACAGAGCCCAGGAAGGCCTCCAAAGCACAGACATGGCGGCCGAAGAGGAAGTATCCATGACAGCTGGCGATGAAGACAGTGGAGACAGAGAAAGTGCAGAAGAGGAAGCCCCCCAGGGACACATTGACCAGAATATAATTGAGTGGCTGCCGCAACTTTTTGTAGCGCAGGGTGGCCACCAGCACTGTGGCGTTGAGTGGTGTCCCTACAAAGAAGACGAAGCCCATGAAGGCTGCCTGGAGGTGAAAGGCCCATGCAGGGGCAATGTGGTACTGAGGCCCATCCCACGGCCCCACCAAGGAGATATTCTTGAACAGATAAAAGTCCTCTTCCTCTGACATCTTGTGTATGGGATACTCCCCACACCCTTCCAGTCCCTCTTATAGATTCTCCTTCTGCCACACCCCTCCCCCACAGAACCCCTCTTCAAAGACAGGTTTGGGCTCCATGATGATCCTAAGCCTCCCAAGGACAAAGTCTGCGATTACAGATCCCTAAGCTCCTACCTAAACCTCCTTTTGTGGTCCCAAAGCCGATTGTGTGCTCTTCAGAGGACAGAAGATTGGGGTCACAGAACCTGGGTAGGCCATACTGGGTGTTGGGGTGAAATGATGTGGGCTCCCTGAGGCCTCCGAAATGCTGATCTTTATATGATGAAGACACTTCCATGTTTGTGTCCTTTCTGGGCCTCTGGGTGGAGCTACAGAAGGCACCTATTGCCTCCTGGTTTCTGGGACACCTCTATCCCTGTAAGTTCCCACCCCTCATTTTCCCAGATGCGGAGCGTTCCCATACAAGTCTCCCTTTCCAGAAGGGCTGGCTCAGGAAGCAGCTGGGCATGCAGAGCACCATGGGAGTGCCTTAGTAAGCATGTTTTGTGGGACAGAATGGAGGCAACTGGACAATGCCTAGGGGTCTAGGGTATCCCTGAGCCATGGCTTCGTTTTGAACCTACTCAGATGTCCCTTTTCTCCTCAGACCTCTAACTACATTGAGGCTGGTCTTACTGTACTCCCACCGTATTCATGCTGGCCCCTGCCCTCACCTCAGCAGAGCTCAACTTGCCACTGTCATCTTCTGTCTGTTCACTCAAGTCCTGCCCAGACCTATAGCCTACCTTGCAAAGACCTCTGCTAAGAAGCCATGTCCGTGACACCTGCTCTGTGCTAAGCCCTGCCTGCTCTTGGACTCACCACTGTGCCGCATCGTCTTCCCCACCCCAGTAGATTGTATAGACATAGATTAAAAGTGACACCTACTAATGAAAGTATGATCCAGTACTGGCACAGTAATTAGATGAGTCTCCTCAGAGGTAACAAATTATGAACTCTGGACAAAATATGAAAGACAACTATTTGAAAATACTACAAGTATCCAAGAACAGGCAGAAACAAAGGAACTGTAGTCTTCACTGAGAGGAACCACATAAATGGGTTTTTCCTTGAGGCCACTTCCAGTATGAATGGTAAGTGCTTTAACCATTGAGCTATTCCTCCAGCCCTTGTTGGAAGGATTGTGTGAGTATCTACCGTGTAGTTGACAGGTCAGGGCTAACATACATTACACACAAAATGTACATTTGTTCTTAGAGTCAGGGTCCCGTCCCCTTGAGGTCACCAGGTCCAGCTCTGGACAGAGCCAACAGGGAGAACATTCTCCACTGTCATGGTACCCACCCTTCTTGGCACTTTCTTCCACTGACTCCTATTCTTCCCTGGAGCCTTCCTCAACTTATCTTATTCCTCTTCCCTGCCACCAGTCATTTACCTCTTGCTGGAGACTTTCTTGTCCTCAAGCTAATTATGAGCAGGGCCCAGGCTTGTTATCAAACACTGGATGACCTGAGTGCCCCTGGAGACCAGGCCAAGTGCAGGCTGTAGGGTCACTCAGAATCTCATCTTTTGCACGTGGCCTGCCCTTCCACCTTGGCCAGGCCCTTGTGGGGTCTCACGGCATGCTGGCTTCACATGTTGACTCTAGCCCCCTCCTAAATATACAGCACACAAATCCTCCCAGGTGGGAGGGAAGCGCTCGCTAGCGGGAAAGCTAAGTGGGTGGAGTCTTAGCTACTTTCTGTTGCTGGGACAAAATATGCAACATCCACAATTTAAGGGAGGAAAGATTCATTGAGCTCACAGTCTCAGGTCTCACACAGTCCATGCATAGGATTGCCAGTGACTGTGGAAGGACATGGCTGGACAGCTCCTTACCCCATTGCAGAGAGACACCAAGAGAGGCAGGAGCAAGTCATGTCTGGAGACCAGGCCAGGCTAGAGCCTTCCCAGGAAACAGCTGCAACAATGCTTATTCTTTCTTGCTTCACTCAGTTCAAGCTGGCCCAGCTGGGTTTCCCCATACCCAGGGTGGGCCCCCGTCCCTTACTTCCTGGCCTACAAATCAGTACCACACACCTGAAAGCTGTGCCCTGGGCAACCTCCAATCTCAACAAGCTGACACAATCTTTTCATGTCAAGCCACAAGGATGCAATGCCCCTTCCAGCTGGGCCTGACTTCCCAAGAACACACAGTTCCCAAAGACATGAGGCTTTTGGAGGATACTAAAGATCTAAACCATAGCAGTGTGCTTGGGAGTTCTTAGGGGGTGAGTGTTAGAGGTCTGCCTCTCTAAGGTCCTGCACATCCCTGAGGCATGACCACCCTGGCTTTTTCCTGTGCTGGCTCTTCTCCCATTCTGTTCTCTGACACAGATGGTCTCACAGCAGTCAGAAGCCAGCTCTATGGCTCCCCTTTTCTCTCAGGGACAAAAATGAAACCTCAGCCTCTGTACAAGCACTGATCAAGAAGTGCTTTAATAGCACAGAAAGCAAGGGAATCTACTGGTTTAGGTCTTCCCACTGCTTTCCTTCTCATATTGGCCTCACCGTCTCCACACAAGAGGGCAAAATAAACATCTAAGCCTGGCTGACCACCAGGGATTACTGGCCTAGCCCAAGTAGAAGACATAAACCATCTTACCCTTCCCTAAGAATGTACTAATAAAGAACAAAACCATTTTCAGAGGACGTTTCTTCCCTCCCCCTGTCAACTCTCTTGGCCAGGATGGAGGGAATTACACAAGCCAGGGACAGAGCTCTGTAGCCCTCCACCGAAGACCTATTCCTGGTTTCCATCTTTGGGCACCGTCCTTCAGCCAACCTGTCATCTCCCTGCTATGATCTACTCAGTATTCTCCTTTTGCTCAATAAATGTATAAAACATTTCCCCAAATCCAAATTCTCTCTGCTTTAGTGTCCTGTGTCATTGGTTTTATCAAAAAAAAATTTTTTTTGATGGTGGAAGGGCAATGAGATCAAGGCCAGAGCCTTGATGCTGAGCTACATCCTCAGTCTATTTTTTACGTTTTGATTTTGCTAAATCACTAAATTGCCCAGACTGGGCTTGAGCTGATGATTCTCCTGCCTCAGCCTCCTTGAGTACTGGGATTATGGGCCTTCATCATCAGGCCTGGCTTCAAAATTCCTAAAAAGGACATGAGTGGAGTGTGATAAGACTTTTTCCTAATGACCCCAGGCTGGATCCTCCCTGTTCTACTCTTTCCCTTTCTCTGTACATACAGAAGTGAACATCAAGTGGCTGATGGGTGATGACCACCAGCCCCCCATAGTGAGTTGGCTCTTGAAGGCCTTGGCTGTACCAGACACCCAGCCTGGATGAAGCCCGCAACATCACTAGCCTCCTGCCTTCTTCTAGGCCTCACAGTCTCCTCTACTACTTATGTTGGTTAATACAAGCAAAACCATGTACCTGTCTACTATTTCCTTGAATCCTGAGCTACAATGATTCCAGAATAATGTCTGGATGAAGGCTTTTTAGACAGCCATTTCTGAAAGACCAGCAATCCTGTGCACAGGCACATGCACAACCCACACAGATGCTCTCCTGCAGGCCAGATCCTGTGAACGTCACTGAAGAATCCAACCAAGGCCCAGGAATTGCAAAGCTACTTTGGCTGCACCAGATTTCCCGGGCAGGATCTAAGGACCAGGGCCAGAGGCCACTTTAAGACACCTATCCCCGAGCACAGCAAATGGTGGCTGTGTTATCCTGACCTAAATGCAGCATGTTAACCTCAGCTGTCAGCAGCATTATGCCCAGGAGCCCACCTCTGAAAATGGCTAACAGGAATATAACTATTGTAGTTACAAGACACCCCAAGCCCTCTTTCCTCTTTTGTGTTCTTTCTTTCTTTTTTCTTCCTTCTTTCCTTCCTTCCCTTTCCTTACATTTAAATTTTTGATCTTGAGGTAAGGTCTTCCTAAATTTCTAAGTTGCCCAGCCTGGGCTTGAACTTGCCAACCCTCCAGCCTTACCTTCCCAGAGACCTGGGATTACAGGCTAGGTGTACTCCAGTCTACCCCAGGCCCTGCTATTGACACTTGCAAGCTCAGTGGACTCATCTTCAGCCTTTCCTCCCCTGTCCTGACATCCTCCCAATAGTCCCACCTTATCTTGCTCCATGTCAGAAGCAGGAGCAAGGAGGCCAAAATGGAGGCCACATAGCCACAGCTGAGATGGTTCAGATGTCCCCTGAGGGGCTCAAGTCAAAGAGAGCTTTGCCCAAGCATAGAGTCTATTTGGCATTAAGCCAGGAACCAAATATTTTCAGGGTTGTTGAAGCCATGATGTAGAAAGAGAAGTTGCTAAATAAATTCCTAAAGGAAGAAGGAAATTATAAAAATTGGAGATAATCTCGAATGTACGTAATATACACAATGTCCTTCCCAGGTTAAAGTCTCTTGATTATTTAGGGTATATTTAGACTCAGGTTTCTCAGTCCAAGCCCTACTGCCCTATCCCATCAGAAAGTTCCTTGCTGGGGCTGTCCTGTGCATTGAGGGATGTTTAAGCAGCCTAGCCTTTCCCCGCTAAAGCCAAATCCCAGATACAACCCCAGCTGTGATCACCAAACATGTCCTGAAGAGACGACTCCCCTTCCTCTCCCCTCCTGTTGAGAGTCTCTGACTTAGATTTAGAACCAAATGTAAAACAGTCAAGAAGGAATTTGTTTTTCCAGTCATTCTAATTGTCCAGAAGAAAAGAAAGTCTTAGAAGGAGTGAATATTTTCTGAAGAGCTTTAAGAAGAATTTTTCCCCTTTATTCTCACGGGTAGTTATTTATTCATATCCCCTCCTTATCCAAAAATCAGGGAAGGGAGACTTGAGGGACTATATGGGCACAAGAAACCGCAAGCCCAACTAGGAAAAAGAAAGAGAAACACTGATGAGAAGCAAAAGAGTCAGGAACAAATATGAAATATGATCACCCTGTGGCCTTGTTAGCTATGGCCACACACTCAGCCCCACGCATCCTAGAAGCCACTTTATTTACATAATTCAAAGTGTCCACAGAGTCAATGCAAACCAACTGTTCTTGGAATTATGATACACAAGAATGTCTTTCTGGGGATTTCACATATGAGACATTGCTGGGACATGGACAACAATGTCCTCCATCATGTTGCTGAGTAGACCTAAAACAACGAGATTCTCAGGATTGAGGTCAGTGCAATGACCCCTGACAGAGACCAACACAGCACGGAGCACAGTGTGGAACTGGTGGCTGGTAGGCCTCCAAACACTGATCTCCGCTGAGCTCTTCTGATCCAGAGAAGATTTTGGCTACATGGAGGCCTGAAATGCATTTCTCCCTATGCTAATTATTACTTCTCTCTCGTAGTATCTTATAATTTAATTCTGCTCTGAGTATGAGTCAAGTATAGACAGAGAGATAGATAGATGATGGATAGCCAACCATGGTGGCACACTCCTGTAATCCCAGAACACTGAGAGGCTGAAGCAGAAGGATCCGAAGTTTGAGCCCAGCTTGGGCAGCTTAGCCCCTTGGTGACAGCCTATCTCAAAATAAAGAATAAAAGGGCTTGGGGTGTAGTTCAGCTTGAAGGCTCTGGGTTTAATCCCCAGCACCTCAAAATAAAAACGTGAGTAGATAGATATTTAAATATTCAGAATATTTTATTTTTACTTTTTAAATCTTTTTTTTTCTTTTTTTCTTTTTTTTTCTTTTTTTTTTTTTTTTTTTTTTTTTTTTTTTTTTTTTTTTTTTTTTTTTTTTTTTTTTTTTTTGAGACAGGCTCTCGCTGTGTAGCCCAGGCTGGCCCTGAACTCACTGGTGTAGCCCAGGCTGAATCTTGGACTAAGGACAATCAGCCTGCCTCAGCCTTTCGAGTGCTGGGATTAGAGAGTGCTGGGATTGTAGGTATGTGCCACCATGCTCAGATTTATGTGGTGCTGGGAATCAAACTCAAGGCCTTGCACTTTAACCACTGTGCCGTTCCTCCAGCCCTATATTTATTTATTTATTTTGAGGTAGGGTCTTGCTTCGTAGCCCAGGCTGCTCCAGAACTCACTACGTAGCCCATGGTGGTCTTGAACTCTCAGTAATCCTCCTGCCTCAGCCTCTTGAGTGCTGGCATTATAGGAATATACCACCAGCTCAACTTATCAAAATTTTTAAAGTACAGAAAAAAATACATTGAAAAATGCTTCATCCCACCCTACCTCCAGCTGCTGAATTACTGCTTTCAGAGGCAGCCAGTGTTACATTTTACTAAGATGTGCTGGGACAATACTGTCTGTTAATGCTGACCCATAATGCTCTCCACAGCAGCAATGAGATAAAGGAAGAATTGATGAGCTCTTGTGAAAATGAGTGGATTTGCCTTGCTAGATGCCAGCTTCTTGCTTATTAAGAAGGTGAAGAAGTCTCCTAATTCTCCCTAGAAAAATCCCAATCATGGCTTCTTTGATACAGATTCAAAAGACGCAAGGGCTGCCATCCCACTGCATGGAGCAAGGGCACAGTAATTTTATCCTGGCAGGTGCTGCTGGATTTCCATCAGGACATCCCACTCCCCCAACCCCGACCCTCACCATCCAAGAGGCATTTGAAAGTGTGTGGCATGTTTTATGGCTGCCCTAACGACAGAGAAGGGATTACTGGTATTTAGTGGACGGGATGCTGGGCAGAGAGGCCACACAGAGAAGAATGATCCTGCTCCAAATTCCACAGCGTCCTCTCCGAGAAGAGCACTGGCAAGGACCCAGCCTCCGACTCAGCTCTGAAACATTTTCAGCCAAGTCCCCCGTGGAGCCATAGCTTTGAACAGCGTCACTCTCTGGCGCACCCACCAAGAGGAACAATTTACAGAATGTGTGCTGAGGTAATGGGATGACACACGGAGCCAGCTTAAAGCTCGGGAGCAGCTACCCAAAAAAAGTCTCTTTGGTTTGAAAATAGACGGACGCTTGAACCTCCCTCGGAGCCCGAACAGCTCACAGAGCCAGTTGTCTAGTGCAGACTCTCCTGGGTGAAAATAATAAAACTTTATGACCTGGGGACAAAGGAATGCTGAGCAGTTCCCTCTCCCACATGGGCCCGTGCTTCCCACCCACCCAGGAGAGGATGGAGGGCGAGCGTGTTCCTCCGAGTTTATGGCTTCTGCTCCAGCCCAAGTGTGACAAGTCACCTAAATATATTAGCTGTTGCCACGAGTGATATTTTTTGGGTGCTAATTCCTGAGACTTTCTTTCATTTATTTATTTCACAAAGATTTGTGAAGCACTGACTACAGCAGTTGTGGGGAGGATTGTATGTGTGCGCACTGAGGATTACATGAGATGGATCTGGCTGAGGACACACAGAAATGCTTGGAAATAATGTGTACCGTCAGGAGGACTGCCCAGAACAAGACGGGGGTGAGACTCAAAAACCACTATGACAGACTTTGGAGGAAGTGAGCCCTGGTCCTGAATGTGATGGATGGATGCAGGCACTATGGAAGCAGGAGAGAGAGAGAGAGAGAGAGAGAGAGAGAGAGAGAGAGAGAGAGAGAGAGAGCCAGGCAGAGGCCCCTGGGGGGTCTCTGCACCTGTGGGACCCCCACATGGGCCACCCTTGTCCAGGGAGCAGGCTCTTCCCTGACAGCATGAGCTAGGCAGGCTGGGCAGGGAGCAGTGGGAGCGTGGGCACCGTGTATTCCCATCTCTGGTCTCCAGGAAAGCCTAGGCAGCCGTGTACTGCACGGGACAGTCTCTAGATGCAGATCAATGTGAAGAAGCTGAGTTTAGGAAAGCAGTAGTAGGACTGACAGTGATCTCATTAGGTTATTTTATGGTTCAAAAAGATCTGCGAGCCAGTCGTGGTGGCACATGCCTGCAATCCAAACATTCTGGGAAGCTGAGGAAGGAGGATCTCGAGTTCAAGCCCAGGCTGGGAATTAAGTGAGTTAGCAGGACCCTGTCTCAAAATGAAAATAAATAGGGCTAGAGCACAGCTCAAGGCAAAGGCCCTAGACTCTACCCCTAGAATCTCCCCACCACAGACAGACAGACAGACAGACAGACAGACACACACACACACACACACACACACACGTGATATCAAAACATGAAGTACCCTGCCTGGCCCACAGCCAACACCACATGGCCACTTCCCTGTTGTGTACTACCCCTGCCGAGCATTGCTGGCGTAAGTCATTTCCTTTGTACAGCACTTTACAGTTTGCAGAATGCTTTCACATAAGTCTCTTACCTTGTCGTCCTTTTTATCACCTTGAAAGGGAGGGGACCCCAATTCTCCAGCCGTGGACTGGTACTGGTCTGTGGTCTTGGAATGGTTGGGCCGCAGGAGGCCGGACGCAGGAGCACCGGCAGGAAGTGAGTGGGCGTGAGGCCCCGCCTCCCGGCCCCACCTTCCAGTCCTGCCGTCCTTCCCCTCCTCCTGACCTATTAGGCTGCGATGCAGCTGCTGATAGACAGGAGGCGGAGCTTCACTCCGCTCCCCTCCTGAGGCTGCTTCCCCTCTCTAAGCTGTTCTCCCAGAACCTAAGGAGTAACATGTACCCCGCCCATGCCTGAGAAAATGGTCCTCGGCCAAACCTGTCCCCGGTGTCAAGAAGACTGGGGACCATGGCTGTCAAGTAGACAGGGCACGTGTTGCCTTCCTCACGGGCCGATGCAGAAACTGAGCAATTGAGTGATGTCCCCTGTCGGACGGGAGCCGGGACGGTCCTCTGGGTCTCACCTAGAGGCGTAACAGGCTTGGAGATTTCTTTTTCTTTTCTTTTTTTGTGGTCGTCTGATCATGAGCAAAGAAAGACGGCTCTTAATTCAGTGTGCAAACTCCCAATCAGGCTCGTCAGCCCGGGAGAGCCGAGGCCGCCAAGCTGGCGCCATTCCTCACCTTCTTTCCCAGCCCGCTTAGAAGACTGCATCCTGCCTGGAGTACCAGCGAGCAGCCTGGGTGGCTCCGCCGGCCGCAGCGGAGGGCACGTGCCGGATCGAGGCCTCTGGAGAGCTGCCGGCCTGGGCGCGACGCCAGCCTGCAAGGAGAGAAGCCAGCCGCTTTCAGGAACCACAAGCTGCTGCTGCTGCTAGTGAGGTGGCAGAGAAGACACATCTGGCCACATGTGACTGCCAGTGGCTCGTTGGTCTAGGGGTATGATTCTCGCTTAGGGTGCGAGAGGTCCCGGGTTCAAATCCCGGACGAGCCCTGTTTTTATTTGCTTCTGCTTCTCCTTGGCTGGCTGCCACATACACTGTGTCTGCGTTCCAGGTTGGCTCGCCGTGGCCTACATTACCGTTATTTCCACAGAAGCCACACTGTGCAGAAGAGAGCTGGCACGGCATCTGGCTGAGCCCCAGAGGGCCAGTGCCAAAAGGCTGCAATCTGTTACGAGGATGACAGCCTCCGAGAGGGTAAGACGAAGAGCGAACAGTCAGGGCAGACGGAGGCTGCTGGAACGAGATCTCTGTAAAACCCAAGCTACAGAGTGCGCCGGACACCAGGACCAAGCACTCCGGTTAATGTTTACAATTCTGAGACTTAGTTTTCTCCTTGTAAAAGGGAACAGTAGTATTTCTTTCTCAGAGTTAATAGATGAATTAAAGTACAAGTGATAATGCACCTTAGGGTCGTAGGGATTATTAGAAATATCATTAAAGAGAGAGAGAGAACAGGGCAATTTCTGGCACCATAATGGACTGGACTCACTTAGGTAAGGCCTCATGGAGCACCCCTGGAAAAACATGCACTCACAGATGTTGTATAAAGCAGGATTTAAAAATTAAAAGATATTATAGAACCAGGCTACAAGGATAAAGATGAATCGGCAGATAAATAAATTTTTAAGTGCAGTGTATATACACCCAGTAGAATATTACCCAGTCATAAAGAAGGATAAAGTTGAGTTTTTATAGGAATATAGATGGATCATGAGACTATAATGTTAAGTAAAAGATATCAGATACAGAAGGTTAAATATCACACAGCTTCTCTTACATAAGAAACTCAAAATATAAATGAAGAGAAAATAAAGGAGAGATGATAGAAAATAGGAAGTTAGAATCTTTTTTAGAGATGGGAAAGGGGTTCTGGGGAAGAGGGGAGAGGAGAAAAGGAAAAAGAATAAAAAGCAATAAAGATACTATAAGTATATATTCTGTATATGTAATAATCCCCCAAATGGATGTAATTATTATATATCACAAACACACTGCCAATAAAGTATTAAAATATAGACAGGGGCAATTCTTTTGAGAAAGAAAATTCCCAGATATCAGATTGAAACAGAAACACAAAGGCAAAGACATGAGAGAAAGAGGCTGACAAATGGCCCACAGTACCCGCCAGACACAAATACGTGCCCAGGGGCCTGGAGCCATGTTTGAATGCTTCCAGCTACATAACTGTGGTCACAGTCCCCCCAGAACAGGAGCCAGAACTGAACTCCCTCAACACAGCTCAGAGCATCAAAGATCTGTCTATGTGGCTCACGACTCTTCACTCTGAAGTGCTACAAATAAATATACAACATAAGAAGGGAACTGAAAGGAGGCGAAAATAGTGGAATACAGGAAGGGATAATGTACAAATAGATTTATAAATATGTGACTAAATCTGGAGCAGCGCTGAGCAGATGAAGGTGGCCGTGGCGGTGGTGGCAGTGGACGGTGGGCTGTCACCTCCTCAGTGCTCATTTAGAGGTGATGGTGTATTCAATTCCATTTAAGTTTAGTAGGGTTAGAAACATGGTGAAACTAAAATACTAGATTAAAATATGGGAGATTGGAGGAAAAGAACATCAAAATTAACATGTTCCAAGTTCCTTCTATTAGTCAGAACATGTATGCAACATTGGTTCATTGTAGACTTAAATAAGAATATTTGAAACATATATAAGGAAATTATCACTAAAACAGTAGAGGCAGGCTGGAGGAATAGCTCAGAGGTTAAAGCGCTTGGCTCACAAGCTCAGAGCCCTGAGTTCAACTCCCCAGCA
The DNA here is from genome assembly GCA_004027205.1 of Ctenodactylus gundi. Lineage (NCBI taxonomy): Eukaryota > Metazoa > Chordata > Mammalia > Rodentia > Ctenodactylidae > Ctenodactylus > Ctenodactylus gundi. Next base: position 73,358 of record PVKB01000679.1, read on the forward strand.
CCACCTATGTTGTGTTTGACTTGACCCAACTAATTTATACAATAATTCCTTCTGCCTCGACCTCCCCAGAGTGCTGGAATTGCAGGCTGCACCCTCCAGCTAGGCTCAGAAGTTCTCCTGCTAAGATCTGTCCTAGGGAAAATCTCACGTGCAGAGGCCAACGCAGATCTATCCCCTGCAGCACGGTCCTTAACACGGACAACAAGAAACAGCCAAAATGCCCCTTGGCAGAGGATGGATGAGTAAGTCGTGGTCTGTTCAGCAATGAAACAGGGTTTGTGAGCTGAAGCTTTGTGAAGCTATGGATTAATTTTTTAAAAATAAGATGTTTGCAGAACAAAGTTTATAACATCTCACCATTTACATCAATTTCTAAAACAAATCGAAACTATTTATTCTTTGTAGATATCCACATAAAACTGTAGAACCACAAAATCAAATGCGGCAAGAGAAATAGACGTTGGAACTTCAGTTCTGTGTACATGAATTTTGCTGTGTTATTCTCTGTGCAAAACTTTTTGGCATAGTTCAAATGTTCATTTTTTAAATTTTAAATGAAAGGGATCTAGGCATTTCAGAAATAAGGGTAAAAGGGGATAAATGGCTGCATCAGTCTTCAGAAAGGATGATCTCCTGGGATGAGATTATGAAGAAGGCTGAGTCCTGCGTCTGGGGATTAGGAGAATTAATTCAGATTATCCCCCTAAGCGGGTCACCTGGCTGACATGCCCCCCTCCTGCCCATCAGAGATGCAGCCCTGCACCACAGCCCATGTCCCCCTATTACCCCCAGCACGCTTTCCTCCTGTCTCCTATCTTCATCCTGAACATCTTCTGAACATGGTTTCCTGTTTGATTTCTAAGAATAAACCAGTTCTTGGTTCTTGTCTCTTTGGAATGTTCTCCACAGTGAATGGGGCCTGTACCCTAGGAGCTAGGGAGACATTAGTCTTAACACTCAAGATCAGAGATTCCATGTGGAGAGTCCCATGAGTGTCACAATTGACAACTTCTTCCCTGTCCCAGAGATCACAACCAAGTCCAACTGCCAACAAGATCCCAGCCAGCTGATGCAGAATAGATGGAGATGTGCAAATGAACAGCACTGGCTTCCAGAATTAATCTCTGTCCGCTCCCCATAGCTCCTCATTCCCTGAAGTCCCTTTTCCGTCATCCTGAAAACTGGTCTGCTCTCCAAGTATGGACAGACCCTCTGCAGAAGGGCTCTGAATGGACTTGTGCAGTGAGTGGCCTTTCCCCTAGAAGGGGTCACCTTGGCCACTGAATCTGGAATGGGAACCTCTCTGGAGAGCATGTGAATCATCTTCTTCTGTTTACCATCTCTGAGCTGGGGAGGGGAGAGAGAGGGGGAGAGAGAGAAACTTGAGTCTTGAACAATATTACTGTTAGTAGAAAATATTTAATCCACAAATATGAAATCCCATGGTAATGATAAGACAGCATTCCCTGTGTAGTTCAGAGATTTATATTTCCTCGTTTATTGCAGGGGTCGAGCACTTTGTTAGATTCAGGAGATACAGAAGTGACCAAGTATCTCCTAACATCCCAGAGTTTGGTATGTAGAAGAATCCTGACACCCCAGAGTGCCTTGCTGCCCAGAGGGGCAAAGGGCAGGGCCAGGAGCTGCAGAGGCATTGGGCGTCAGGAAGGGTGGTCTAGGGGTGACTCCCAGCTAGGAACTGGAGGAAATCAGGGAGTGTGTCCTCACGTCTTTGCCGGTGGGATCTGGAGAGCTGGGGAACCTGGGCGCCTGCGGGGCTGGCGTGAACACAGACAACACCCAGCAGAGAGAGGGACTAAGGATGCAAGGGGAGGACTGGCCTGTTCCCGACCCCCTAGGAATCGTCTAACAACGTTCTCCCAGCTCCCTGCTCTCACAGTTCCAAGGGCACCTACTCCTATGCTGCAGGCCTGAACAGCAGCGAGAGATGCCTGCCACGATGCCTTACCAGAAATCACCCCTTGACCTAAAGAACGGCAGAATTGGTGAAATAAGCCTTCTAGGCCTCCACATCTCCCACTTGGCGGGAGGAGGGTCCCCGCAGTGTCCACTCCGAGCAGGCTGCACTGGGGCACTGAGGCCGCCCGGGCCACCGGTGAGGCCTCTCCTGAGGGGGCCCTGGCTCCGGCTCGGCGAGGGGGGGGGGGGGACGGTCAGCACACCTGGGCCTCTGAGTTCCCTCTCTGCAGCCCGGTGGCCCACCTGCGTCGCGGAAGGCCCCACCCGGGTTGGGGCTGGCTGCAGAGGCTAGGGCCCAGCTCCTCGTGGAGGGGAGCGGAGCGGGCGTGAGGAGGCGACCTTCATCTGGTCTCCTCTGTCCCAGTCCCTGGACAGGACGCGTCTTGATGCCTGGCGTGGAGGGTCACTAAGCGACGCTGGCCAGGGCAGATTGCACCGCCAGAACCCGCGGATCCTGGGGCTCCCTTTTGGGGGAGACTTCATTCCCGAGGGCTGTCGGTGTCAGGCCCCTGGCCGTGCCCGGCCGCTCACTGCGCTTCCGCGGAGAGCCTGGGGCGCATCGGGGACACCGGCTCAGCGCGCGCGCCGCCGCCTCCCGGAGACACCAGGGAGGGCTTCCGGGCGGCGGCGGGCGGGGGCCGTCGTCAGGTGGCCGGCCAGGCCCCGCCCCCTAGGCCCGCCTCCCTCCTCCCTGCGCCGGGCTCCGGGTCCCCGGCCCGCGGCTGCGGCTTCGGCTCCGGCGGGCGGCGACGGCGGAGCGACCATGGAGTCGGGCGCCGGGGCCGGCGCGGGAGCCGCCGGCTGGAGCTGCGCGGGCCCAGGTCAGAGTCGCCCCCCGCCCGGTCCCCCCGCCCGGTCCCCGCGCTGATCTTCGCAGACCCCGGCCCGCGGCTGGCACCCCGCCCGGCCCCCGCCGGAGTCTCCCCTCCGCCCCGGCCTCCGCCCCTCCCAGTCTCCATCCTTCGGCCCGGGGCTTGGCCTGCCGCCTTGGCTCCGGAGCCGGGCGAGGGCGGGAGGGGCGCGGTCGGGGCGCGGTCGGGGCGCGGCCGGCCCCGGCCCTCCCGCCCCTCCGCCGACCCCTTGCAGCCCCGGCTCCCGGCACGCGGCCTCGGTCGGCGCCCGCTTCTCTCCGCTTGTCCCCCAGCTGCGGAGACACACACCTCCCGTGTCCGCGCGAGGGACCGCAGCCTTGAGCCGGGGTGCTGAGCAGGCTGGGCAGAAACGGGGTCTCCGGCGCAGGCAGCACGGGAGAGGTGGCCTAAGGTGGGGGGGTCACCATGGCACGGTGAGCCAGGAACCGGGATCATAACTCCCAGCGGTCCCTGGTCTAGGGGGCGCGCCCTCTTCCCTTCTTCCCACACCCCCAATGCCGCGTCCCTCCCTGCCCACAGGACCCACGGTGACCACCGTAGGCGCCTACGAGGTGGCCGAGGGCTGCGAGAGGAAGAAAGGCCAGCGCTGGGGGGCCCTGGAGCGCCGGGGCATGCAGGCCATGGACGGTGAGTTTCCCCAAGGGCTTCTGCCTCGGCCTTCCTCTCTCTCCTTCCTCCTGCTAACCCCAGACCTGTAAGCCAGGACGCGTCTTCCACCCAGGCCCCATCTCCTTAGCACCTGCGCCCTGGCCTTCCCCAGGACGCGGGCTTTGGTGCCAGGGTAGGGTGTATCCCTTTGGGACTCCCTTTGCCCAGCTAACCAGTTTGCTGTCCTGAGGGAGCTGCCAGGCGCAGAAAGAGGCCGGTTGGGCAGACAGGCTTTGGAGCAGCCTTTCGGCAGGGGTTTCACTCTCACAGGCGGCCGACCCAGATCCCAAGCTGGCTCTCATTTTATTATAAAAAGCTAGGACACAGGCATGGGAGTTGTCTTTCTGAAGCCACCACGGTTAACTTCTGATAGAACCATCGTGGCTTTGGTCCTGTATGGTATCCTACTGCCCAAAAGACAGAGCCTAGAAGGGGGCAGGCGGAGCCAACATCTCGACATAGGCGCGTGCCTGCCACACCACACACATGCTGACTTGGTGGTTGCTGCCAACATGATTTCCTGTGAAGTGCCCTCAGGCCACTTCGCATATTCAGCATGGGCAAGCCTGCTCCATCTAAGAGGGCTCAGACGACACAGGAGTCCTATGTGCACCTTAGGTCGCTGGCATTGGAGAAAGTGAAACCGAAGATCCAGACTTGCAAAGCAAGGCAATCGCCATCCAGACAAGATTTTGCTATTTACAGGAGCTGCATTGCAGCAAAGGAGGGGATGCTCACCATCCACAGGCTGGGGACCAGCACTGAACTCACTTTTTTAGTGTGTTATGATGGTAGGCTTTCTTTAATACATAAGTTCAACCCAAGACGTCTCCTGAAAAACCAGTCAACAGGGAGAAGGGATCTTGTGACACCAGCAGGATGAAGCCAGGTGGACCCGGTAGAAAAATCTCAAAACATATTTAATAACATGTATTGGAAAGGGCTCCATAGTGTGTCCACTAAAACCTTTAGGATCATTTCGCTCAAATTTTTTTTTGTCTTTACCTACCGATAGCCAATGCTTTCTGATGATAGAAAGGTTTCACAAGCCACCTAGATAATATTTTTTAAATCTCCTACTAGCCCCCAAACTGCAACTCTTGGTCCACTTGATGTTGAAATCACCACCGCTGCCTGAGTCCTTTCTTGCCTGCTTGTCCCTCTACCCAGGCAACAGCTGACTAGAAGAACCAGGTGCCCCTGTGAGCTTTTCCCAGCCGAGCCAGTGCCCGGTTGGCCCATTTGCCAAAGGCAATAGAAAAAGGCCACCAAATGTGACACTGGACCTGAAAGCATTTGGGAGGGGCAAAAATGCCTCCCAACTTGACCATCTTACCTGAGGACTACTTGGGAATTCTACCCAGAGGCTCCTAGGGGACACCAGGTGGCACTATTCCACTATCTTGGTCCTGGGAGAGTGAGTTGGTGGGCCCTGAAAGGACTATGGGCAGGAAGTGGGTGCTGACTCCCCGGTGGGGTGGGTGTCTCTCCCTAGGGGAAGTGTTACTCCCAGCTCTCTATGAAGAGGAAGAAGAGGAGGAGGAGGAGGAAGAGGTGGAAGAAGAGGAAGAGCATGTGCAGAAAGGTGGCAGTGTGGGCTCCTTGTCTGCTGGCAAGCACCGGGGCCTGAGCCTTACGGAGACGGAGCTGGAGGAGCTGAGGGCGCAGGTGCTGCAGCTGGTGGCAGAGCTGGAGGAGACGCGCGAGCTGGCCGGGCAGCATGAGGACGACTCCCTGGAGCTGCAGGGTGAGGGTCTAGGACAAGGCTGGGGTCCTGCACCCAAAGGCTCTGTACGCCCCTGAATCCCTGCTGACACCCCCTCTTACTACAGGACTCTTGGAAGATGAACGGCTGGCCAGTGCCCAGCAGGCTGAGGTGTTCACCAAGCAGATCCAGCAGCTCCAAGGTAATTTGCTGACTGGGACAGAGGGAAAGTGGCCACCCAGGTCCTTTTCTCTTGAGGATTTATTGAAATATAACAGATAAAATAACCTATGCAGGGACTTGGGGTGTAGTTCAGTGGTTGAAGCGCTTGCCTGATTCCCCCGCATCACATAAGCCAGGCATGGTGGTGCACGCCTGTAATTTCAGCACTCAGGAGGCTGAGGCAGGAAGATTCCAGTGAGTTTGAGGCCAGTCTGGGCTACATAGTGAGCTCAGGTCTAGCGGACTACAGAGCCAGACCCTATCTCAAATAAATAAATAAATAAATAAATAAATAACCTGTTCAGTACATCACCTCATTTTTCTCTACTGAATACCCTCACCCCTCTTTCCCTTGTTCCCCTACTGTCTTCCTCCCTCATTTTCTTCCTTTGCATCTCTCCCTGGCTCTTCTGTCCTCCCGTCCTTTCTTGTCCCCCTGTCTAACATGTTTTTTCTCAGATTCCCTCTTTCCTTCTTCTCTCCTCAGCCTCCTCCAGAACACCCTTGCCCTTTGCTCTCCTGGTCATTGCCAAGGGTGGGTGATCAAGGTGGGATGCTAGGCCACATTCCTCTTACAAGGAGCCCATGAGCAGTGCTGGGAGGACACTCCATGCATCTGTAAGGAAGGCAGATGAGCACACTTCTCTGGCTTCCAGGACCTGAGTGTGTCCTGGCTCTCACCAAATCCCTCTTCCAAAGCCCACATGCCTTTGTCTCAGCAAGGCAGGTGTCCCATATTTCCACTGCCTACTAAGTACAGGCAGCTTTTATGACTTCTCTGGGCTTCCGGAAAGTTTTGGGGAGCTGTCCTAGAAAACAGCGGGGACTCTTGCAGGAAAACTGAGATCAAGCCAAATGGAGAATTTAAATGGAGAAAAAAAGGAAGGCCGAGGAGCAGGCTGAGAGGAGAGCAGCCAGGGGAGGAGAGGAAGAAGAGAGAAGGGGACAGAAGATGCAAGCAAAGGGAGATGCAGGAAATATGACAGTGAAGGGAAGAAAAATAGCAGGAGATGCATCACGCAGGGAAGAGTGTGGGCACTGGTCTCAGATCACCTAGATTCTCGGGCCCAGCTCTAGCGCTTACAGATTTTGTGATATGGAGCAAGTCACTTTTCTCTCTCTCAGGCTCAGTTTCTTGTCTGTAAAACCCAGCTAATTCATTTGTCTAGCGACTATTTATTGAGCACCCGGGCAGATGGAATGGCAATAGCAAAGGCCTAGAGGTAAAAAATGAGTTTTATATGTTGAGGGACTGAACAAAGGCCCTGGTGGCTGAAAGGAAATACTTGTGGAGGACCCTCGTAGGAGAAGATTCTAAGAGGCAGGTAGAAGTTAATTACAGTGGGTCTCGCAGGCCTCAAGGGAGGCGTACTGGCAAGCCATAGAAAGGTCTCAGCCAGGGCTGGGGCTATATGCTTGTATGATCTGCTTCACATTAAAAACAAAACAAAAAAAATCTACCTTGGCCACAATGTGGAAACTGGTTGGAAGTTGGAAGACAGGGAGTCCTGTCAGGAAGTTATTGCAATAGTACAGTCAAGAGATGATGCTTGCTTGGATTAGGGCAGTAGAAATGGAGATGATTTGGAATGTATTTTGAAGGCAGTGCCCATCGGAGCTGCTGATGAATTTGAAGGATGATGACAGAGACATGAAAGTGAATTAACATGGAGAAACTGGAGGAATGATGACATCATTTATTGGGATGGGAAAGACCTGGCAAGGAACAAGTTTGGCAATTAAGGGCACCAATTCAGATGTTTTCTTCCTGATGAATTTGATGTCCAAGTGACTGTGTTAAATTCGGAACATGAGAGAAACTGAGTCTGGAGGTAGAGATTTGGTAGTTATTAGCATACAGCTGGCGTCAGAATTCACACGAGGTGACCAGGCAATCACATAGAGAGATACCAGAAGAGAACAAGGACCAGTCCAAGAGACCGTCCATTATTTTGAGAATGAACTAAAGAGACTGTGACAGAAGAAAATCTGGTGGCATGTCATTCTCTGAAAGCAAAGGCAGAAAGTGCTTTAAGGAGCTAGTAGACCCCTGTGTCCAAAGGTGCTAAGGCAGGTGAGATGGCCATTGGAGTTGGCAAGATAGAGAACCCTAGATGTTATATGCAAACAGAAAAAGATGGATACAGATATCTCCCCCACACCCACTCTGTCTCTCTCTCTCTGACTCTCTCTCTCTCTCTCTCTCTCTCTCTCTCTCTCTCGGCAGGGTCTCTCTCTGTAGTCCAGGCTTGTCCTGAACTTACTAGGTAGCCCAGGCCGGCCTTGGACACATGTAATCCTGCCTCAGCCTCCGGAGTGCTGGGATCATACAGATCTCTGTAATAGTCACTTTACAGAGAAGCAGAGAAAATAAAGAAGCAAGGGAAAGGGAAATGTGTCCAAGGGAAGGCTCTTTTTTAAAGTTAAGAAACTCTAGATATATATTTTTGTGATGAAGGAAAAGATGGAGAAAAGCAGAAAAAAATCAATAGTGTTGCCTTGGGAAAGGAATTTTTCCGATAGGCGGGAAGCCAAACAATCTGAACTATCTGGGAAAGCACAACCGAGCGTTTCTGTCCCTTGTGCACAAGTCTGTAACTTCACAGTTGTTTGTGGGGTTTCCAGGATATCACAGATCTCTACCAGGCCTGGGCTGCGCTCCAAGCCCCGCCCCGCCGGACAAACCTGAGCCCCTCCGAGCGCAGGCGCGTTGCCCGTTTCCGCCGAGAGGGGGCGCGCGCAGCCTCAGAGGTACCAGGCGATCGGAGGCTGTTTGGGCCGCCACAGCCCCTCTGGGGCCGCGACCGGCCCGGTGGCGGAGGGCCCCCCCGGAAGATTGCTAGCAGGGGGGCCAGCGGGATGGAGGCCATAACCTGTGAGTGAGAACCCGACTTCTCTGCCTCGTAGCCCAACTTGTGGGCCCTGGGCCTCGCCCCGACTGCCCAGCCCTACAGTCAACCGGCACCAGCTCTTTGGAACTCAGCTCGGCCTTTCCAACTCCCGGTGGAGCTTCTGGATAAGTCCCGCCCCTCATGTCTCTAGGCCACGCCCACCTCGCTCCTCCCATTACCTAGTGACTGAGAAGGCAGTTAGCGCCAGACTTCACAAGGGTACCTAGGGAATATTTGAAATCTATTATCATGGCACCCCAGGCTCTAGGGCCTTAAACCTATTGGCCAGTGTACTCAGGCATCTGGCTGGCTAGACTGAACACCAGACCGGCTGTTCAGTAGTGGGAATGGAGCAAGGACTTTCGTTCTCTCAAATAAGAAGTCAGAGCGCTTAAGTGGACATGCTGGGCCTTGGCTAGCTGATGGCCAACTAATACTGAGTAACCATGGAGAGGAGACAGCTAGAGACCTTCTAGAGCAGGGAGGATTGACCAAGAAGGTGGCCCAAGCTACACAAGTGAAAAGTGGGAGATCTTCCTCTGAGGCAGCCTGTCTGCTCAGCGGTATTTTTTCTGCAGTCTGTCCAAATTTACTCTTTTTCTTGTTGTTTTTGTTGTTGTTGTTATTTGGTTTTCTGCTTTTATTTTTACTGAGCACAGTTCTCACTATGTCACCCAAGCTGGTCTTGAACTCCTGAGCTTAAGTGATCCTCCCCTCTCAGCCTCCAGAGAGGTAGGACTCCAAGTATACACTCTGGCACCCTAAATTTGTCTTATGCACTTGTGAGTTTTGAAAAAGTAACCAAACATGTAATTCTGTACATATAGAGGAAACTCAGTATAGTTTGTTAAATTAATGAACCCCTGCTCATTTATACATGGCTGCAAAAAATATGTATTCAGCTCCATTCTGCTACACACAGTTCCAGATACTGGATGTAATAGTGAGCCAAACAGACAAGTTCCTGCCTCCTTAAAGTTTCTAACCACGTGAGGGAGAGACCACCTGCACACACACATACATACACGCACTGTGAGAACAAGGGTGTTACATCAGACATTTAGTAAAGGACTTCGTAGCCCCTTGAGAAGGTGAGGAATGAGACTAGGAGAAGTTGAAATATGCATAGGGAGTAGAATGATCTGGAGTTGGGCCTGGGGCCAGGGAAGAAAATGCCTTGCAAAGGCTTCCTGGAAGGCCCCGGGCCCTCCCAGCCCAATCCTCATTACTTTCCTAGTGATGGCCTCCCCAGATCCTGAATTCTTTCTGGTTCATGGCCTTTTAGCCACTCCACTTTCGGCTTCCTCTGCCCCAGATGGGTATCCATGTATGCTGAGATGCTCTGAAGATACAGAGCTCTGCCACATTTCTCTTGTAGACTGAAAAAATATACGTAACAGAGATCCACTGTGATTACCAAACAGCACAAATACATATGAAAGTAAAATATCCTACCACATGTTATCTTATTTCTCTGAAGAACTGCTCTTTTTGGCTTAAGGATAGATCTTTTCAGACGTTTTTTGGTGTTTTTTTTTACATTTGTGTGTTATGCATTATACATATTTTTTTCAAAATTAGGTATTACACATTTTCTCTCTAGTTAATATATTGTGGAAACTTTTTTATATCTTCACTGTAGATCTGCCACTTTCTTTTAAATGCTTGCATGAGATTGAAGGCATAGCACAGCAGTTAGAGCACTTACCTAGCGAGATCAGGCTCCTGAGTTCAGTTCCTCAACATCACATAAGCCAATGTGAGGGAGGCTGAGGCAGGAGGATTGCTGTGAATTCAGGGCCAGCCTGGGCTCCACAGTGAAATCAGTACTAACCTGGGCTACAGAGTGAGACCCTGCCTCCCTATATTAATTAATGGATGCATGATATTCCATAAGCCATCATCAAAACAATTTCCTATCAGTTGATATTTAGTTATTACTCCATTTTTGGTTATCATTTGATGAGTTTCTGTCTGAATTGCCACAGTAAACTCTAAATACACATCGTTTTAGGTCTAGTATTTAACCATAAGCAATCCATAGCAGCTCTGAGAGTGTAATTTCTAAGCTCCCAGAATGATAGGTGAATATATTGTGTGAAAACTTTTTAGCTACAGAATTTCTAGAAAGACTCAGGGTATCAACAGAGATTGTTGTCAGTTAGACTTAGTTCTTAACTGTCAGATGATTCCTTAGAGACACTTAATACTTATTTTGTTTACAGTAGCCCAGGTTGCTGCTTTTAGTGTGAGACCTCAAAACCTGCATCTCTGCTGCACCTGGCTACATAGCTACTCTATTCTCATAGGCATTCTTTGCCATGTGATACTCTATTCCTGTGCTAGGATAGAGACTAGGTTGTGAAGGGTTTGCAGACAAGAAATAAGTCTGCCTTTAACTGTTCTGGACCAGGGTAGATAAGTTCACTTACCCTCTTGACCTTTGGACTTTGCAGGTGAGCTGCGGCATCTGCGGGAGGAGATTTCCCTGTTAGAACGGGAGAAAGAAAATGAACTTAAGGAAGTAAAACAGGAGTTACACTTGGCCCAAGCTGAGATCCAGAGTCTGCAGCAAGCTGCTGCAGATTCTGCAACTGAACATGAGAGCGATGTAGCGTCCCTGCAGGAGGATATTTACCGGTTGCAAAATGAACTCGATGACATGGAGCGCATCCGGGGAGAGTATGAGATGGAGATTGCCTCACTCCGTGCAGAAATGGAAATGAAGAGCTCGGAGACATCCAATAGCCTAAGCCTCTCGGACTTCTCTGGGTTGCAAGGTATGGAAGCCCTCCTCCTGGCCAGTCAGTGAGGTTAAGCCAGGGAGAGGATCTCAGAGATAGGAAGGTAGTATTATGTCATGCAGTGGAAACCTCTAGGAAAAAACCTTCAGGATGAATGTAAGGCCATAAGGGAGAAAATTTTCCCAGCTATTATATAACCAGGTCATGTTGGTGTAATAAATAGCACCATGGAGATGTACCCTGCAGATTCTTTCCCAGAGAGCCATTGGGTGCTTTTGATTTGTCCATGAGAAGCCCCTTCCTGGGAAAGTGTCCAGTTCTGGAACAAATGTAAAAGGACCTGTCACCTTGGAAACTCCTCCTGCTACTCCTTTTTTTGTTTGTTTGTTTGTTTTTGTTTTGTTTTGTTTTGTTTTTGAGACAGGGTCTCAGTCTGTAGCCCAGGCTGGTCCTGAACTCACTATGGAGCCCAAACTGGTCTTGGACTCACGGCAATCCTCCTATCTCAGCCTCCCAAGTACTGGGATTATAGGCATGCACCACCACACCTGGCTTATGTGGTGTTAGAGAATTGAACTCAGGTACTCAGCACTTGCTAGGCAAGTGCTTTAGCTGCTGAGCTATTTCTCCAGCCTATCCTGCTACTCTTTCATCATGGTACTTTTTCTGGACCACTTTAGGGGCCCTCCAGTCCTGCTTCCCAGTCTCAGGATGCTAATTCTTAGGCTCCGCTCGTCCTCCCCAAAGTAGAAGCTGTGGGGGGCAACAGATCAGAGCACAAGACAGCTGGAGAGGAAAAGAGGTTATTATTTCTAGTTATGCATGAGGTAGTCAAAAGCTTCGAGCCCTGCTTTCAGACAATTTCTCAGCTAGTTGCTAGGAATCATGACATCAGAGTCTGTCTTTATTCTAGGCTAGATTTATGATCTGGGAATAATGGAGGCCCTATATTTGGCCAGGTCAAACAGAAGCAGTCAACAAGAAATCAAAGAACTGCTTTCCCAGCTGTACAGAACTCCTCAGAAGAGCCTGTGGACCGGTAGTGCTGGGAGAAGGAGGCTAGCACAGAGAGAGGCTTTGGCTGCAATGAAATAGACCAGAGTTCAGAAGCCCAGCTCTACTCAGTAGCAAGATAAACTTAGGTTATTGTCTCTGACTGAGCCTCAGTTTCCATCTCTGGAATAGGAAACTCAAATTACCTTAACAGTCAGATGGGATGCTGGAACAGAAGTTGCTTAGGGAAAATGTAGAGAAATCAGTATAAAGAGTGAAGTTTAGTTAATAGACACATACCTATGTTGATTCTTTAGTTGATGTAAGTATAACATGCTAATATAAAATGTTAACAATTGAGAACTCTCCCAGGGATCTCTGCACTATTTTTGCAGCTTTTAAAAATAACTCTAAAACTATTGTAAATTGAAAGTTAATTTAGAGAGAGGGAAGAAAAGAAACCCTTTGAGGGCTATTGTGGGGATTAACAAAAATGCCCAACCCAGGCTGAAACCATCAAGTCTAATGCTTGATGTATTGCGCTTTCTTTAAATATTAGTAGTCTTCTTACCTTTTACGGTAGTCAGTATTCTAAGGACTTCTGATTGAATGAAGAGGAGACATTAGTAGTGACTTGCAAGATGTTAAATCTTTCATCAGGTAAGGTAGATGTTGTGTTGTAAAAAATGTGACTCTTAAACATAAAGAATCAAAACATGTAGGTGTTTGTATTATCCCATGGTTAAGCAGTTTTAGTAGTCAGGTATGGTGGCACACACCTGTGATTCTACCACTGTGGGAGGCAGAGGCAGGAGAACCGCAAATCTGAGCCCTGCCTGGGCAACTTAGTGACATGGCAGCACCCTGTCTCAAAATAAAAAAGGAGTTGAGGGTGTAGCTCAGTGTGAAGACTCTGGAATCGATCCTCAATACCAAAGCAAACGAATATATCAGTGACTGGCACTAAGGGATGCTGGGCCATGTCAGCCAAATTTGTTCTTATGCTTGGGAATGAGACGTGGGTCTGATTGGGACAAGCTTTCCTGTTAGCAGATAAGATACTACTAGAAAGGATACTTGACTGTATCCAGGCCGTTGTCTTCAGTGTGGTGACACATGAAGTAAAGACACTCAGGATGTCTGGATTGTCTCTAAAAGGCAAGATAGCAGTTCACATGGCTTAGCTTTTTGTACTAAAAGCATGATAGTAAAGAAATCATAAACAGGTAAGTGGAAACTTTAAATATAATATCAGACAACTTATTTAAACCCTCAAGAGCTCCAACCTCAAAATCCTTCCTCATTTGGGGCTGTGAAGCTGAGTATATGGGGGCATCTTCTGGGCAGATGAGAGAAAGGGCAGCAGTAGAGAAGAGGACAGATACTCATTGCACTGTGGAGTTTTCTGGGCCCTGTCTTCTAAATCTCTGCATGTTATATCTCCTTTCTTTCTCTAGAAAAGGAGAAGTATGCAACCACCTTGTCTCAGGTAGACATTGAGAGCTTGTCATCAATTCCCCCTACCCTTTGGTACCTCATCTCTCTCTCTCTCTCTCTCTCTCTCTCTCTCTGCTTGTCCTCTGCAGAAGAGTTGCAGCAACTTCGAGAACGCTACCACTTTCTGAATGAGGAGTACCAGGCCCTTCAGGAGAGCAACAGCAGCCTCACAGAGCAGCTCGCTGAACTGGAGAGTGAGAGGTACAAACAGGAGGCAGGGGTGTTATGGATTTTCCCTTGAAGGTTTCCCAGAAGGCAGTATTTCTCTAATCTCAGAGAGAGAGAGTGTCCTTTCTCTGTTGTTCCTAGGGTTTGCACATCACCTACAAGCAAATATATGGGATCTGGCCCAGAACTAGAGTTGAGTTCTAAAATGTAGTTTTCTTCCATTTTTGGTATTACAATCTGGATTGCTGCATCCTAAAGTAGACAGAAGTGATCCCTTTACTGTCTGTACAGACATGAGTCAGTTTAATGGCTCAGAGCCTTCAGGTTGGAGCTGCCTTGATACCAGGTCCTGACTTGAAACCAACTGGACCCATATTCCTAGGGTGTCCCAGAGCCAAGCAGAGGTGCTTGGAGAGGAGACGTTCTGTAGTTTTCTAAACACGTGGATTTGAGAGAGTTAAATTATAGCAGACTGCCTCTTATAATCTTTAATCAAAAAAATTTTTTGAGGCAGGGTCTCGCTCTGTAGCCCAGACTGGTCCTGAACACACTATGTAGCCCACACTAGCCTTGGACTCACAGCAATCCTCCTTCCTCAGCCACGCAAGTGCTGGGATTACAGGCATGAGCCACCATGCCCGGCTTTATGTGGTTCTGGGGAATCAAACTGAGGGTCTTGTATTTGCTAGTCAAGTGCTTTAACCACTGTGCCATTCCTCCAGGCCCTTTGATCAAAATTGAATGCGTCAAGCCCGAGCACACTTGGCTAGTGACACCAGGCGAGCTCCTCTCACCATATCCCTGCTGCTTTCGTTACTTCTTTATTGCTGGGACACAATATCCAATACCCACAACTTAAGGGAGAAGAGGTTTATTTTAGCCTACAGTTTTCAGGAGGTCTCAGTCCATTGCTGGGTGGCCAGCAATGGCAGATGGGTCTTGCAGAGGTACTAGCTGGAAAAAAGCTGTTCACAGCATGGCAAGCAAAGAAAGCAAAGTGTAGAGCCAGCAAGGAAGTTAAATCCTTCCAGGTCTTCCCCAGTGATCTGCCCCTTCTAGGCCATACTCCTTCTGACTGTCCCCACCTCTTAGCAGCACAGGAAATCAATGTACTATGACTAAATCACCTTCCAGATACAAGAAGCTTTTAGGTGGCATTTCAGATGCAAACCAAAACATTCTGCCCCTGGCCCGCAAAAGACTCATGTCCGCCTCCTATGTAAAATGTGTTTAATCCATCTCTGAGGGTTCCTAAGGTCTTAACAGTTCCAGCTACATAGTCCAAATCTAAAGTCTCCTTTGAGACTTAAGGCAAACTCTAAGCTGTGAATTCCTGTAAAAATTAAAGTTCAGCACTTCTGACATACAATGGTGCAGGGTAAATATTTCCATTCTCAAAGGGAGGAATAAGAGGGAGGAGGAAACCAGATCAATGCAAGCCTGAAACCCAGCAGAGCAAACATCAAATCCTGCAGTTCCATTAAATCCTATAACTCTGTGTATAGCACCCAGGGCAAGCTGTGGCAAGCTGTGGGCTCCAAAGTCTTCTGATAGCCCCACCCCTGTGGCATTAGCTCTGGCTGCAACCTCAATAGCTTCTCTTTTGGGCTGGCTCCACTAATAGCCTGTGGCCTTCCTCAGCAGACAATCCACATTCCTGGCATCTCCAAATTTCTGGGATCTCCACTGCGCTTTCAGCTTTACTCTCATGGCTTCATGTACTGTCCTCCCAGGGGCACATTGCCTGGCCACCAGGGCCTTCTGAAATCTGGGTAGCAGCTTCCATGACCCCACTGCTCTTACATTCTGCAAGGCTGTGGAGGCTAGTATCAGTAACCAGGCTCCCTTGGTTATGGCCAAAGAGGCCTTTAAATTCTTAGCTGGACTCCTTGGTGAATCAGTTTCCTGGGCTGCCCTACAAAATGACTCTCTTTTCAGAGCAGTCGTTTACCTTTGCATCCTTGACCTGGTAAAGACTGGGGTCTTGCTGAGTTCTGAGATTCCCTCAAAGCATCTTTCCTGTAGTCCTTATGCAAGATATTTTGCTTCTTCATAATGTTAATCTCTTCAACAACCATGTGCTTTTCTGCCCCAGCTTTGCAGTCTCTCATTTCATCACAACTATAAACTCTTTACATCTTTTTCTTCTGTCATTTTTTGATTTGTCATGTAGATCCATCTGGCTCAAAGCTTCAGGTATTACCTATCTGCAGCCTGAAGATTGGACTGCCTTGAAATTTCCTTCACCAGATTAAGTAGTCAGCTGCTCTTAATCTTAGTTTCAGGCAAAGTCTCAGGATGGGGGGCTGACACACTTGTTGCCAGAGAGTAGCACACATGGTTTCTAGACCAACTGTCAGCACAGTCCTCCTTACCATCTGAAACCTCGTGAGCCTGACCTTTCTGATGTGTCAGCATTCTGGTCTTCTGAGCTCTGACCAGAATCTCCCATCAAGTTCACCTTCCAGAATTCTAATGGTTTTTTTTTTTTTAATCTAGTATCTCCAAACTTTTCCAGACTCCTCAAATAAGCCAGTTCCAAAGGCTTCTAAGTCACATGATGAGGTAAAGTCACAGTGATGACTACATTTCTCTGTGACCAATTTCTGTCCTAGTTTTTCATTGCTGGGACACAATACCTGACACCTACAACTTAAGAGAGGTAAGTTTATTTTAGCTCACAGGAGGTCAGGAGTCTCAGTCTGTTCATGGCGGCTGGCAATGGCGGAAGGGAGAACCTAGCTGGAGAAAAGCTGTTCTCAGCATGGCAAGCAGAGCAGGCTAAGGGCAGAGCTAGTGAGGGAGTTCTGTCCTTCCAGGTCAAGCTGCAGTGATCCACCCCTTCCAGGTCATGTCCCTTTTTGACCAGGCCCACTTCTTAACAGCACAAGAAATCAGTGGACTTATTCCATGATAGAATCATCTTCCAGACACAAGAGCCTTTTAAGGGACATTCCAGATTCAAACCATAACACCTGGGTTCTGGATTACAGGACCCGAAGAGCAACAGAGAAGTGGCTGGAGTCCCAAGCACTGAAGAGTATGATATCATCAGAGTCTCAGACTTCAGAAATGGATTTCCTAGAGCCTGATCCTGAAATGCAGTTGTTGCGCCAACAGGTGCTGGACGCTGAGGAGAAGATGCATGACATGCAGAACAAGGTAGGCATTGAGGGTGGGGAGGCAAACGCCACCCACTGTCACTCTGTCAACCTTCTCCGGTGGTAGGCACAGAGCTGACAGAGAGGTGTGCATGGTGGCAGGAGAGTGTACCCCAGATTTCACTCCCTTGCCAAATGTAAACATGATCATTTACTACATGGTGATACCCTTACAGAAACAGACCACACCTATGATGGTGATCCCATAAGATTATAACGGAGCCAAAGAATTCCTGCCACCTCGTGATGTTGCATTGCGACATGTGACTTACTATGTTTGTGGTGATACTGGTGCAAATGACCCTTCTGTGTTATTAGTCTTATATAATAGAAAATATATAAACCTGTACAGTACATAAGACTTGATAATGATAATAAATGATACTGGCTTATGTATTTACAATACTTTGTATCCTTATTTTAGATTATATTCCTACTTTTGAAACCAAAAATAGTTTACCACAGAATGGAGCACCATGTCATGCTGACAGCAGCTTTGTAGGTCTCCTATTCACCGTGTCTCTTGATTGCGTCACTTAAATCTTGTGTTGGACTTAATCTCATGTTGTTTTGTTCATCAGAGTCCCAGAAGCAACGGGCTACCATGTAGCTTAGGTATACAGTGGATTGTACTAGAATAAGTCAGGTTCTGTCACCTAGGTTTGTGTAAGTACCTTCTTCAGTGAGCTCATAATAATGATGTCCTAACACCACCTTTGTCAGCATATGTCTGTGTAGTAAAGCAACGCATGACTGTACCCTAATCAGAAGGGGGCCATACTTTCTCTAGGCCTGATCTTAGAGCACATGTGGAATCTGTCATAAATCAGCCTCCCTGTTCCATTTCCTGCACAGTGTAAGAATTTGTCTTGTGAGTTGCAAGAGCTACAGCATCATCGGCAGGCCAGTGAGGAGGAGCAGAGGAGGCTGCAGAGGGAGCTCAAGTGTGCCCAGAACGAGGTGCTTCGGTTTCAGACCTCCCACAGTGCTGTCCAGGTAAACACTGCCAGAGGAGGCCCCTGGGAGGGCAGAAGGGCCTGTATGGAGTTGCTGCTTCCGGGGAGGCTGGACACTGGGAGTGAGACTGAGCCCTGCTGACGTTTGCCCTGTGACTAGAAGCCTGGGCGACTGGACACTGGTTGTAGAAGCCGTACAGCATGGCATTCTAGAAATTGTTTAGTCTCTGCCTTGCTGAAGAGGGTGATCTTAGACCTGAGGGAGCGTCTTAAGCAAATTGCACCTAAAAAGGACAAAGGGGACATGGAGGGGAGTCTGCTGCTTCTTCAGAGTAACCGTTCTACCCACAGAATGAGGAGTTGAAGACCAGACTCTGTGCCCTGCAGCAGAAGTATGACGCTAGCCAGGACGAGCAAAATAAGCTCTTGAAGGCGCAGGTGCAACTGCAGACTGAACTCCGGCAGCTCAAAGTCATGAAAGCCACAGAGAGCCAAAGTGAGAAGGTAACAGCACCCAGAGGTGATGGGATGACCGGGGTGCTAAGAGCTGCAGCCTGAGGTATGGGGGAAGGTAAATAAGAGTCGAGTTAAAAATAGCTTCAGCCAGCACCTAGGCAGTGCCACAAGTAAAGAACCTCAGCCCTGGTCAGGTGCCACCATAGGTGGCAACAGAAATGCCAAGTGAAGGGGGGCGCAGGAAGCACACAGCCTGTCAGCGGTGCGAGCGAGTTAGGCAGAGAGCAGGCATTAGAGTGGCAGCACTGCCCAGAGCTCCCCGCACGCAGGAGCTACTGTGCCAGCTCCAGAAGCTGCAGCTCCAGCACCACCACGTCTCGGGCGAGAAAGAAAGGCTCCTGGGCGTGCAGTGCCAGCTGAAGGAGGAGCTGCAGTGCCATGAGGCAGAGCTGCGGCGCCTCCGGGACACGGTGGCCTCCTTGCAGGAGACTAACGAGAAGGTAAAAGGAGGGCCGCATGGGGGAGAGTGCAGCCAGGTAGGGTCCCTGGGGGTGGGGCTGGGTGGGGGGGAACCGAGCAGGGAGCCGGGTGTGGGCATCATGGAGGAACTGCTGGTGAGGGAGCAAAGAGGCACATGAAGAAAGCTGATCCTGGGGAGTCATGGTGCCATGAAGCTTCCAGAAAATCAGCCTGTAAGAAAGAAAACCCCGTCCTTCCCCACCTGCCAAAAAAGGAAGCTCCAAAAAGGTCTGGGTTTCAAGCCTATCAGGGGTGGGCCCACCTGCGTCTCCCCAGCAAGAGATGAAATTGGGAGGATGGCTCTCTGGTCCCTTAGTGAGCGGAGAGAATGTGGCAGCAGGGGTGCCTAGAATGATGGCCAGGCCTGCCTCCCCTGCTCAGAATTCAGAGGTGCAAGTCCAGCTTCACGAGATGAAGCAGCTGTATGAGACCAGCAAGCTCGAGCTAGAGCTCCAGAAGCACATGTACGACCAGCTTGAGCAGGACTTTACGCTCTACCAGCAGGAGCTACAACAGCTCAAGAGCACCCAGCCCATTCCTGAACACAAGGGAAAGTGTGCCAATAAGGTAATCGTAGCTTAGAGCGGTAAGTGCTTTTGGCACCTGCCCTGGAGAGAGGGGATGCAGGGGGAAAGGAGGTCATCCAGCCAGGGACAGGAGACTGAGACCAGAGTCACATGCTGCTAACCTTAAAACAGTTTGCCTTGACTTTAACTCTAAGCCAGAGCCACAGCTTAGAAAGATCAGTACATCTGGATCCCAGTCTGAACACCTGACACTTTTTTGCCTATGTAAGAGATTCCATGAGTATAGACATTGGTACAACAGTACTTCACAGGTATTCCAAATGTAGTGATACCTGGTCATTTGAGGAAGGGAACATACATGTAGGCCCATGTATGCCACTCTTACTGTTGAACTACGAAGAGTAGAGTCAGTTCCCTGAGACAGATTGTAAGTGGTCTTTTAGAGTGCTGATTAAATATTAGAAGGGCTAAGGTTTCTTCCAGAACTTATTCTGCGACTTAAAGTAAATTCTCAATTCTTCTCCTCTTCAAACTGAATAGAACATGACTCTTACCTCATATCCTTTTAGTAATAAATCCTGATAGCTACAAAGAAATCCTTATTTAATTTCCCTTTTTCCATGGCCCATGAAGTACAAGCCATTGCCATTTAACCTGCCCGCATGGCTCTTTCGGCCCCCAGTTACTGGTAGGAAGTAGAAGGTATTGAAGCATGTTGAAGGAAAAGCACACAAGTTTCAGAAGGTGGTGGAGTCGGTCACATTCTGCCAAAATACCCAGTGGCTTCTGCCTTTACCAATAGCTGACTGGTTTCCTAGGGAAAGACCTTCAGGAGATGCAGGATTGGGAAGGTTATAATCTGCTTGCTTTTCTATTCCCAGGCTCGTATTTACCCCTTTTTCTACTCCTATTCAATTTAGGGGCCTAGGGGACCCATGACTTACCTGCCACCTCCTCTTGTAGTTGAAGAACTTTAGGAAAGGAGAAGAACTTCCTTCTCATCATAGGACAGCATTGGGGTCCATTTATTACTATAAGATTGTGTTTTGGGATCATAGGATGATTTAGGTCTTTGTGTGTTTGTTTGTTTTTATGTGGTGCTGGGTGATGGACCCCAGGGCCTTGCACATATTAGGCAAATGCTCTAACCACTTGACTACATTCCTATCCTGTTTAGTTTTAACCCAAATTCGGCAACTGCTTATACTTTCTAAAGTTTTTAGGAGATGACCAGGAAAACAAAAATGGGGGAAAAAATAGACTAAAACTAAATTCTCATTGGGAAAGAACATACGTAGGTCTGCAAACAATGGACAATAATGAGAGTAGCTTGGAGTTGGATTCCCTTGCATTGTGAGAAGATGATACACTAAAGGGAAGGGTGAGAAGAAGGGAGGAAGAAGGGACATTGACAGCTCCCTCTCAAATTCCCTTCCAAAAGACCTGGCAAGGGAAACTCAGGGCCTGGCCACTGGCAGTCCAGAGCGTCTGCTGGGGCTCCCCCTTAGCATGGAATCGTGGTCTCCATATAAGGATCACTCCAGGGTGACAGGATGGGAAGGGAAATTCTAGTGAGTCAGCACAGACAGGAGAGCATACTAACACTCTCCCAGCCTCCACCTCCAAAGAGAACCTTCCAGAATAACTGTGCCATGCCCTCCCCCTACCTACCCAGTGTGATGCACTGCTATCCAGGCTGACAGAATTGCAGGACAAGTTCAAGGACAGCCAGAAGGAGATGGGGCAGCTGCAGATGGAGCAGTGCGAGCTCCTGGAGGACCAGAGCAGGCTGCAGGAGGAACAGGGACAACTGCAGGAAGAGCTGCACAGGCTCATGTTCCCGCTGCCCAAATGCGGCCTCATCCCTAAGGTACCTGTAGCCAGGGCGCAGCCACTAGCCACAGAGAGGCTACTTCGAGAAGCTTCACAGGTGTGATCAATCCTGGGAAAAGCAAAAGGGTGACAACTGAATGTTTTTCTCTCTTGGTCAACAATTCCCTTCTCACAATCTCCCCCTCACTGGATAGCTCCACATAGCTGATTTGGGTTTCTCTTTATAAGGGCTTTAAATCCTAAAATATATTTTGTATTCTGGGAATCCGTCATGCATTTTATATTTAGATATTTAGCCCATAAGGAGGAAATGCACCTGAACGCACTTCATAAACCACAAAATATATCCTCATGTAAGGGATGACTTCTGATTAACTAGGAGGTCTCCATAAGAAGACCCATGTCCCCAGGAGGGCTGTGCAAGGAGTTAACACACAGATTTGGAGGGACACTGCCCAGGAGGGGTGAGACTCAGGAGAAGCCAGGGCTTTGCCTTTAACTCCCACTCTTCCTCCTTCCACCACTGTACTCAGAGTCAAGAGCTGCTCGCAAAGTTACAAGACCTATGGGAACTGCAGATCCTCTACCAAGGCATGCAGGAGGAACAGAGGAAACTGGTACAGAACCAGGAGTGTTTATTAAAAGAACAGATAGAGGCACACGAAGAGCTGCGAGGTGTCAAAGAGTCTCATTTCCAGGAAGTACTGGTGAATCCTGAGAATGCCAAACAGCCTAAGTCCTCAGATTGTGAGAACAAGGTAACCAGAGCAAGAGGAAGGGAGGTGGTTATCTTGAGTTGAATAGCATTAGAGGGGAGATAGCTCCAGAGACAAAGCACAGGAAGGGAGGCCTGTTTGGCCAGAAGCCAGGGTAAAGCTAAAGACCTGCCCTTGACCAACCAGGACCACTACAGGGTCTATTGAGATGTGGCCTTAAGCCAGGCCTTGTATTACAGGCCTGTAATCCCAGCAGTCTGGGAGGCTGAGGCAGGAGGATTGCAAATTTGGGCCCAGTGTAGGCAACTTGGTGACTTAGTAAGATCCTGTTTTGAAATTAAAAATAAAAATTGACTGGGGCTATAGCTCAGTGTGACTGTCTTGGGCACCACAAAAAAAAAAAAAAAAAGAAGAAGAAAAAGAAAAAAAGAAGAAAGGAAGGAAGGGAGAGAAGAAAGATGTGGCCTTAGATAAAGTGAGGACCTTACCCAGAGGCAGGTCAGCTGAACTACTGTGAGTAGTTAGAACAGAGCTGGGGTGACCTTAGAAGTCTGTAGTCTGACTATTAGGCTCAATCCCATTGATATTATTTTTAAAATGTATAAAATCATTTTAGCATTTGTCTAGACCCCTTTGGACTGATTCTGGGATGACTGTGTCATCCTCTTCATATAAGAAGGAAAGTACACTTCTCTATTTTCAAAGTCTATAACCTCTTGTGGAGCTACACAAGGCATCCCTGGTCCTGTTCATTTCCAAGCCTCGCATGTGTGGTTCTTAGCACTAACCACGCTTACCTTCCTTGGAACTTTGCCAGCAGTAACAGAGCCAGGGAAGGGGTGTTAGACCAAAGAAATCATTGCATCTCAAGGACCACAAGGAAGTCATGCATATGAGGTGATGCAGGCAAAAATTTTCACGCAAATCTGTTCGGGGTTATGGAGTAAATTTGGCCTGCGATTTTAATGTGAGGAAGGAAGAGCATGTAGACAGTTTGAGTATGGCCCTGCTCATTCAGACACTAGCCTGAACAAGGAGAACCAGAGAATAGCAGAAGTCTAAACTGAGAGTTGGATTCCAGGGGCATCAGATATCCAGGGTTAAAATCCTGGATAACAGAGACCAGGAGCCAGGTAAAAAATATTTCCTTAACTGATCGGATCTCATCCTGGGCAGCAACAGCCAAGAAGGCAGGCCCAAAGGGCCTGGGAAACATGCCCAGAGGTCAGATTCAGAATTGGGGCAGGAGGTACAGGGACCAATAATAAGACCTTGATTCCAAGCCTGCATCTTCTCAAGAAAGAGTTCTTTTTTGCATGCCCACATTCAAGGCTGGAACTAATTTTAGCTTTGGGGTCAGGAGAGATGACTGAGCCTAAAGGTCAGGATAATGGATATACTTGACTGAAAAGACAGTGGGTTAGTGGGCAAGGGTCTTCTTGAGACCCATCCCATACTGCTCCAAGGAGAGATGTGCCAGGGCACAGATACAGCAGAAACAGGTGTCCCGAGATCAAGGAGCATCTGCCCTGGGGAGATTTTCCCAAATAAGCAGGAAGCTGACACATGCCTGTCACCTCTGGCTGAGTCAAAGATATAGGCCTGGTGAGGCAGAGGTGTAGATGTGCACCCAAACGTCTGCCTCAGAGAGGGGCAGCTTATAGGACTAAAATGTCTTGGGGTAACAAGTGATGTCTCCCGCCCCACCCTGGCAGTCCACGGTGCTCATGGAGCAGTTCCAGACTCTGCAGGAGCTGTACAGTGCCAGCCAGAAGGAGCAGGAGCTGCTGCAGCGGGAGCAGGGGAGGCTCCTGGAAGAGCGGAAGAGGCTGCAGGCTGACTTGCAGCTCTGTCTGGAAGAAATGCAGCTGCTCCAAATGCAGTCTCCATCTATAAAAATGAGCCTTGAGTCCTATAAGAACTCTGGCAGCGTGACGCCCAGCAGTGAGATCTTCCACAGGAGTTATGGCAGCACCCTTGATGACAAAGAGAGCTATCACAAAAGTTACATTAGCAGCCAGGCCAGCAATGAAAACTTCCTCAAGAGCTACGACAGCACCAGTGCCAGCAAGACCTATCAGAAGAGTTACTGCTCTAGCGGGAGCAGTGTCGTCACCTGTAAGAAGAGTTACGGCAGCACCAGTAGCTCTGACACCTGTCATAAGAGTTACGTCAGCAGTGGTGCTGACGAGGACCCCGCTGAGCCTAAAGACATAGAGGTAACCATCATAAGTAACATGTCAGGTAGGGGATGATGGGTTCTTGACTTTTTAAGAGAAACGTCACAGGGGAGGGCACAAGAAGTGACACGGGAATGGGGTCAGAGCTGACCAGGGCAGCTCTGGAAGTAAGCAAGGCTTCTGCCCAGAGCACCCTTGCCTCCCCCTCTCCCCCTGTCCCATTCCACAGAGGTGACTTCGTTTGGCAAAGGCCTAGGATTGAGGACTGTCACCAGCACAGTCAAGGTACTATGTATAGGGAGAAATGTAGTGTCCTTGGGTAGCTGTAGATCCTGTGACTACCATTTTGTCTCTAGAGAAGGGCCTAGCAAATTACGGGGCCGAGGTCAAGCGCTTCTCAGGGTGCAGTCATTGCCCCTCCCCCTTCTGCAGCACTTTGAGGAAATGGTGGCCAAGGTGCTGACCAAGCTGCAGGCAGTACAGGCTCTGTACCAGATGAGCCAGGAGGAGCACAGCCAGCTGCAAGAGCAGATGAACAAGCTCCTGGATAAGCAGAGAGAGCTGAAAGAAGAGCTCAGTGCCTGTGAGAAAGAGTTCAAGGAGTGCATGGAAAGCCTCGAGAAGCACGCGACCCCTCAGAGTGACAGGAACGAGGTAACTTTCGCCAGGGAGGCAGGCTTTGTCCGAGGAGTCCCTAGAGCCGGAGAAGGGGAGAGGCATTTCAAAGAAACTAAAGAGAGGAGGCAGAGCAGGGACACTAAGTCCGAGGAGGCCGGGCAGTCTGTTTCACCTGATGGGCATAGCTCAGGCTGAAGGACATTTCTCCAGTGCCTCCTGTGCTGGGATGCACTGGGCATCCAGACCTCTTTCCTGGAATTATTTTCTCCTTGTCATTTCTGTTTTCTCTTTTGCTTTGCATTCTAGAGCACTTCCATAGAGCTAGATTTTTTTTTTTCACTTACCAGTTTTATTTTGTTTCCCCAGCTAGATCATAAGTACTTCAAGGACAAGGCCATATCTTCTTTGGGCCAATCTTAATGCCAAGAGAAGTGCATCCTAGTGGGGGACAGAGGCATTGTCTGTGGCCCGTAGTGGTTCAAAATCCACCAGGAGTGAAGAGTAACTGTGTGTGCACTTGGGAGATACAAAGAGATGATCACAGGCCTAGATAATTAGTACCTGCCATGGGGATCATGATGTGCCACTGTCAGCCAAGGAAGACAAAAACGGAGATTAGAGAGGAGGGTTGTGACTTGCCCCTGTTTCCACAGGAGATGCAGGAGCCCAGCACACTCTCAGACCTGTGTAACACAGCTACTCAAGTAGTTGTGCTTATTAGAGAAACAGGTTGGGTGAATTAGGAATTCCTATAAGAAGAATTATATAAATGCCAGAGGTTCATAAGTGGTAGCATCCCTACATTTATTTCGCAAATAGGTAAATAGGTCCTGGTTAAAATTTTTTTTTAAATCATCATTGCTTGCTCATGTTAGATGTAACTGTTCAGATGCCTGAAGTTAGGGAAAAGCTATGTGTTCAAGAGGCTTGTTTGCCATGGTTTAATGTTTTCTTCCCTATGGGCTTTGGCAGGGAGATTCCTGAAGGAGTGACCCCTAGCTAGGGCCCAGGCTGACCGTGAGTCCCGCTGTAGGTAACTGGCCTCTGCTACCAACAGATCAGAGAACTGCAGACCAAGCTGCGGGATCTGCAGCTGCAGTACCAGGCTAGCATGGACGAGCAAGGGCGGCTCCTGGCAGTCCAGGAGCACCTGGAGGGGCAGCTGCAGTGCTGCCAGGAGGAGCTTCGCCAGCTCAAAGAGAAGAGGCCTGTTGGCAAAGAGACCAGGGGAAAGAACTGCAATAAGAACACGAATAAGAATGCCAATGGAAGTAAAAAGAAAAAGGCAAGCAAGCCATGCTCAAACAATCCTGAGGGCGGTTTAGGAACCAGAAAGGTGAGTCACAGACTTGGCTGCCAAACAGGCAGGAGGGTGGAGCATCGTCTCTGCCACCGTTTCTGCCAAGTGAGGTGCCTGTAGGAAGGCTTCTGGGATCCCTAAGTGTCCACGTGGTTCCATCTTAGTAGAAAGTTGGGATCCCCTTTTCCTGAGAGCTATGGGAAAGTAGATAGAGCCGCTAGGCTGAATGACAGCTTACAATGACCAGCCCCACTTCTGGGGACCCTGTTCTTCCTGGGTTACATGCTCAAGGGAAGGGCTAACCAGATAAACAAAAAGGAATTTTATCAAAGTAGTTGTTTACTAATAAGTGAAAGAGGGTCGGTAAGATAGGGGTCACCGTGAGGGGTAGGAAGCAGGAGTTGAAGTGCAGAGTTCAGAGTCCAAGAGATCTTTAGCTCTAATAGTTGACTGAAATGACTTAATGGCCAAGTAGATATGGTGGCTGCAAGAGGCCAGGTGGGCTTGCCCCACGTTATGCTCAGGGAGATTGGCTTGCAGTCCCAGAATTCAGTGCTGCACCCTGAAATTGCCACGTGCCTCAGAAAGAGTTTTCTGGATATTGTATAGCATTGTCATGAAAGTAGGCATCCTCACAGGCCACAGCGGTCCCCTCCTGCCCTGCCTCCACCCCACAGAGTCTGGAGGTGGTGCTCTACTACAAGGCCAGCCAGGAGCAATTACAGGAACTTGGAAAAGAGGAGGAAAAGAAAGAAGAGACAGAGGAGATCAAAAATGAAACAGAAAAGGAAGCCAAGGAGGATGAGCCCTTGGATGAACTAGCAACCAAGCCAGTAGATCGCAGGGAAGCTACGACAGTGGACGATCAGGAAGAAGGATGTGAAGCGAAGGAAGAACAGGAGGATAAGGAAGAAGACAGTGAAGATGAAGATGAAGAAGACAGCGATTCTTCCCCTGAAACCACTGAGGAAAACCCCCTGAAAATTTCTGAAAGCAAAAAGGTAACCGTAGCCAAAGGCTGGATCAGATGGGAAATGTGCCTTGGGCTTAAGGGCTCCAGTGTTTGGGCTGGTCCTGTCAAGGGTGGATGGACATCTGTAGAAGTGGAGGCTGGCGAGCATAAGGTATGGTATTCAGGGAAGGCAGGGATGGAGAAGAGGTTGGAGAGAGCAGTCTCACTGAGAACTGGCAGGCCTAGACCAACATGCTGTTGCCATCTCACAATGACCACCCTTTCTAGGAACCGGGGTGGGGTCATTGGAGACCTTTGCCCTTTCATTTATATGGTGGCCCTTCTTACCTTCCTTCTGTCAAGAGGGTTCCTTTAACCCTCTCCTAGGAACTTGACGGTATGAAGCCTTCTTTAGGGCTTTTCTGTCAGCGTAGGAAAGTCACTCAGTCCTGTTTTCCCAAGGTGCCCTGTTAGGTTTCACCTTTGCTGTTACTGTTACAGGTGCAGAGAGGAGAGGAACCTCTTCTTTGTAGGTTTCTATCACCCACTGGATTCTATATATATCTGGACATGAGGGTGAAGGACAGAAGTGGCAAGAGCAACAATCAAAATTCTAGTCTCTAGGAGGCTGAGGCAGGAGGAGCCTACATGCAATCCCATCCTGGCAATCTAGAGACTTAATGAAATCCTGTCTCAAAATTAAAAAAAAAAAAAAAAGATTTTAATTGAGCTGGGCATGTAACTCAGTGCAAAAGGCCCTGAGTTCAACCCCTAGTACAACACACACACACACACACACACACACACACACACACACACACCAGTCTACACAGTAAGGGCATTGACTAGTCTACGACCAGCCACAGCTCAAACCCTTTAGTTGTTGGGTCTTGATAAAAGATTGGAGTGCAGGTGTCTTGGGGAATATGCCAGACAGTAGAGATAATTTACCAACTGAACAGAAGTTCCATCTTTTAACAACTGAAATATCTACATAGGTGTTTAACAGAAAACCTGCCTGGGATTAACTGGGGTCTCTGGAATTTGAGTACTTCTTAAATCAGTCCTCAGTTTATACTGTAGGTCCTTTCTGCCCCTGCAAGCACACAGAAAGAGTAAGTATTTTGTAGAATTACTCATTCTACTGTAAGGATTCCTGGACCTTTCTGGATATTCAGTCTGCAGCACTGGCTAAAGATCTTGCATGCAATTCTGTTGAACTTGTGACAGAGAACCATTACTTTGACTGTAAATTATCATCTGCAGCCCTTCCCCAGTGTTAGATCTCTTTGAACTCGTATTTCACCATATGCTGTTCAGAACCTCATAGTTTCCTTGGCCTTCGGGACCACAGTTTTAAAGGACAGGCCTGATTTTATCCTTCAAAGTTTAGTCCATGCCATGTCTCATTGCCCCCCACTAGGTGCTGTATCTCTTACAGGCAGCTTGACCGGCATACAACTACTGCCTACGAATTCAGGTTCTCTCTGGAAGATTATTGCAGCCAAAGAACTAGCTCTTCTCTATTGTTAAGTCATTTTAGTGTTTTCCTTTCTCACAACTAAAGCATTAGACTCCTGGGTTATCATAGGAACCAGAACTCAAAATAGGTGGCCTGGGTGAAGACTGGCTCTTCCTAGAGTGATCTCAACAAAGTATCGACTCTGCTCCTCTAAGGGAGCTCAGTTTACCCTCTGGAGCTTCACTTTTTCAGAGCCGGGGGGCTGATGACTCCTGCTTGACATGATAGGCAAAGTACATGCCAGGATGGGAGCTGGCCTCGCCACCTGATTTGGACCTAGCTGCTGCCTAACCTGTTTGTTTACAGCTTCTGCAGGCTGCCAGTTGAAATTATTCCTTTGCTGTCCTCAAGGCTCAGACAGCTGAGAAGAAATGCTATCTCTTTAGCTTATCTTGTTTTTAACCTCTTGATTCTTTTCTTCCCCTGTTGTTTTTTCATCTCCATTATCTGTTGGATTCACGTTGACACCTTTGCATACCACCTCACATCTGTTCCCTCCTCGTGCTCCCATTTGACATGTTGCAGCCATCCCCGGCCCCCGATTCCCCCTTCTTCTCCTTGCCTCTCGTAGGCCTGGTGGTCATATCGGCTCTGCTCTGGTGCTGGTGGGCTGAGACGTCATCCTAACGCAGGCACAGGTATGGTTCCCTCTCCTCCTTCCTCTGTCAGCTGCTTGCTTCTTGCTTCTGCCATTGTACACCAGGCTGTGCTCATGGCCGAGCGTGAGCCCTGGCTTTTCCTTGAGCTCCTGCAAAGCCTTTAACATCTCGAGCATGTCTTTGTGATGCACGTAGTACACATGGAGTTGGAATGCTTACCAGCAAGATGGTTTGAGTTTCTGTCCTTGGTTGGGGAAAATCTGGACAGCCCAGCAAGGTTACTGCTGTCAGAGCTGCCCAGCTACTTTCAATGTGCTGATGTTTGTCTGCAAGGCTGGCCTGAGCTCTCTTTGTCTTTGTTAATTCCAGAGCCAAGTCCTGACCACTGCTTCTATGTAGAATGGCAAAGTAAGGAAACACTCCCTGTCCTGGTGGGTGTGAGAGGAGGTCTGAAGGGCTGTGATCCTACTGATCCTTTCAGGAGCATTTGATTGAGGGCAACCTAAACTGGTCCTTTAACCTTGATGAAGTCAAACTGAGCCTCTACCATATTATACACTTTCTCCTGGAAAGTTCTTTGTTAGGACTTGTAGTCTTCTTAAAATATTAGAACAAAAGGCCAGGACATATTTTATAGTTCTTGGCTTGACCCTCTTGGGGGGCCAGAATACCTTATAATCAGCTTCCCAAGCTAGATTTTCTGGAGAGGATGTGATATTGATGAAAAGTTTATGCTAGCTAGAGATGTAGATGTTCTCAAGAAATCAAGGCAATTCTGTTCTGAGCACTTCCCACTTGGCCCTCATTCATGTAATGTGGTCTGTCCATGATACCAGATACAAGAGGCAGATCATGGCTTCTGGCCTGCAGTTGAATCCGGGAGTCCCACCTACCTTCTAGAACCCGTCACCTGTTCTCTTTTTTCTGTTTTGGCACCTATCTCATCTCCTCACATTCCCTTTCTTCTCTTACCTTGTAAGTGAAGTATAATTGACTTCATGTCAGGTTCAGAGGGCAGCCAAAGCATTTGTGGGTGGCACCTCTTACTGTTTCCTTTTCTGCATTTGTGCCCCTCACTCCACTTCCCTTCACCTTTTAGCCCTTCTTCCTTTTTTAAAAAAAAACTTTATTGTGGTGAAAAAATTCACATGACATAAAATTTAACGTTTTTTTGTAGATACGTGAATTCCAAATTCTGTAACACATTAGAACCATGGGGTTTGGGGAATCAGTGAGTGACTGTGTCCACCCTTTTGCAGAGGTTCACCCCTTTCCTGTCTGACCATTGCCTCTCTTTCTACCCTGTCATTCATATTGGGGCCTTTTATGTCATTATTTTTTGTGCATTTCATAAGAGGGACACCCATCTATATATATAGTCAGTCTTTTGTGCTTGGTCCATTTCACTGAGCATTATTGACTCCAGGTGGCCCCATTTTCGTCCAAACAAAAGCATATGAAAAAGTGTTCTTCATCATTGGCCATAAGAGGAATGCAAATAAAAACAACATGGAAGTTTCATCTCACCCCAATGAGAATGGCCTACATCAAGAACTGAAAAACAATTGTAGGTGAGGGTGCGGAAAAAAGGAGCTCTACTGTACTGCTGGAGGGAATGCAATCTGGTACAACCATTATGGAAAGCAGCCTGGAGGTTCCTTAGAAAGTTGAGAATAGAAATTCCATTTGATCCAGCTACTGCTTTACTGGGCATGTTCCCAAAAGAAATAGAATCAACATACCAAAAAGCCCTTCTTTCTTTTAAGCCATCCAGTTTTCTCCCCTTCAGTGACAAAGGTCTTCCTTGATACCTGTTCCTACTGCTGAACTCTCCTAGATGTCTAGAGTCCCTATTAGATGAAACCCCAAGCACTCAGCTACTACTTTTCATCAACTCCAAGTTCCACCAGGCCCCGTCACAAAGAAAACAGGGAACCACAAGTAAAGGAACTTCTTGGTGGGACCTGTTATCCCCAGAGCTCTGGCTTAACTGTGTGTTCCTCACAGGAGTTCTGCAAGGATAGGATGAGTTAATGTTTATAGAGTACTTTATAGATTACAAGATGTTGCACTCATAACAAAGATCATCCTTGTACATATGCATCCTATGTGCCAGGCACTGCTCTAAGCACTTTCTGTACATTAACTAGTCCTTGTAGCAACCCTGTGAGGAGGCCCTTTTCATGCATGCATGGTAAAACTAAGGTGTGGAGAAGTGAATAGAGTCAGGAAGCTGAGTTGCATTATAATGACTTACTATTGGCAAGATATTATTCTAAAACCCTATTTTCCCATGTCATCTCTCCTCATTTTGAGCACCTTTTATTGGTTGGTCCTAGTAGTAAGGGAGATACTGTTCGGGCAGCTTTGGATCTCATTAGCTCTTGTGGTATCTAATACTGTGTGGTTAATTGGCTCTGTGCCTGTTCACGAATCCCTTTTGCACACTGCACACGTTAACCTTTCACACCCTGTTCTGTACTAATGTTTGATTTTTGAATTTTTCACCTTCTTACCTCTTAGGTATAGTCCATTATTCTAACCTGTGAAGTTTTGTGCGATTTTTGTTTTTTGTATCCTGGCTTTGTGATTTCAGAACACTGTCTTTCCCTGCCAGCTTTGTACCATCCTCAGGCATCCTCAAGCCCGCTTTCCATGTTCACATGCAGGTTGCAAATGAGATCGAGTCTCCCCTTGACAAGTTCTTTTTTATTCAGCTTATTCATTACTTAACAAATGGCTCTCCAACAGACTTTTCTGTCATCCTAGTCCTTTTTTAATGTTATTTGCAAGAATCAAATCCAAAACCATGATTTTCTTGATCTGTCAGTTTGGTAATACAGTCCAGAAGCCTGTAATTTCTAGGCACCCATGATGTCCCCCTTGAGATACTCATGCTGTCCCCTTATACATCCTATCCCAAATCTCACCTCAGCCAGTATGAAGTACACCCGCCCACATTTGTGTCAGCTCTTTCCTCCTTCAAGATCAGACTGACATTTTTAGCAATGTACATTATGATACAAACACCTGAGCATGTAAACCTTTTTTTCTGGCTCCCTTCTCAGTTATTTTCTTATACCAATTTTTCTATATAATATTTTGCTTTCTATTTCATATCTTCTATTCTCCTTAATAACTGTTTCTACAAATTTTGGATATTTTCTTTGCTTTTTTATAATTGGATTAAAATCCTCTTCTTAGATCAGTTATTCTGAGCAAATGTGGTCTTAGCTCTCTCTCTCTCTCTCTCTCTCTCTCTCTCTCTCTCTCTCTCTCTCTCTGTGTGTGTGTGTGTGTGTGTGTGTGTGTGTGTGTGTGTGTGTGTTACTAGGAATTGAACTCAGGGCCTTCACATTGAGCTGCAACCCCTGCCCATTTTTGACTTTCAGTTTTGAGACAGGGTCTCAATAACTTGCTAAATTGTCTAGGCTGGGCTCAAACTTGCAATCCTCCTGCCTCAGCCGGGACCACAGGCCTGTGCCACCAGACCAGCCTATTCTTAGCGCTAACAGGCTCTATTCAGTCTTTACCTAGAACCACCCTCCTGTTTCCTTATGCCATAGCTCATAACTCAACATCTAGATTCCACCTTTCAAGTAATACAGTAAAATAACAAAAACAGGAATTGTTTCCCTAACTATGAATGTTCTTGTTTAAGATTCTAGTATTTCCTAAAGAACACTTTTGGATAGCTTCTGCTGGTGTCATTTGTTGACCAGCAGTCAGCAGTGTCTAGAAGGCTCACTACACTCCGGCACAGGCCCTATGAAGTTGGCCCACACATCTGGTGATAGGGGAGTGGGGAACAGAGAGAGAGAGAGAGAGAGAGAGCTTTTAATTTGCCTCCCAGGCCTTGAATTTCTTGGAATGACATCATTCTATGTAAAAGACTTGGTGGCCTGAGAACCTTTTTACCTGCACACCGGAGGACCATCCCTCGCTCTTAGTGCCTCCTTTCTCTTAACTCTGAGCTTGGCTGTCTCCCATAAAGCTCATGAGTACTGTAGCTTTTCCCAGAGGCCCAGCTTTACCTCTTCTTCCTTGTCGTGGCATCCCACCTTCCTGTATCCACATGAGGATTCTGCAGTCCGGTCCACAGGCTTGCTTCCACTCAGAGAAGCCAGTACTCTCGACCCACGGGAAGAAATGGTGGCGCAAACACAGCACCCCCCAAGGTAGTCCATGTAGTGTGTGCCACGTATCTGAGGTGTCAAGACAAGCAGGTCCCATAGTCACCAGCTGTCCAGGAGATGAGAGAGGTGAGCCATGATGTTCCTGAGGTGTACCTGTCTGGCTCCTCTAGGCAGGCGATTTTTGGTTTAGAAGGAATTGTGTAGGAGGCTGGGCACTCACCGTTTCTCTTTGGTCCCCACAGAACGTGTTTGGGATGTGGAAGCCTGTGGTATTCTTGGCTATTGCAGCTGTGGCTCTGTATGTGTTACCCAACATGCGACCACAGGAGAAAGAGTTCTGCCTCATGGAGTGATGGCAGACCTGGGCCAGCTGAGAGGGCAGATCCCCAGCAGCCACCACCCCCACCTTTGGGCAGGAAACACTGTGCCAGAGTCCCCACCTCACCTATGTGTCCCATGGGTCCCATCTCCTTAGCCTCAGTCACTCAGGCTGGACAGGTTTATGGGAGCCACTGTCTCCCACCTCCTGCCTTGTGTAAGAACCTGGGTTCCTTGTAATTAAACAGCAAACCAAATACCTGAGACTCTGCGGCTTTTTATTTGCTAAATGCTTCCCACACAACTGAAACAGCGGTTCCCCTTCAACCATGTATGCATCACTTAAGGGTCTGTAATTTCTAGGTGCCTGTGACATCCCCCTTTGAGACACTCATACTGTCCTGTTACGCATCCTGTTGTACATACACAGTATGATTTCTCACTGTACAATGACTTCAGAAACGAGGCTGGCTCCCTGTGCTGCCAGTGGAAGCACGAGGGATTGGGCTGTCTGTGTTAGAACTACCTCAGGGAGCCCTCTAAGCATGGAGAAATGGGAGGAACGGGCATTTTGTGGGAAGGCAAAGGACCCCCGGTTCTGTGCCCACACCTGCCTGTGTGCGAACTGTGCACCAAGATCGGGGTGCACACCTCTGTGGCTTCCTCCTTGTCACTTCTCAAGGCATTTACTCAGAAATTAACCAGTCAAGGTTCTGGCAGTAAACAGGACATTTAAGAGAGGTTAATGAAAGATCTGTGTGCCACAAGGCAGGGTGACCAGAAACAGGAACTGTGAAGTGCCCCAGTCCTAGCAGCAGCGGAAAGCTGTTAACCACCCAGGCTGGAGGTGGTACGAAGCAAGAACTGAAGCCCCGAAAGGGACCTCAGATCAGAATCCTGTGCCTCAGCCATGGTGAATTGAGAAGACGCTTTAGCCCCCTACCCTTTCCTTCTCCTGTCAGCTTCCTGGTAGTGCCTCTCATTGCCTAAACCGGAGAGAGCAGAGGTACCAGGGGATTTAATCTTTCAAGGGCAGCTCCCAGAGCTCAAAGCAGGGCGAGATGGCTCTAAGCGAGGACAGCGGAATGGCTAGGATTCCTCATGCAAATCCTTTTTTATCTTCATTCCTGTAGAGTCCTTCATGATCACTTATTCTCACCAAGAGTGTTTCCACAGGAAATGGGTATGTGCACGCGTGTGTGTTACTGGAGACTGAGCCCGGGGCCTTTGTATGGAGCTATATCACTAGCTTATATTTTGATTCTGAGTCAGGGTTGCACTAGGTTGCTAATTGCCCAGGTAGGGCTCAAACAGGATCCTCCTGGCCCAGCTTCCCAGAGTGCTAGGATTATAGGTCTTTTACTCTAAAGTGTATTTTTAAGCCACTGGTCACAGGCTTAAGTGGACAGGATGGCCCCATGACCACTGGTTTCTCGGGTCCTCTCTTTCTACCTCACCACCCAACAGCAAAGGTCTTGGGCCCATTCAGCCAAGCTTTCAGAGCAGCACAGAGGATGCACTGTGGTGAGTGCCGCTGGGCACTCAGTCCTTCCCCAGCCCTTTCCTATGGGAAAACAGCAAGAACATGTAGGTGAGGATCCTCCCATATGGCACACAGGTGGTGGAGTGCAAGGCTGACTTGAGCCCCCTCCAGCAGGCCTGTGCCCAGTGCTGACGTAGTAACTGGCCCCTTATAAATGCAGCTGCGACCAGGCAAACAGGGCAGTGCCACATGTCCCTTTTACCTCCCTCTAAGTGATTCCTCTTTGAAGATTGTCCTGATTTGAGAGTGCTCTAGCCCCTTGCTACTCCTTGGGGCCCAAGGATAAGCAGTGTCACCATCTTCTGAAGCTTATTAAATAGAAAGAGCCTTGGCCCTGCTGACACAGACTCTGCTTTGTAACATACCCAGGTGATTAGTGAGCCCAGGCAAAGTTGAGAAGCACTGCCTTCCTTTTTTTCCCCTTACTGGTGATAGAATACAGAGTTCTCACTGCCAGCTACATCCCTAACCCTTTTTCATTCTTTGAGACAGGGTCTTGTTTAGTTGCTAAGTTGTCCAAGCTGGGATCAAACTTGTGATGCTTCTGCCTTGGCCTCCCAAAGTACTAGGATTATAAATCAGCACTGCCAGGCCCAGCCTCCTCAAATATTTTAAAGTGTGTGTTCGTAGTTGTAACCTAATTAAACTCCCTCAAAGCTACCTGGTACCTCTGGTCACTAGTTTTTCTGGTAGTAAGATGTCTCTTTTCTATCCAGTTAACCCCACCACCAGTTGCCTGGGAAACACACACAGTAGGAAGAACTGAAAGATTACCTAAAGCCAAGGGCTGTGGTCTGAATGTTGACATCCCTGCAGAATTCACATCGAAATTCTGATCCTCAAGGTGATGCTATTAGGACATGGGCAGAGCCCTCATGAGCAGAATTAGTGCTCCTAAGAAGGAGACTCCAGAGAGACCCCTCTGCCTTTCTGCCATGAGAAGCAACAGTGAGAAGATGGATGTCTGAGGAAAGGTTCCTTAACCAGAAATCCTGGACTTGCCAGAACTTTGAGAAATAAAGTCCTGTTTATATGTCATTCAGTCTGTGATACTTTGAGTAGCCTAGACAGACTAAGATAGCAAGGATCATTGATTCAACTTGAAATTAGAAGCCAAAATTAGAAATCAGAGGCCAGGTTTTGATAGGCAGCCCGTCCAATCTGGGAAACTAATGCTAGGCATGTGAGCCAGCCTTTCCCAGCCTTGCTGCTCAGAATATTTAGCTCTTCCCTTTAAGACACCTGCCCCTCTCTGATCATCTTAGAATCTCTTGATTTGGCTTGAACTTGGTTCCTCCTGGTCTTGTTGGTTCAGCATTGCCAGAGTATGCAAAAAGGCCTCTTCTGGAGAGACAAAAGAAAGGAAGAAGATAAACTTTGCAGAGAGGGAAAGAGGAGCAGGGGGAGGTTGAAGGT
This sequence comes from Ctenodactylus gundi, assembly GCA_004027205.1. Taxonomy (NCBI): domain Eukaryota; kingdom Metazoa; phylum Chordata; class Mammalia; order Rodentia; family Ctenodactylidae; genus Ctenodactylus; species Ctenodactylus gundi. The sequence goes on from PVKB01000679.1 coordinate 109,830, forward strand.
GTGGGAAGGGGAAAGGGATGTGACATGTAAATTCAAAAATACATAGAAACAATGTGAAACATCCCCCTTGAGCTAACTTAAAAAGTAGAAGAGAAGGCATTGATTCTTAAGTCTACCAAGATATGTCTTTAAGGCATAGGCAGTCATATGTCCTGGCTTAGTTACAGCTAGAACCAAGGAAGACATATACTTGCAGGAGCCTCCGTCTCTTCTGGCTACTGCTCTCTGCAAAACTGTCTGCTTTCTTCCCTCTCTCTACAGGCCAGGCCCCCTGCTGTCCCTGCCCAGCCACCTGCCACTATTGCCAAAGACCAGCTGCTACTGGGGGTAGGGTGGGTGGTTCTAAGCATCCTAGTCCTGCTCATTCTGATTATAGGCAGAGTTTTAGAACGCAAGGGAGAGGCAAGGGGATCAAGGTAGGGATCCAGGCAGTAGGTATATAGGGCCATGCCTGTAGACACAGCTGCAGGGACGGGCCTCCCCAGAACCCCAAATGCCAGCAGAGAAAACAGTCTAGGTTTTTCAGTCTTCTGTTCTATACCAGGTGTCATGCGAGTCTTCTTTCATGTATTTCCTTTACATTTATTTGTTTAAACCCAATTGAGGATATTCTTAACTCTGTTTTATACATGAAAAAAATGGAGGGCCAAAAGAGTTACATAACGTGTCCAAGGTTAAAGAACCAGAAGTGGAGCGGCTGGAATTCAGCCTGCAGATCTCCCAATTCTGCCAAGCAATCCCTGGCACCCAGGTCAGAGCAACACTAATTGTCAAAACGCCTACAATGAGCCCAGCCGGCCCAGAATCATCACAGGTGACTGTGGGAATGTCTCTGATTCCAGGAAAACAAGATTTTCGAACATGGTCCATTAGACCTGCTCAGGCAGATTCAGTTCATCCCAAGTCAAATATGGTTGATGTTGGTGGCTGACAAGCAGCGCCCCTAGATGAGAGAGGCAGCCCCAGGTGAAGCCTAGACAACCTGGTCTCCTGGGATAGGTCAGCAAGTGGTGACTCAGGGGGTTATAAACAGCCCGTGGCCCCAGCCAGCACTGCCCCACATACTCAGCTGATGAAACCCCCTGTAAGCCCCCTCTGTACCCCTGCCTGGCTTGGGCAGGAACACATTAGCTCTCCTCAGGGAGGGGGCCCCACTTGGCAGGCCCCAGGACAGCATTGCGCACGGTGTGTTCTGGGCCCGCATGGCCGGGCCTGGGCTCATGGGCTATATTGAGGGCTGAGTCACTAGCCTGTGCCTGGGTAGGCTGACTATGACTGGCTGCTGGGGCCTGAGTCAGGCCCCGATTTATCCTGGAGAGCAACAGGCTCAGGTTTCAGGAGGGAGGTGACAGGAACCGTCATTGGCAGTCTGCACCCTGCTCTGCAGACCATTCACTGGCCTCCCCAGCCCCACATGCTGTTGCTCTCTCCTGACCCTGCTCTGCAGACCATTCACTGGCCTCCCCAGCCCCACATGCTGTTGCTGTCTCCTGGAGGGGGACAATGCCTCAAAGAGGGAGAGCACAGGAAACTGTCCATGGAGCTCTTCTGCCTGGGCAGGCTTCCCTCTGAGTGCACCCATCTCGACAAAGGCCTTCACTGACTGGGGGCCCCAGATAGTACCCACCAGATAGGACTGCAAGCCCTAAGGGTCCCCAAAGGAACTGTCAGCTCTAAGCTACCCCACCTGATCCCTTCCTCCTCTTCCCAGCAGCTCAGGAAGGAGTCCATCCTTTCTCAGAGCTATACCTCAGTTTCCTCATCATGGCTTTAGACATCACATGGAACCCTGAATTCTTGGCATTTCAGATTGGCTATCAAAGGACTGCCTGTGCACTCATGCACACACACACACACACACACACACACACACACACACACACACGTGCATACAGAGAGAGAGAGAGTCCTTGTGAGACGCAGCTATGTGCCCTGAGCTGTGCGTCTCCACAAAGGCACTCAGCCTCTCAAGTCAACAGCACAGGTGCCTGATAGGTGGTTTTGGCCATGGGATGAGGGTGGCTTAGGGAGAATGAGAATTCTGGAGACAGAGAGAGGGGGCTGCCAAAAGAAGAGTGGAATTCCTGAGTACCTCGTCACGGGCAGCCAACAGAACATGAGCTGCAGGAACCAAGCTATTTATACCTCCCTTGTCACCATCAGGGCCCCAGCTCCCTTCCCTAGTCACACATAGCAGGTCCTCTTTTTTTTGTTTCTGGTCCCTTCGCTACTCCTCCCCCTCCCTACCAAAGTGTCAGCCAATCTCTTTAAAGGGAGACATGAGAAATGAAAGAAATGCCTCCATAAGCATGACCCCCACAGACACCCCTAAACTTCTTTCTCGTTCCATGATGGGATTGCCTTCCCTCCGCCCCTGGGGAGAGAGCTCCCAAAAATGTCCACTATCCCCTCCTTTTTTTACCAGGCTGGGCAGGATAATAGAGGAGTCAGGCAGAGTGATTTGCATAGAAGTTTCCAGAACCTTCCCAAACCTCAGCCATCACATGGCTGGAGTTGGGGACTTATGGCTTGAAGAAACTTCTCAAGCTCAGACATGGCTCCCTTCCCGCTTAAATTTACTACACCTCAAAGGAAAGGAAGGGCCAGAGGAATGGCCCGGTGGTTAAAGTGCTTGCCTTAGTGGCACAAAGGCCCGAGTTTGATTCCCCAGCACCACACAAAAGCCGGCTGTCATGGCACAGGCCTGTAATTACAGCACTTGGGAGGCTGAGGCAGGAGGGACTGCCATGAGTCCAAGGCCAGCCTGGGCTACACAGTGAGTCCAGAATCAGTTTGGGCTATAGAGTGAGACCGTGTCTCAAAAAACAAAAAATTGGAAAGAAAAGCAGGGAGCACTCCTGGAAAAGGGCCAGGAAATACATGTATGCTACAGGGCTGCTACATATCTGTTCTACTGACATATTCTGTAACTCTTTCTTCTCTCCCAGGCCGCTGGGTTTGAGTGCCTCAGTTTCCCTGCTCTGACCCTTCCCTACGCATCCAGCTGCCTTGTCTTACCCTAAACCCCGTCCTGCTTAGGCGTCCTCCCTGGCTCTCACGGTGCTCGCTGCTCACGGCACAACACGTTTCCCTTTGGCCGCTCCACCAGGGTTGTCCCTGCTTCTGTCTGGCTAACTCACCCCTTCTCTGGGAGGATCTGCCATGTGGCACCTTGCCCAGGGGGCTCCCTGGCACCACAGAGGTAGTCTCTCCTTCCCCTCTCATCACCTTGGTTGAGTCAGACCTGTGATGGGGGTGGGGGCACATAGTATGACTCACTGGGCACCCTTCTCCTGAGCTCAGCTTCATTCTGAGACAATGAGCCAAAGGAGCTGTGTGACAGGGACGCCAAGTCGGGGTGGTGACAGGGACACTGAGTCAGGGGCTGGAGCCTCCGACTTTCCCCTGAGGGCCTGGTTTTGAGTTGCAGATGAGGCTTTTCTATCCTTAAAATGGAGCTCTGAGGGGCCCCCTCCTCCTCCCTCCTTCCCTGGCCAGGCAATGCCCGCTTCCTCTCAGGCGATCTCTGCGATCTCTGCGGCACAAGCACACACACTTCTGTTCCCGGCCCCACAGGTGGACAATACCGGGGCTAGGAGCCAGCACTCCCCGGCCTTGTCAACAGCTCACCACGTCCAGAATATTCTGTCGACATTAGATCAGTGTGCTGAGGCCTAGCCACCGGCCTCAGTTTCCCCACTAATCTCTCTAATCCCTGCCGGATGGGCAGGGAGCGCATTTCATCTCCGCCTGCGTTCAGTTTTGGGGTGCTGGGCAAGCGCGGGAGCTGCGGCCCTCACCCTACCTCCGAGAGGCCCCCGCACCGCCCCTCCGCTCTCCCGGCCGGGGGTGGGAGGGGCGGGTGGGGGCGGGGCCGTGGGCTCGAGCGGCCCCCACCCGCGGGCCGGGCGGCATTCCTAGGAGGCCGGCGCTCTGACGTGGACGGGGCTGGGGGGGCCGCGGCCCGGGTCTTCTTAACCCCCCAGCGCTGCCCGGCCCGCACTTCCCGAGCCCGCGCCGCCCCGGAGGGACAGCGCAGAGCGAGCGCGGCCGTGAGTCCCGCCACGCAGGGCGCCAGAGAACCCCGAGCGCAGCGCAGCGCCTGTCCGCGTCGCCCCGACCGCCCGCACCCGCCCGCAGCATGATGAACAGCGGCGGCTACGCCGACGCCACCGGCTTCGGCCTGGCCGACGAGGCGGACGAGATGCCGTCCACCGAGAAGGACTTGGCCGAAGACGCGCCGTGGAAGAAGATTCAGCAGAACACGTTCACGCGCTGGTGCAACGAGCACCTCAAGTGCGTGGGCAAGCGCCTGACCGACCTGCAGCGCGACCTCAGCGACGGGCTGCGGCTCATCGCGCTGCTCGAGGTGCTCAGCCAGAAGCGCATGTACCGCAAGTTCCACCCGCGCCCCAACTTCCGCCAGATGAAGCTGGAGAACGTCTCCGTGGCCCTCGAGTTCCTGGAGCGCGAGCACATCAAACTCGTGTCCATCGGTCAGTGAGGGCCCGAGGGCCCGAGTCCTAGCGGGGTAGGGGGTGTCCCGTAGGCGCAGGGGTGCAGGTGCCGGGCGGGAGCTGAGAGACGGGATGGGGAGCGGCCCTTCGCCAGGAAGGGAACCCGGGTTTCTGTCTTCCACGGAAGCAGCCACCTGGGCACCGCCTTGACACCCCTCTGAGCCCTGGACACACCCTGGTGGCCTGAAACCTTAGGCTCTATTTTGTGTGAGCCCCGCAGCTCCGGCTCGCCCACATACCCACACCCACCGACCTGTAGCCACTCGCTGTCTCCTGCTATTCCATCGGGCAGAGCCCACGCATGCTTGAGGACAAGGCCAGTGCCTATTGCTGGCTCCTGGGGGTATCTGCCTGACGTCAAAATAGCAAATGGCTTCTCAGCCCCTCCACAGGGAGGAGCAGACTAAGGACAGGTCCCAGTTCCCAGGCACTCTCGGGGCTCGGAGACCAGGGAGCGCTCGGGCCGCAGTGAAGTTCCCCACGGGCGGGTGCTCGGCGGCCCATCCTCCTCGGAAACCTAAAAAGGCACTGAGCAGCAGCGGGAAGCCGTAACCCCGGCCTGCCCTCCTGCTTTAGCCCGTCTGCAGGGGGCTCTGCCTTCTGGATGCCCTGCCCCAGCCCACCCCCTCTGCCAGGATTGGCTGCAGCGAACGGTCCGAGCTGCGGGGAGGGAGGGGAAGGCTTGTGGAAGGGAGGAAGTCATTGAGTGTAACCAGATTTGGAAGGTGTGTCCGAGCCGGGAGGGGGCGGGGAGCTGTTCTAGCCTTGGGAGCCCGCAAGCCCCGGGTGGGCTTCAAGTGGCCGGAGGGGAACCTACCCCTGGCACTCCAGCCTTTATCCTGGCAGGCCGGGGTCTGGCGGCAGGCCCCCTTCCCCCCTGTGGCGAGCCTTTAGGAACCCTTCTGTGGTTCGTGGGAAGGGGGCACTCGAAGGCCTTAGAAGGGGAGTTGCACATGAGCCTAGGTGCCCCTCACAGCCTGCTCTGTAGATAACTAGTGCCTGGGTAGCCTCACTGTCTTTCCGGGCCATCTCCTCCGTCCAGCCCTCCTGAATTAGCAGCTGAGGTCAGTCCGGCGGCCCTCTGCACCGTGCAGTCCCCTCCCGAGGCCTTACCTCCTCCTGCTCTGATACTGCCCCCCCCCCCCACCCGCCTGCCCGGCCTGGAAATAGCCCCGTCTCCGTGACACAGCAGATGTCTCTGAGCTTTCCAGAAGGACAAGCCCGAGGGCAGGGGGGAGGGGCCCTGGTGTGGGGAGGAAGGCGGGGGGCTGGAGACGGGCCGGCCCGGGACGGGCCCTTCCCCCACGCCAGGATGGGAAGGCGGGACGGACGGTCCCAGGTGGGGTCTCCCGAGGAGAGCGGGGCCTCCGCCGGACCTTGTAGGAAGCTGCTCGCCCCCCTCCCTCCGCGGGCTGCGGGGCGGCGGGCCCCTCTCCGGGCCTCACCGTCCCCGCACACCTCTCCCCGCCCCCGCGGCCGCGCCGGGCTCCAAGCCGAGGGGGGAGAGGCCCGCGCTGTCTGGAAGGGGAGAGGAGCCCCCGGGGTCCCCGCTGGGAGGAAAGACGGCCTTGCCCCTTTTGGGCCGGGAAGCTCCCGGGCCCCCGATGAGATAAGCCGTCAGCAACTCAGCTGTTGGGCCGGAGCTGGGGCTGCGGCTGCAGGGGAGGGGCGCGGACGCCGCCGGGACCCTGGGGCTCCAGGCCAGGGCCGGCCGAGGAGGTGTAAAGAAGCTGTCCCCAAGGCCGGGGCAAGAGGCAGGGGGCACATCCTGCTTCCTGTCGTGCGCGCCCTGCGGCACCTTTAGTGGTGGGAAGGGGTCAGCCGCAGGCCTCCTGCAGGGCACTGGCTGGGGATGGAACAGCCTCTGAGTACTTAGAGAGCGGGTCACAGACCCTTCACTTTTCTTTCTAGAAGGAAGGTCGGGGCCCTGGGTGGGAGTTGGGAGCTGAGAAGTCCACCTGGAGGAGGAGGGGTCCTCCCAGGCGGAAGGAGCAGCGTGCCCTTCTCACCACCGGCACCCCTGTGTAGGCCCCCACTGTACCTAAGCCCCGCGGAACAAAGAGGCCTATGAGGCAGCTCTGTCCCGCAGCTGTTCCCCAGTTGCTATTCCTTCTCCGGGAGCCAACAGCCCAGGGAGGGGCTGGAGGGGGCAGCAGCTGTCCCAGCACCTCCCTCAGCCCGGCCTTTTCTCCCCTCCTCCTCCAGTAGAGGCAATGTGTGGATGGTTTTCTTTTTGGGGGTGGCGGGGTTGGGGGGAAGGCCTGGGGCTGGCTGCCTGGCTCCTTCTGCCTCCCTGGGGGTATCCCAGAAGGGTTGGCTTGGTGGGCTGCTTGCTGCTTGGGAAGCAGCTTGGGCTGAGTTGAGCTCCTGCCTCTGCCTGGCCCCGGGTGGGGGTAGGGGGGAGGAGAGAGAGGAAGGTCATTGCGCCCAGGGTGGGACTTTGGCCCTGCTGCCTCTCTCCTGCTCCTAGCCCTGGACCACTTGCTGCCTGGCCCAGGGCCAGTTGCTAGGGAGAAACCTTTCTCTGTAGCAAACAGGAATGACCCCCTCTCCACCCCAACCCCTCCTAATCCCGCAGCCTCAAGGCCTTCCTCCCAGGGGTCTGGCTTCATTTTGCACTCTGGTTGTGAGGCCCAGCTTTGGTGGCTTTCGGGGCTGTGAGAGACTGGGGACACTGTGAAAGTGTTGCGGGGCGTGTGTGTTTGAAAGAGTGAAAACCCTGGGAGGCCGGCAGTGAGTGTGTCATGGAATCCGAGAGCTGCCAAACCATTGTGCTGCAGTGGAGCCAGGGGAAAGGGGTGGGCTGGGGAGCTGCTGGGGAAGGAAGGATGAATCAGTGACAGGGTGGGGGAGCAGGGGGGCCAGAGCCAGGCGACCAAGAGATCAAGGTTTCTCCTTCTGAGGCAGGTGGGGGTGGAGTGGAGGATGCAGTGGATTCCCCAGGCCTTCTGACGCCCACCCCCAAGGTCTGCAGAGGGCAACAGGAAAAGATGTAGGGAGAAGTCATTGGCCCCACCTCCCATCTCACAGACAACCTCAGTAAACAAGACTGAATTCTTTGTCCCCTTCCAGCATCTTAAAAGCTATTAGATTTCGACCTACATTGCCTTGTTCCAAATCTATACTGTAGCCTCTTTCCCTCCTGGATATTTCCCTTTCACTGTTAAAGGAGAACGGAGGCACTAAAATCTTAGGAACCAGTTCTGGTCCAAAGTATTGCTCTAAAAGGAAGTGATGGGTAGAGTCTCAGCCTGTGACTTGAGTCCACCTAGGTGACATTTCTCTGGCTCTTATGAGATCTCAATGACTCCCAACATTGGTAACATGACTTCTAAGCCTTAGCCAAGCATGTTCTGTGCCTCTTTCTCCTCCCAGAATTCCTTTTGGCCTCCTGTATAGAATGTGAACAGAACAGGGCTAGTCCCACACCTCTTTAGCTTTAGCTTTCAAAATATTTATTCATTCAACCACTTTTCTTGAGACACTGCTAAGTTCTAGGGTCTTAGTGTGGAAAGGTAAAACTGAACATCTAGAGTGAAGGAATTCAGAACCCTCCCAAAATTATTGTATGATTGATCCCATTTATATAAAACTCTAGTAGATACAGACTCAATCTATCAAGACAGAGAGGAGCTCAGGAGGAAAGGATTATGAAGGCTAATGTACAAGGAAATTTGGGGAGTGGTAGCTGTGCCAATTATTCTTGATATGTGGCCTGATTTGTGATTCTTGATTCAGTGGCATTGTGGGTACATGCTTAGTGTTAAAGCTTACCAAATCGTATTCTCTAATATATACGATTTGTTGTCTGTTGATAAAATGGTTTTTAAAAACATTTCTACCCCCAGGAGGCTTATAGTCTAGTAGGGCCCGAGATGAGAAACTTAGGTAGGAAGGTAGGTAGGAAGCAGCCTCCTGGGTCTGGGGGGGGGGGGGCACCCAGAGAGTACTTGGCACCTGGGTGGCCCTGCTGGAGAGATAGCACATTGGGTGGGCAAAAAACAGGCAGTTCTCAGATAGGAACCTGACCCTGGCACTGTGTCAGCTTCTTCAAGAACTGGGCAGATGAGGGTGGGCACTCCAGGGGCCAAGGGGTCTTGGCGGTACAGAGTGGGCTGTCCTGACCCGGCTTGTCCTCTCCAATCTGCAGACAGCAAGGCCATTGTGGATGGAAACCTGAAGCTCATCCTGGGCCTCATCTGGACCCTGATCCTGCACTACTCCATCTCCATGCCCATGTGGGAGGATGAGGACGACGAGGACGCCCGCAAACAGACACCCAAGCAGCGCCTCCTTGGCTGGATCCAGAACAAGGTGCCCCAGCTTCCCATCACCAACTTCAACCGTGACTGGCAGGATGGCAAGGCTCTGGGTGCCCTGGTGGACAACTGTGCCCCCGGTGAGTAGATCCATGGGCACACCATGAAGCCCAGAGCCAGGAAGGCTAGTGGGAACAAGCCAAGGCTCAGAGTTGTCAGAACGCACAACTCAGACCCTGGGGCTCAGGAGCACCCATGAGGTTTGCTCTGTCTCCTACCAGGAATCAAGCTGGAGTCAGGCCCTATGCACTGGTGCGCCAGATTCAGCAGGGGCAGGGAATGATATAAAATGCCTCATTTTTACAGGCTAATACAGTGAAGTTCATAGAGGACCAGTGAGTTTTCTATAATCACACAGCTTGTCTATAGCAGAAGTACAGGGCCTTAACTCACTGCCCCATGAACTGCCTACTTTCCTACAGTATGATACTGTTGAGGGGCAGATGACCGAGCCCTGCCCCACCTGGGTGCAGGCCGTGGTCTTGTCAAGATGGAGCAGACTGGGGCCCTAAGAAACCTGAGGCCACACAAGCTAGTGTCCCACCCCATGTGTAATTTTTGATCCTTATCCCCTGTGAAGAGAGATATTCTTTCACTCCGGTTGGCCAGCCCTGCCTAGGGAGGCACAGTCTCTTGGGGGGAATCCTCCCCCACCCTGAGGTCAGCTGGGGAGCAGGGGAGGGAGGCGGGGGGCACGCCGCCTGGGAAGCATTCCCAGCTGCTGAGCCATTGCCCACAACTGGTGTGGCTGCCAGCAGTGAGCTCAGCTGTTCCAGCCAGTCGTGGATTCTAACCTTTGAACTGGCCCTCTCCCCACAAAAGAGCATCACCCCTATCTAGCTCTGACCTGGACCAAGTAGCTCCTAACCCTGCACCCCTTCACATGGGTGACCTGGGGCTGTCTCAGCATTCATTCTCCTAGGGGGCTGGGCTCTTTGTTGTCATAGAGGAGATCCCATCTCTTCCAACAGGCCCTTAAATGCCTCAGTCTCCCTAAGTGGGCTGTTAGGAAGGGAGAGAGGAGTATTATGCCTATGGCTAATGTGGGAAGTGCTTAGTAAGCCAAGATTGCAGGACAGTTGTGAGGGGCTATGTCAGAGACATATGCGGGAGAGGGGCTTTGACCTCCCCTTCCACCCCTGGGGTAGCTAGAATGAGGCAAAAGCGTTTGGAAAGTGGTATCACTTGGGGGCTTGGTGTTCAGGGTCTCTGCTGGGTCTTGGGAAGGCAGGAGCCTGGCTGGCAGGGCTGGTGCCAGGCTGCGTCAGCAGAGGCAGAAAGCCCTCATTGTTGGTGCTAGTGAGGGCTGCTGTGCCTTGATGGGCACCCCAGCTGACGAGCTGTATCGTCAGGAGGCCGCAGGAACCGCAGAGGCCTAGAGCTGCCGGAGGGCTGTGAAGCCACAGCCTCTGAGGGCGTGGGATGAACAAATGCTCTGCGTCTGGCTGGCTGGTTTCCCCTAACTGTTGTCTCCTGCCATCTCTCCAGGCCTCTGCCCAGACTGGGAGGCCTGGGACCCCAACCAGCCTGTGCAGAACGCACGGGAGGCCATGCAGCAGGCAGACGACTGGCTCGGGGTACCCCAGGTACACTGGCAGCTGGGGTGGGAGGGGGCAGGGCTAGAGGCTGACCTGGAAGGAAGGCTACCTAGCCAGGCTGCAGGGGAGAACTGGGGCTGCTGGGTAAAGAGGGCACTGTGAGAGCATCATTCCTCTCCATGGCAGGTGATCGCACCTGAAGAGATTGTGGATCCCAATGTGGATGAGCATTCGGTCATGACCTACCTGTCCCAGTTCCCTAAGGCCAAGCTCAAACCTGGTGCCCCTGTTCGCTCCAAGCAGCTGAACCCAAAGAAAGCCATTGCCTATGGGCCTGGTATGTTGGAGCCCTGACAGCCCTCTGGGCAGCTGGGAAGGTGTAGGGTCCTGCTTAGTAATGCAGGTTCTGCTTCTGCCCCTTAGGCATTGAGCCTCAGGGCAACACGGTACTGCAGCCGGCCCACTTCACTGTGCAGACGGTGGATGCTGGCGTGGGCGAGGTGCTGGTCTACATCGAGGACCCTGAGGGCCATACTGAAGAGGTATGGAAAGGCTAGTGAGGACAAAGGGATTAGCTTGGGACTGGAACCAGATTCCTGGAGGTGCCTGCCACAGTGCTCTGGAAGCTACAGCAGGCATCACCTGGGGACTTTCTGGGGATCTCAGAAAGGGGTCAGCAGTGACCATAACCACTGAAGTTTCTAATATTTTTCCTTCCATCTAGGCCAAAGTGATTCCCAACAATGACAAGGACCGCACATACGCTGTCTCCTATGTGCCCAAGGTCGCTGGGCTGCACAAGGTATCTTCCTGTAATCCCCTGCCTTCCCTGCCATTCACATCCATGGCTCTGACCAAGCAGACCCTCTCAGCCCACACCTGCCCCTGCTTAGTGCGCTGACTGTCTACTTTTTGCCCTTCTTGGCTCTACTCTGCCCCTCCACCCCTCTCAGGACTTCTCTCCCCTAGAAGCTAACCTTTGACCCCTGGCCCCTAGGTGACCGTGCTCTTTGCTGGCCAGAATATCGAACGTAGCCCCTTTGAGGTGAACGTGGGCATGGCCCTCGGGGATGCCAACAAGGTGTCAGCCCGTGGCCCTGGCCTGGAACCTGTGGGGAATGTGGCCAACAAACCCACCTACTTTGACATCTATACTGCAGGTAAGGGTGGGTTCTAGAGAGTGTTGGGTAGGGAGCAGCCTCTGATGGTGTGTGTGTGTGGAGGTGGGCCTGAGACAGAAATCCCAAGCAGAGGCTGGGTGGGTTCAAGGTAAGGAAGCCCCATCAGCCATGTATGCACAGAAGAGGCACTGATGGCTTTTGTCCACGGCAGGGGCTGGCACTGGTGATGTTGCTGTGGTGATCGTGGACCCTCAGGGTCGGCGGGACACAGTAGAGGTGGCCCTGGAGGACAAGGGTGATAGCACCTTCCGTTGCACGTACAGGCCTGTGATGGAGGGGCCACACACAGTACATGTGGCCTTTGCTGGTTCTCCTATCACCCGCAGTCCTTTCCCTGTCCATGTGTCAGAAGGTAAGCGGCCCTTTATCGATCCCCAACGTTACTCTCACCAAAGTCAGGACACAGAGAGACTTGCCATCAAATTCTGGCTGAATGATGGGAAATGCACCATTTAATCCATAGAGTGAGGGCTAGCTGAGGGCTGAGATGGGCAGAAGGGGAAGCGGGGGGCAGGCCCCAGGGGAAATCCCATCCTTAGCACTCTCATCCCAAGGAATGGGTAAGAGGAGGGGTAGGAGGCCACAGTGAAGGATACCAGAACAAGTGCCACCATGGAAAGGCCGAGGGGAAGCTGCAGGGCCACACTGGTGGGACACACGTGGTGAGACTCCTCTCCTCACCAGCCTCAGTTGATGGCCCTCAATGGTTCTTTCCTTGCACTCAGTGCCCCTGCTGCCACCTGCCCCCTCCATGCCCATCACCCACCAGGCCAAGAGAGTGGCGCCACGTTAGTACTCACCAGTGGAGGCAAGGCTGGGCATAGCCACGGCTGACGGCCTCATCTTTGCTGTGTGGCATGATCCATGTGGTGTGGATTTGCCCCTATTTTGTGGCATTCTGAGACAGGCCCTGATTCTATGCCATTGCCTGCGTTCCATAGCAAGACTAGTGTCCTTGCCATTTGCCTGATGGTTTCTGTGATGAATTTAGGTATGTGGCACTCCTGTGTTCCTTGGCAGGCCTGGTTCTCTCCACTGCCTATGTTCTGTGGCAACACTAGTTTCCTTGCTATTTGCTTGATGATTTCGGTGACAAGTGTAGGTTCTGTGCTGCTGCCTGGTTCCATGGCAGGCCCAGGGTTATGTGCCATTGCCTGTTTTGTGGCATCTCATGGGTTCCATGTCATTTTATGTGTTCTGCAGCAGCCTGAGATTCCCACTCTTGCCCGTGTTCTGTGGCAGGCTGGTTTCCATGCATTGCCTGTGCTCCCTGGCAGGCTTCATATTACATGGAACGGCTCTGGTTCCATGGTATTGTTGGATGTCTTGTGGCATGACTTGGTTCCCAAGGCTTCTGAGGGGGCTCTGGGAAGGCTCAGATAGATGGACTTGGTGTGGAGGATGGGTCCTTCCCTGTTTCTCCTAGCTCACTCTCAGGCCAGGTTCTGCCACATCTTTGTCCTGAGTGGTACTGGCTCCGGGGATCACAGCAGGAAGGGTTTCTTGCAGCATTCCCTACCTGAGGCCTGCAGCCAACTCCCTGCACAGCACCGCTCCCAGCGGCCCAGCTCCTGTGGGGGAAATGAGAGGGAATTAAGCAGGATGCATGGGGCCATGGCCTGTGCCTGCGAGAGAGGATCGAGAGGATGGTGCACAGTGGGCGGGGGTGGCGAACACTGTCCAGTACCCCTCAGCATTCCCACCCTCCCTCCCTTCTTCTCCTCAGCCTGTAACCCCAACGCCTGCCGGGCCTCTGGGCGAGGCTTGCAGCCCAAAGGCGTGCGCGTCAAAGAGGTGGCTGACTTCAAGGTGTTCACCAAGGGTGCTGGCAGTGGGGAGCTCAAGGTCACAGTCAAGGGGCCAAGTGAGTACCAGATCCCAGGTCTGTGAGAACTGGGAGTGGAGACGCAGGGAGGAAATATGGTCAGTTGTTCTAGTTACCTGAGGGCAGTGACCATCAACATCACCCCACCTCTGAGGAAAACTCCAGAGAGGCATCATGAAATCTCAGGCATATCATCTGTTCTGTATCTCAGTTTCCCAGTCTGCAAACTGGAAATAAGTCTGTGTGTCCTGTGTGCCACACCAGATTCTTATGCACAGATCCTGCCCTGAATTTCAGCTCTGCCCTCTAGTAGCACTACCCTAAGGTCAGCCTGGGTCCCAAGCGCTCCTTGAGGGGATCTAAGAGTTGGGATTTACAGGCTGATATCCTTATCCCCCACACTAGAGGGCACAGAGGAGCCAGTGAAGGTGCGGGAGGCTGGAGATGGTGTGTTCGAGTGCGAATACTACCCTGTGGTGCCTGGGAAGTATGTGGTGACCATTACATGGGGCGGCTATGCCATCCCCCGCAGGTAAGCTCGCCACCCCATGGCCTTCCTGCCTGAGCCATCAGAGGGAGAGAGGGAGGGAGTGGGCTGCATGAGGATTTGAAGGAAGAGAAGAGAGTTGCCTCTGGCAAGGGCATTTCCTGTCATTGACCCTAGCTTTCTCTTTTCTCAAGTCCCTTTGAGGTTCAGGTGAGCCCAGAAGCAGGAACACAGAAGGTTCGGGCTTGGGGTCCTGGTTTGGAGACCGGCCAGGTGGGCAAGTCAGCTGACTTTGTGGTGGAGGCCATTGGTACAGAAGTGGGGACCCTGGGTAAGTGGCTGGGTGGCAGAATGTGGGAATTCTGGGAAGGAGTATGATGTGATGAAGGGACAATGAGAGTGAGTGGCTGGGGACAGAGGAAGAGAGTACTGATGAGTATCAGGACAAGCAGAGGGGTGGGACACGGGGCTGATGGGAGTGGGACCTGAGGCAGGCATGGGTGAATGGCCTTGAGTCCCCGCTGCCTCTTATGCTCTGCCTTTCTCATTTCACCCCAGGCTTCTCCATCGAGGGGCCCTCACAGGCCAAGATCGAGTGTGATGACAAAGGGGACGGCTCCTGTGACGTCCGATACTGGCCCACGGAACCAGGGGAGTACGCAGTACACGTCATCTGTGACGACGAAGACATCCGCGACTCACCCTTCATTGCCCACATCCAGCCGGCCCCACCGGACTGCTTCCCAGACAAGGTGCAGGCCCGCTTCTGCACGTGGGCTGGAGTGGGAAGCTGCGGGCTGGGCCTCCTCCAGAACCAACCTGGCCTTCTTCTCTTCTCACGCCACACAGGTGAAGGCCTTTGGGCCAGGCCTAGAACCCACTGGCTGCATTGTGGACAAGCCTGCCGAGTTCACCATTGATGCCCGTGCAGCTGGCAAGGGAGACCTGAAGCTCTACGCCCAGGTGGGCACCATGCAGGCTATGCTGGCCTCATTATCCCAGATGGAGACCTCCAGAAGGGAGGTTGCAGTGTCACGAAAACAGCACTGAGTCTCCTTGGTCCATAAGTATTGTGAGAAACTTTCTTATAGAGAATATCTTAAAAGCATTTTACCAAAAAACTCACTTTTATATTAATAATTTGTGATAGTACCATTACCACCATTACTACCACCACCACTACCAAAAAAAAATCCACTGAATTTTAACACACTTCAAATCAGTTTCTCAAATTAGTGTCTACTGATCCCCTAGGGGTTAATGAACATTTTCCTGAGGTGCCAGGAGGTGATGATTCTTTCAAAGTCTCATTACTCAATTTTAGAAAAACATTGGGTTAGCCCAGCTTCTCCCTGACACATTTCAAAGATGAGAAAATCTAAGGTGGAAGAGTAGGATAAACAGGTGGCCTCGAACCAGGTTTCCTGGCTTCCTCGCTGGCCACTAGAGCACCTGGCACTAGGCTTACTTGGGCTCACATCAGTAGTTGCGGTAGTGCCAGTGGTGGGAAAAGAGGGGTGCCGGGTCCACCTGAGGCCAGAAGAGGGCGCGCTGAGGAGGCCTAAGGTGGGCAGGGCTATTATGAAATCTTCCTTGGGTGTTGCCCACAGGACGCAGATGGGTGCCCCATCGACATCAAGGTGATCCCCAACGGCGATGGCACCTTCCGCTGCTCCTACGTGCCCACCAAGCCCATCAAGCACACCATCATCATCTCCTGGGGAGGCGTCAATGTGCCCAAGAGCCCCTTCAGGGTGCGTCTTCCAGGCAGGCCCCATTCAGGCGGGGTGGCTGTCCCTGGATCCGTGCGAACCCTCCCCACCTTAAAGCTTCTTCCAAAAGGCTAAAACTGGCCCATTTCCGCCTGGAGCAGGAGGTGCTAGGAAGGGAATGGGATTTGAGAGACACACACTCAGCTGAACACTGACCCCTGTCCACAGGTGAACGTGGGAGAGGGCAGTCACCCTGAGCGGGTGAAGGTGTACGGCCCTGGCGTGGAGAAGACAGGACTCAAGGCCAACGAGCCCACCTACTTCACTGTGGACTGCAGTGAGGCGGGTCAAGGTGTGCGCATGTGCAGGGGAGGAGTCCGGGTGGGCGGGGCTTGGACGGCAGGCAGAAGGCTTTGGGACGCTAGCCAGTGGGGAAGACTGACGGTCCCCCTCTCTGTCTTCCTCCGCCCAGGTGATGTGAGCATTGGCATCAAGTGCGCCCCTGGCGTGGTGGGTCCCGCGGAGGCTGACATCGACTTCGATATCATCAAGAATGACAATGATACCTTCACAGTCAAGTACACGCCCCCAGGAGCTGGCCACTACACCATCATGGTGCTGTTTGCCAACCAGGTACTCTCCCCTGTTAGTAGTTAGAGTGTGTCAGAGGTCTAAGCAAGCAGCTGGCACTGCATGGTTTCAGGGATAAGAAACATGAGCCCTTTCTGAGTGCCAGCGCCATGCCTCAGGACACAGAAGTGCGCGTTCAGAGGCCACCCTTCTCCACTGGTTTCCTGGGCATCCTGACCAGTGTCTAGCCTGGTATGAGGGGTGGCCCCCTAGGCACAGCTCCGATCGAGCCTTCTGCACATCCAGGAGATACCTGCCAGTCCCTTCCACATCAAGGTGGACCCGTCCCACGATGCCAGCAAGGTCAAGGCTGAGGGCCCTGGGCTGAACCGCACAGGTAGGTGACCAGGTCGGGGCTGAGCTCCTGTGAGGTTGGTGCTGGGCTCAGGTGGTGGCCAGGCCCTGAACACCATCTCTGGGCGGGCTCCCAGGTGTGGAAGTTGGAAAACCCACTCACTTCACCGTGCTGACCAAGGGAGCTGGCAAGGCCAAGCTGGATGTGCACTTTGCTGGGGCAGCCAAGGGCGAGGTCGTTCGGGACTTTGAAATCATAGACAACCATGACTACTCCTACACCGTCAAGTATACTGCCGTCCAGCAGGTGTGTCTCACCCTTGCATGCCCGCACTCGCCCTGCTGCCCAGGGACTGGGATGTCCCTTTCCCAATCCCATAGGGCCATTCTGGATCCTCGGCTCTTTTTTGCCCCATCTGTGTGTGTGTGTGTGTGTGTGTGTGTGTGTGTGTGTGTGTGTGTGTGTCTGACAGGGAGGGTCTCATAAGTCATGGCACTGACTTGCCTAGGCTAGGCTTCAACTTGTGGTCCTCCTGCCTCAGCTTCCCAGAGTGCTGGATTATATGCCTGGGCCTCACCCTTTTCTCTCTCTTGCTGTGGAGTCTGAATCTCAGGCTCCACATAGGCCCAAGGAATGTTACCATTCTGTACCTGAGCAGTTCTGATCTTCTATTGTCCTCAACAGGGCAACATGGCAGTGACAGTGACCTACGGCGGGGACCCTGTGCCCAAAAGCCCCTTTGTGGTGAATGTGGCACCTCCCCTGGACCTCAGCAAAGTCAAAGTTCAAGGCCTCAACAGCAGTAAGTGGACGACAGGCCCCCTGGGAGCGAGGGGAGTTGGGGTGGGGCAGACTAGAGCTGCTGCTCACAGCATCCTTTGCTCCCATGTAGAGGTGGCCGTGGGGCAGGAACAGGCATTTTCTGTGAACACACGAGGGGCCGGTGGTCAGGGCCAGCTGGATGTGCGGATGACCTCACCCTCCCGGAGGCCTATCCCCTGCAAACTGGAGCCTGGAGGTGGAGCCGAAGCCCAGGCAGTTCGTTATATGCCCCCTGAGGAGGGGCCCTATAAGGTGGACATCACCTACGATGGCCACCCGGTACCTGGCAGCCCCTTTGCTGTGGAGGGTGTCTTGCCCCCTGACCCTTCCAAGGTGAGGAGATGGGGGCTGGTTGGAGCCAGGACTTGGGGGGTTGAGGGGAAGGTGGATGAGTCACAGGGGCACAGCAGATGCCAGAAGGTGCGTTTGTATTTAGGTGTTTGGAATGGGCACAGCCAAGGGGTCGGGGCCAGAATCAGCCCTATTCCAGGAGACAACTTAGTTATTAAGAGCTGGAGTTGGAATCTTCTTGTGCTTAAATCCCAGCTGGACAACATACTTTTATTTATTTATTTTTTGAGACAGGGTCTTGCTCTGTGGCCCAGGCTGGTCCTGAATTCACTGTGTAGCCCAGGCTGGCCTTGGACTGCTGGCAATCTTCCTGCCTCAGATTCCCAAGTGCGGGGATTACAGGCATGCGCCACCACATCTGGCTTTATGTGGCTCTGGGGAATCTAACTCAGTGACTTGCATTTACGAGGCAATGACTGTAACCTCTGTGCCTTTCCTGTAGTCCTCAGACAGATTATTCATCTCTCCACTCTCATGTGGTCAGCTGGAATTGTTCTAAACACTCAGTCTGCAGTAGCTGCTACAGCTGCAGGTGCTCTGCTAAGTGGTGTGTCCTGGAGGCACAGCAGCTTGGAAGAGGTCAGGCGTGGGGAACTTACACACTTGCTCCTCTCCCTAGGTCTGTGCTTATGGCCCTGGTCTCACAGGTGGGCTGGTAGGCACCCCTGCACCGTTCTCCATCGACACCAAGGGTGCTGGCACAGGTGGCCTCGGGCTCACTGTGGAAGGCCCCTGTGAGGCCAAGATCGAGTGCCAGGACAATGGGGATGGCTCGTGTGCTGTCAGCTACCTGCCCACAGAGCCGGGAGAATACACCATCAACATCCTGTTCGCTGAAGCCCATATCCCAGGCTCACCCTTCAAGGCTACCATCCGGCCTGTGTTCGACCCAAGCAAGGTGCGGGCCAGCGGGCCGGGCCTAGAGCGTGGCAAGGCTGGTGAGGCAGCCACCTTCACTGTGGACTGCTCGGAGGCGGGTGATGCTGAGCTTACCATTGAGATCCTGTCAGACGCTGGTGTCAAGGCTGAGGTGCTGATCCAGAACAATGCAGATGGCACCTACCACATCACCTACAGCCCTGCGTTTCCTGGCACCTACACCATCACCATCAAATATGGCGGCCACCCTATCCCCAAATTCCCTACCCGTGTCCATGTGCAACCAGCAGTTGACACCAGTGGCGTCAAGGTCTCAGGGCCTGGAGTGGAGCCACATGGTAAGTGAAAAGGAGTCAGCTGTAGGAATTAAGAAAAGGGAGCAGAGGTCTGCCTGAAGGGAGGGCTCCTAGAGTGGCCCTGAATCCTTAGGGGCCTAGATGCTCCAAAGAAGGAGCAGAGGGGATCAGCAAAACAGAGAGATTGGCCTCTGCTCTTGTGACAAAATTGCATTTCCCCTGGGCATTTTTCTGGATAGATCCTTGTACTCATCAGCTAAAGGGTTCTCAGACCCAAGAAGCTGACTTTGCTTAGGAGGGTGCAATGGGAAAGCTTTGAGATAGAAGTAACAAGAGGCAGGAGACGTGGGTGGGCCACCCCCAGCAGGCCACTCCCCAGGCTGGGGATGGGACAGGCAGAGGCTCTGTGCTCTGCCTCCAAGGACTCACAATCTTATAGGGACAGAGAATGTTACTGAGTGGTGAAAGGAGTAAAAGCAGAGGCTGTGGGGGACAGCTGGGTACACCTAGGGGACAAAGAGGGTAGGTGGGCTGCATTTGGGGACAGCTGACCAATAGGGCTGTGCAGCCATGCTGATCATGTTTCCATGGGATTCAGGCGTCCTGCGGGAGGTGACCACTGAGTTCACTGTGGATGCAAGATCCTTAACAGCCACTGGTGGCAACCACGTGACAGCTCGAGTGCTCAACCCCTCTGGTGCTAAGACAGACACCTATGTGACAGACAACGGAGATGGCACCTACCGAGTGCAGTACACAGCCTATGAGGAGGGTGAGATGCCAGGCTGAGCGAGACACGGCTGGCTGCAAGCGGATACGGCAAGGTCAGGGCGGCGGGAATGGGAGGGACTGGGTGTTCCCTGACTGACTCTGAGTCTGGCTTCCAGGTGTGCATTTGGTGGAGGTGCTGTATGATGATGTGGCTGTACCCAAGAGCCCCTTCCGAGTGGGTGTGACTGAAGGCTGTGACCCAACCCGCGTCCGAGCCTTTGGGCCAGGCCTGGAGAGCGGCTTGGTCAACAAAGCTAACCGCTTCACTGTGGAAACCAGGTATCCTCTCATGTCTGACCTTGACTTGAGGCTGTGGCCACTTTGGTCTCAACCACTTAGTGCCTCTTCCACCTGTCCCTCTGTCTGTGTCTCATCCCACACCATCCCCTGTCCAAGCTGGCCCAGCAGCAAAGCTCCTGCAGTAACCCCATCAGCCCCTGGAGCTCATCCTTCCTCAGCTGGGCCCCAGCTGTCTGCCACTGTTCTTTCCTGTCCCTTCAATCTCCCCTACCCCCACTCACTGATGCTAGCAGTGATGGTGCTGTCATCTTGCAGGGGAGCTGGCACAGGGGGCCTAGGCCTAGCCATTGAGGGCCCCTCAGAAGCCAAGATGTCCTGCAAGGACAATAAGGATGGTAGCTGCACTGTGGAGTACATTCCCTTCACTCCTGGAGACTACGATGTCAACATCACCTTTGGGGGGCGGCCCATCCCAGGTGTGCAGAAGGGGGGGGTCTAGGGAGGGCTGCACGATTCCTGCTCCAAGGGAGAAGCTGGGTATGGAGATTGACAGGGGCACCCTGGAGCAGGTGGGGGCAGGAGCCCAGACATCAGGAAGGAGGCCTGGGTGCTGAGGCCTACCCAGAGGCAGAGCAGGGGTGACACGGATGTGCTGGCTACTCTAGCTCATTCCCAGAGGCCCTTGCCTAGAGTGTTAGACCTTGGGTATACCAGTCCACTAATGAGGTTCAGTCGTTTAGAAAGTCCGGGCCACTGTCACTAGCCTCCTGGCTACTCCTATCACAATGTCAGAAAACATTTTATTAATTTAGGAAGACTTTTTCTGGCAGCTTGAGTGGGTAAAGTTTGCCCAGCTTGAGTCTGCAGCCAAGTTCATTTCTTGTTTGTGTATTCTTAGAAAGTCCTTAAGCATTTTCAAATATTGATCTGTCCTCCCTGTGGTAATCTCAAAGGTGAGGGAGGTGTCTTCCTTGGGTCCCTAGCATCAGAGAGACTCTTCTAGGCAGGTGGTAGAGGCTAATGCCCTCCTTCTCACAGGGAGTCCATTCCGGGTGCCAGTGAAGGATGTGGTAGACCCTGGAAAGGTGAAGTGCTCTGGGCCAGGGCTGGGGGCTGGTGTCAGAGCCCGTGTACCCCAGACCTTCACAGTGGACTGCAGTCAAGCTGGCCGGGCTCCCCTGCAGGTGGCTGTGCTGGGCCCCACAGGTACAGAATCCATCTAGGGTGAGGGAGGGAGATGGGACAGGATGGCAGGCGGCTTTTCTGACCCTGCCCCCCTTGCCAGGTGTGGCTGAACCTGTGGAAGTTCGTGACAATGGAGATGGCACCCACACTGTCCACTATACCCCTGCCACTGATGGACCCTATACAGTAGCCGTCAAGTATGCTGACCAGGAGGTACCACGCAGGTGAGGACAAGCCCTGGCCCTGGCTCTCAGTGCTGAGCCCTGAAGGAGTACTTCTGGGGCCACACGTACAGGGCCACTATGGGCCTCGGGAGAGCCCCTCCCACTCATGTTAGCCTCTTCTTGTTGGTTGCTCCATCCTGTGCTTCCTCAGAGTTCTCTGCCCTGGAGATGGCAGGACCTGACACCAAAATTAGCACACAAGGACCAGAGGTGGGGAGGGGGAAGGGGAGAGCACTTCTCTTTAAATAAACCACAGCTTTTTTCTTGGGAATGAAGAAGAAATGCTGCTCAGGCTTTGTCAAGGGGTCCCTGAGTGACCTTCCCCTAGACTCAGAATGTGACCTGACTCTTGGGAACAGGCGTTTTGTCCCCCCATCATTCTTCCTGTCCATGTACGGGGAGGACTCCAGGCCCAAGTTGAGATGGGGATCCCTGTCCTCAGCCTTCAGCCAACTATCCATCCTTTCTGCTCCTTAAGCCCTTTCAAGATCAAAGTGCTTCCAGCCCATGATGCCAGCAAAGTACGGGCCAGTGGCCCTGGCCTCAACGCCTCTGGCATCCCTGCCAGTCTGCCTGTGGAGTTCACCATTGATGCTCGGGATGCTGGAGAGGGGCTGCTCACTGTCCAGATCCTGGTAAGTCCTGATGCAGCCATGTCTTGGTCAGGCTCTGGGGACAGGCAAGCCATGACCCCTGTTTCTCCACCAGGATCCTGAGGGTAAGCCCAAGAAGGCCAATATCCGAGACAACGGGGATGGCACATACACTGTATCCTACCTGCCAGACATGAGTGGCCGATACACCATCACCATCAAGTATGGTGGCGATGAGATCCCCTACTCGCCCTTCCGCATCCACGCTCTGCCCACTGGAGATGCCAGCAAGTGCCTTGTCACGGGTGGGTACTCACCGTCCAGTCTGCTTGAAGTATGTCCCCAGATCCCCAGCCCTGTCCCTGAGGGGTAGCCAGAGAGACAGCCTCTCCGCCTTCCCCCCTTCCCACCCCAGCCCCATCCTGAGTCTTCAGGGCCTAACACTCTTCTCTGTTTTCAGTGTCCATTGGAGGACATGGCCTGGGTGAGTGCCTTATTCTCTTTTACCGTGAACTGAGGGGCTGGGGGGCAGCTGAGAGTGGAGAGGGCTGGTCCAGCCCCCACAGCACCTGACCTGGCTTTTCCACGTGGTAGGTGCCTGCCTGGGCCCCCGAATCCAGATTGGAGAGGAGACGGTGATCACAGTGGATGCCAAGGCAGCGGGCAAAGGGAAGGTGACCTGCACGGTGTCCACACCAGATGGGGCAGAGCTTGACGTGGATGTGGTTGAGAACCACGATGGTACTTTTGACATCTACTACACAGCACCTGAACCTGGCAAATACGTCATCACCATCCGCTTTGGGGGCGAGCACATTCCCAACAGCCCCTTCCATGTTCTGGTAAGCTCACAAACAGTGGCTGGTTGGAAAGTGGGGGTGCCCTTTAACAGCAGGAAGAGATCTCACAACTTGTCCTATCTCTAGTGGATCTTTAGGGTCCTTACAGCCTCCCAAAGTAGGACATGGGTACAGTGCCATGTCCGGCCCCCAGCTGGTCCCGATGCTCTGGAGAAACTCACCACGTTCCTCTCTGCCCCTTGGGCTGCTGTCTCCAGCTCTGTCTCCATGGAGGCGGCTCTGCAAGACGATGAGGGCAGAGCACTTGAGATACTCGTCTGGGACCTCGGGTCCCCTAGCCATTCTGAGTCATACCATGTGCCCTCATGCCTTGCTTCCCCAGGCGTGTGACCCCCTGCCCCATGTGGAAGAGCCTTGTGAAGTCCTGCAGCTGCGCCAGCCATACGCCCCTCCCCGGCCCGGTGCTTGCCCCACACACTGGGTACTGCCACCTGTACAGTGGGCCTCGCCCTCCTCTCCTCCTTCCATGTCTTCCTTCTATTCTGCAGTCGGAGCTGGGGGCCTTTCGGGGAGCAGGATGTCACTAGGCTGGGCAGAGGGAGCGCCAAGCAAGCACAGCACTTCGCTCGCAGCTGACACATCTCTCCTGCTTTTCAGTTTCACCATTAACCATCTCGTTCTTTCCTCACTCTGTCTGACTTCAGTTGTGAGGCAGGCCACACTCCTTCCCTAGCCAGTGACTGTCTGCTCTTATTTGCTGCAGGCCACAGAGGAGCCAGTGGTGCCTGTGGAGCCCTTGGAGTCCATGCTGAGGCCCTTTAACCTGGTCATCCCCTTCACTGTGCAGAAGGGGGAGCTCACAGGTACTACCCTGGGACCCCGGCATGACAGCTCAGAGACCATAGCCTCTTGCCAAGCCTAGCCTCTCATCTTAGAGTTGAAAACTCGGCCCCAGAGAAGGGAAGGAAATTATTCCAGTCACAAGTTGGGCAGAGCTGGAACTCAGGCTCAAGCTAAGTGTCAGCCAGTTCAGGGTTCATCCCACTGCTCCAGCCTGTGTCCCAGTGCCTGGCCTCTGGGGTGAAAACAGAGCCACAAAGGAGCAGGGCCTGGGACAGCAGGGGCTTATCGAGGAAAAACTCAGGGCTCCCCTGTAACTCTGTCTGCCCTGCAGGGGAGGTGCGGATGCCCTCCGGGAAGACAGCACGGCCCAACATCACTGACAACAAGGACGGCACCATCACAGTGAGGTACGCGCCCACTGAGAAGGGCCTGCACCACATGGGGATCAAGTACGATGGGAACCACATCCCTGGTAAGTTGGGGTGGGGCGGGGTACCATGGGTTAGAGGAGCCTGCACAATGTCAGTCCTGCCTCTCCTCTGAATAATTGGGCACCTGCCAAGTGCAGACACCATGGGGAGGCGCTAAGGAGTCTTTTGCCCTTCTGGGTGGTAGGGTTCTACAAGGTAGCCCCCAAAGCAGAGATGCAGAGCTCATCAGACTGCTGGAAGGTGCTGGGAGGTAGGGGAGATAGAGGAAGCTCCTGTCCCTCTGCTAACCCAGCCCCATCTGTTCTTCCAGGAAGCCCCCTGCAGTTCTATGTGGATGCCATCAATAGCCGCCATGTCAGTGCCTATGGGCCAGGACTGAGCCATGGCATGGTCAACAAACCGGCCACCTTTACCATTGTCACCAAGGATGCTGGGGAAGGTGAGAAGAAATGCAGGCAGTGGGTAGGGATGGGGGTCTTGTCAAAGGCAAGGGCAGGACTTCTAATCTCAGCTTTATCTCCATCTACAGGGGGACTGTCACTAGCGGTGGAGGGCCCATCCAAAGCAGAGATCACCTGCAAGGACAATAAAGATGGCACCTGCACCGTATCCTACCTGCCCACAGCACCTGGAGACTACAGCATCATTGTGCGCTTTGATGACAAGCATATTCCAGGGAGCCCCTTCACAGCCAAGATCACAGGTGAGGTTGGGTGTCCAGGCACATACAACCTATGGTGCACGTGCACACACACACACATACACACACACACACACACACACACACACTGCCCACAACATATGTGCAAGCCCAGCACAGCATGTTCAAGTCACTCAGAGCATTTGGGCAGAGGTTCCCTAGAGGGAGGCATGTTTAGATAAATGGAAGGATCACTGAAAACAGTGGGAGAGAGGATTAAATACACAAAGACTGAGGCAGCCACAAGGAATTGGGGTGCTGGACTTTTCTGTGGTCACCAGTAGACCCTGATCCCCTAAGCCTTGGGCCCTTGCGCATGGGAACAGTCCCCAGCCTCTGTAAGTCCAACAAGGTCTGCCCAGGGTACTGAACCTCATGAGCACAGGCACTCATGGGAGTCCCTGCAGTCACAACAGCTCAGTGCCCCAAATCCCTAACAGGTGACGACTCAATGAGGACATCACAGCTGAATGTGGGCACCTCCACGGACGTGTCGCTGAAGATCACCGAGAGTGACCTGAGCCAGCTGACAGCCAGCATCCGTGCCCCGTCAGGCAATGAGGAGCCGTGCTTGCTGAAGCGCCTGCCCAATCGGCACATTGGTAAGCTGGGGCCGCTGGGATGCCTCTGCAGGGGAGCCCGGAGAAAGCTCTGCCTGACATTCCCCTCTCCACAGGGATCTCCTTCACCCCCAAGGAGGTCGGGGAACATGTGGTGAGCGTGCGCAAGAGTGGCAAGCACGTCACCAACAGCCCCTTCAAGATCCTAGTGGGGCCATCTGAGATCGGGGATGCCAGCAAGGTCCGGGTCTGGGGCAAAGGCCTCTCCGAGGGGCAAACTTTCCAGGTGGCGGAGTTCATTGTAGATACTCGTAACGCAGGTACTTTTGGCACATCATTCCACAGCTTGCCCTTCTCTCCTGCCCTGTACCCGCTTGGCCATACCCTCCTCCCTGAACTTACTGGCCCAGTCTCTGCTGGGATTCACAGCTTGGGCCCACTTGGGGAAAACTGAACATCCCTGTGTTCTCTCACTTTTAAGAGAAGAATTACCTGTGTTGAGTTTGTCTTTCTCTTACTTGCTGAAATCTAAGAGGAATGCCAAAGGCATTTTTCCAGCCTTGGGGACAATGTTTGGCTTCCCCTCTGCCTCTCACTGTGCCATTTTCCTTGGTGGTTACCACATGCACCGACCACCCATTCTGGGCAGGGCCTGCAGCTTGGGGCAGGGAGGGCAGTGTGATATGGGTGGCATAGGACCAAGTGAGATACGTACCTCCCCCTGTAGGCTATGGGGGCCTGGGCCTGAGCATTGAAGGGCCTAGTAAGGTGGACATCAACTGTGAAGACATGGAAGATGGCACATGCAAAGTCACCTACTGCCCCACGGAGCCTGGCACCTACATCATCAACATCAAGTTTGCTGATAAGCATGTGCCTGGTAAGGCTGTGAGCCAAGGCCGGGTGGGCGAGACCAGGAGTGGAGTCAGGTGGTCTGTGTGCCTGACCCACCCTGCCTCCCCTACAGGAAGCCCCTTCACCGTGAAGGTGACGGGTGAGGGGCGCATGAAGGAGAGCATCACCCGGCGCAGGCAGGCGCCTTCCATTGCCACCATCGGCAGCACCTGCGACCTCAACCTTAAAATCCCAGGTAGAGCTGGGAGGAGCTGCGGGGGGATTGGGGGGGACTGGGGGCTAGACCCGGACTCAGCCCCTGGGCCCCCTTGCTCTTGCTCGCTGTTCACCTCCTCCTCTCATCCTGGCTCCCTGTATCCCACAGGGAATTGGTTCCAGATGGTGTCGGCTCAGGAGCGTCTCACACGCACCTTCACGCGCAGCAGCCACACATACACCCGCACAGAGCGGACAGAGATCAGCAAGACGCGGGGTGGGGAGACCAAGCGCGAGGTGCGGGTAGAAGAATCCACCCAGGTCGGCGGGGACCCCTTCCCTGCTGTTTTTGGGGACTTCCTAGGCCGGGAACGCCTGGGCTCCTTCGGCAGCATCACCCGACAGCAGGAGGGTGAGCAGAGAACTGGGCTGGACTTGGGTCCTCTCAGGAAGGCCGGGGCCTTCTGTACCCTGAGGTAGGGTGGGAGGGTGGGGTCAGCTAGCCTCCAACTCAGACAGACATGGCCCAGACCCAGACAGCCTGGGCTGGTCTGAATGAAGGATGGGACTAGGTGGGGGAAAGGCTGGAATAGCCCCTCACTGCTTTGACATCTTCCAACCCTGCACCTGCAGGTGAGGCCAGCTCTCAGGACATGACTGCACAGGTGACCAGCCCATCAGGCAAGATAGAAGCTGCAGAGATCGTGGAGGGGGAGGACAGTGCATACAGCGTGCGCTTCGTGCCCCAGGAGATGGGGCCCCATACCGTAACTGTTAAGTACCGTGGTCAGCATGTGCCCGGCAGCCCGTTCCAGTTCACTGTGGGGCCGCTGGGTGAAGGTGGTGCCCACAAGGTACGCGCCGGAGGCACAGGACTGGAGCGAGGTGTGGCTGGTGTGCCAGGTGAGGAGCAGGGGCCAGGGGGAAGGTCAGGGTCAGGGTGGACACTGAGGGACGATGATGCTCAAGTGCTGCCCCTGCCCTGCATCCCTGAATTCAGCCGAGTTCAGTATCTGGACCCGAGAAGCAGGCGCTGGGGGCCTGTCCATTGCAGTGGAGGGCCCCAGCAAGGCGGAGATTGCATTTGAGGATCGCAAGGACGGCTCCTGTGGTGTCTCCTATGTTGTTCAAGAGCCAGGTAGGTGTCCATGCTGGGATGGCCAGCCTGACCCTTCAGACTGGGTTCTCAAAGGTGCCTGGGGCACCAGGCCCTGTTATTTTCTGCCCTTTCTTCATCCACTCACCCCTGGGAATGTGTGTCTATTTGTGGAGCTGAGCCTTGACCCAAAAGAGATGAGGCTGGGGATTGGCCCCCAGTTCTCCCACTCTATCTAAGGCCTGTACTGACTGGCCTCCCTCCCCAGGGGACTATGAGGTGTCCATCAAGTTCAACGATGAGCACATCCCAGACAGCCCCTTCGTGGTGCCCGTGGCCTCCCTCTCAGATGACGCTCGCCGTCTCACCGTCACCAGCCTCCAGGTGTGTGCTGGGGTTGGGGAGCCTCTCTGCTACCTGAAAGATAAGCAGGAGTCTAGGATGGTCAACCCCATATGGCCAGGGACTTAGGAGTGACTTTGAAAGGGCCAATCAGCAAGAATTCCCCTCTTCCCCACTGTAGAGCACAGGGCAGGGCACTTGGGGGAGAACACCTAGATCCTTACTGGCCTGCCCCTACTGTTTATAAGTTTCATCTTTTTATCCTTACTGCCACCTGTCATCTCTTGTATTGCTTGTTCTACTTACTTCTGCAAGTTCTAATGATTTTATGAGAACAAGAATATAAAATCAATATTAAATAAGAGTAAGCTGATTGCCAGGAGGACCCAGGGGCTCCTAGGTAGATATGTGGCCTTAGGGCCGGGCTGCCTCTTCTGGCTATGGGAGCTGGCTGTGTTTTCTTCCACGGGGACTTCTAGAGAGCAAATCGTCTTTCCTTCTCTCAGATGGAAATATGTGCCACGCAGGCCCTCAGCAGGTCCCATCGACACATTGCAGGGGACATATTGCCAAGGCGCTTGCAGAGGGGCAGCAAGTCCTCCCTCTCTTTCCTCCATGCTCCTTCTAGTTGTCCCCCAGCTCCCCTCCCCCATTTCTTCCTCTACTCTAGAACTGAGCTCTATCCCTACTCCTGGGCTTACTCTACCTACCACAAAATCTTCCATATGGCCTCTCTAATCCACCCCTTTAGCCAATCTTCTCCCAGAAGTGCCTCCAGGCCAGTCCCAACACACTTGGCTTTCCACTAATGAGCTCCAGGGCACCTGCAGTCCAAAAGGCCTGTCAAGTACTTGCTTCTTCCCCACTGGGCCTGCTTTACAGTGTCTGGTCTCTGCTTCCTCAGCCAGGACAAGGACACACCATCCCTCATCCACTACAGTGCCTAGCACGGATCGAATGAGGCCCACCTCATGGCAGACGGATATAAAGGGTCACCGGCCAGCCCTAGCCTCCTTTGTCTCTCCCCACAACCTGGGGAGGTGGGAGCTGTGGTTGGGTTCACAGTGACGGCAGTGTCAGACAGCTGGGAGGACTGCTGGAGCCTCAGCCTCTCAGGAGTCTGAATGTCCTCTGTGACCTTTGCAGGAGACGGGGCTCAAGGTGAACCAACCGGCATCCTTTGCTGTGCAGCTGAACGGCGCACGAGGTGTGATTGATGCTAGGGTACACACGCCCTCGGGCGCCGTGGAGGAATGCTATGTCTCAGAGCTAGACAGTGGTGAGCCAGGCCTGCCCCTGCCATCTCATGCCAGCCAGAACCTCTCAGGAAGGAAGGATGCTTACCCACGACCCTCTGCCCCACAGACAAACATACCATCCGTTTCATCCCTCATGAGAATGGTGTCCACTCCATCGATGTCAAGTTCAATGGTGCCCATATCCCAGGAAGCCCCTTCAAGATCCGGGTGGGAGAACAGAGCCAGGCTGGTGACCCAGGCTTGGTGTCAGCCTATGGCCCTGGGCTGGAGGGGGGCACCACTGGTAAGTACTTGGAGCTGGGGAGTGAGGTGGGTTTTGGGGTGCTTAGGTACTCCTGGGTACTGCCTTGAACTAGAGGCAGAGGCACTGTTTACTTGTAGAGCTACCTGGGCATGACACCCAGCTTTCTCGGGGCACCTCTCTCCCTACCTATAACCTTGCTCCTTCTGGTCCCTAGGTGTGTCATCAGAGTTCATCGTGAACACCTTGAATGCAGGCTCAGGGGCCTTGTCTGTCACCATTGATGGCCCTTCCAAGGTGCAGCTGGACTGCCGGGAGTGTCCTGAAGGCCATGTGGTCACTTATACTCCCATGGCCCCTGGCAACTACCTCATTGCCATCAAGTATGGCGGTCCCCAGCACATTGTGGGCAGCCCCTTCAAAGCCAAGGTCACAGGTGCGTACCCTAGGTGGGAGAGGTCTTTGCAGCCCAGTCCAGCCTGGACAGCTCCAGTGACCACATCTGGTCCATCTCCACCCCTCCCCGCCCCCACACAACATGGTTAATTAATTATCAAGAATGGAGGTGGGCCTGGCTTTACACAGCATTCCATTCGATGGAGTCATGCGTAATCATCTTTAAAAATCCAGCTCTTCCTCTTTTTTGCTGCTTATCACTTGATTAATGTTCTACCTACTGGGGCTCTTGCATTAGTTTAACTTCTTCATAATAATTAGCAAGCTTCCTTTTTTGAAGATGAAGGACTTTGTTGGACATATGTTCCTTTCTAAAGCAAGACCCTTACCTCATTAGTTACCCTGAGTTTGTAGAGAAAGCTAGAAAGATGAGAGACAGAGCCGAGAGGCCAAGTCCTATGAATAAGCAGGCACTGGAACTGGTAGTGCGGGCACTTAGGGAAATGAGGCTGCATTCCTCGGGTATCAGCTAGACAGGAGGTGAGGGCACACAGTGCAGGCAGTATGGCCTGGGACCCTGAGTGCCACAGGGCTGGTGGTGCCAGCACAGGGCTCACTACTTAGAGAAGGGCAAGATCTTCTCTGGGCTGATGGCTGCCCACTCCATCCTCAGGTCCCCGGCTATCTGGAGGCCACAGCCTTCACGAAACATCCACGGTTCTGGTGGAGACTGTGACCAAGTCATCCTCGAGCCGCGGCTCCAGCTACAGTTCCATCCCTAAGTTCTCCTCTGATGCGAGCAAGGTGGTCACCCGAGGCCCCGGACTGTCCCAGGCCTTTGTAGGACAGAAGAACTCCTTCACTGTGGACTGCAGCAAAGCAGGCAGGCTTCACGGGAAAGGAGGCTGCCCCCAGGGTGGGCTTGTCTGTGGGAAGGTGTGGTGGGAGCCAGGAGGAATCAAGGGACGTGGGCTGTGAGGGACCTCGGTGTGAGCCTGCCCTCCTGCCTCCCTCTCCAGGCACCAATATGATGATGGTGGGTGTGCACGGGCCCAAGACCCCCTGCGAGGAGGTGTACGTGAAGCACATGGGGAACCGGGTATACAATGTCACCTACACCGTAAAGGAGAAAGGAGACTACATCCTTATTGTCAAATGGGGTGATGAAAGTGTCCCTGGAAGCCCCTTCAAAGTCAATGTGCCTTGAATGCCAGAAGTGCCTCCCCCAGCCTCAGCCCCCACCTCCAGCCAAAAACATACTCACACACACACACACACACACAAATGTGCCACGCCCAGTTGCACAAGCACAGAATTAGACACTACAAATGCCAGCGTCCGGTGTGACTTGAATGGCACAGCCTACCTTTCCCACTGTGCCCTCAGGAGGCGGAGGCCTTGTCCATCTTGACCCACATCCCTCTCTTGGCTGTGCCGTGAGCCTGAGGCTGCACAGGAAATTGGGGTACTCTGAGCTGCCTGGTAGAGCCAAGGCCAGTGGGGGAGCATTGTGGTAAGGGTATCTGTGTGGGGGACAGATCACCCTGAAACTGCACTGTCAGCCGGGCCACCCTGCTCCGAGGGGTGCGTCTGGCCCCTCTGGTGGTCACAACCCCAGAGTGTTAAGGACTTCAAGAAGAAAGCACAATCAGAGAAGAAAACAGACCCAGAACAAGCAGCCTGTGGACCGCCCCAAGTGACTGCACTCCGCCTGAGCCAGGCCTCCTGAGGACTGATTTCTTTCTCTTTCTCTCTCTCTCTCTCTCTCTTTTTTTTTTTTTTTTACAGTTGCACAGCTCTGCCCCATGGGGGCCTTTTTTACACACTGCGAGGCCCACTTTTCTTGGGGGATTTTTGCACATGTCATGCGGCTCAATTGGGAGCTACTTAGGTGGAAAACTCCAAATAAAGTGTGGCTGTCGCAGAGGCTTGGCAGTTCCTTATGGATGTGTTCTCTGTGGCTGGCGGCCTCTGGCTTGCTGGCCCTAAAAGTGAGATCCCGGGGAGTCAGATGGCAGACCCTGTCTTCTGGGGGACTGGCCAACACAAGAAGGGAAGGGCCTGGGGCAGACCTGAAGTCTTATAATGTTGGCAGCAAACCCAAGAGTCTGAGGCAGGGATGCGGGCTAGGTCTTTTGCTAGTTGGAAGACGGCAGGTGATAGAGGGAAGTGGACACTGTTTAGGAAGACTGCCCCAAGACTATCGGAGACCAGTTTTGGCTCAGTCTCATCTCAAGAAGGTCTCTCTCTCTCTCTCTCTCTCTCTCTTCTCTGTAGCCCAGGCTGGCCTTGAACTCAAGGCAATCCTGCCTCACCCTCCCAAGTGAATCACATTATTATTATTATTATTATTATTATTACAGCACTGGAGATTGAACACAGAGCACTTGCTCTGAGCTATATCTCTGAACCCTTGTTATTAGTTATTTGAGACAGGGACTCGCTAAGTTGCTAAATTGCTCAGGCTGGGCTTGAACTTGCAGCCTCCCAAAGTGATGGGGTAATAGGCCTCTGGCACCAGGCCCAGCAAGTATGCTTTTTAAATTAGGAACTTAACAGTGAGAACTGACTCAAATAATATGCTCCTCACCTAGTAGGCAAGTGGGATCTTCACTCCAGGTCCTGGGGCAAATGTGGGTCTGTTGCGACCCTACCTCCAGTCCTGCCCTCACTCAGGGCCGCTCTTGTACATCTGCACAGCCTCTAAACTAGTCCCTAGAAGATCCCACCATCTGATTCCCATGCTGTAGCTAGAAAGGGTCCCCTTAGAAGCAGTATGCCCTTCTCAGGCTTAAGGCCCTTCGTGGCTCCCTCCTGCTCCAGGCTAAAGTCTACTAGGCTGAAGGAGGTGCCAAGGTGCCCCAAGTTCAAGCGTCAGCCTCCCTACCACATAAATATGCAGCTTACCCATTCCCCATGGTATCCTCACCTCCAACTGTTTCATAGCCTCTTGTTTCCCGGGTAACTGTGAAGTTTGAGGCTCTCCATCCTCATCCTTTGGGAGTCTTCCCGGACCTTGCCTTTAGTTACAGCCCTGGCTATATGTATTACCCTGAAGGTGACCAAGTATCCACCATGGCCTCTTCCACCAGCCTGAGCTCACTGGTCCTGAGCCACCTAACAAGGGCTCAGAAAAATAAGTAAGTGAGCCACTCGAGCAGATTAATGCAAGGACACATTTCCTTCAATGGATCCTGCAACAAAAGACCAGTCCCTGAGACCTTAGTGGTGGGGCTGCCAGACAAGACCTAAAACACTGGGCCCTGGCTTCCAACACCACCCTCCTCACCTCTTCACTCGCTCATTGACCTGTCTGCCTCCTCACTCTTTAAGTCTCTTCTTACCCTTCCTGCTCCTAAAAGGAAGTATCTGCCTCTTCCTCACTCTGGATTTGCCCCCACAGGACCCCTCCAGAGCTTTTTACTTATGTCCATCCACTCGAAGATTTTTCTCTTCTTTCCCCTTAGTCCTGCAGAGAGCTCTTGAGACCAGAAATCATGTTTTACCAATCTCCTATCTTCAGGCCCTGATTGTGGTCACATCTGATTCTGGCTGAGTGGAGTATTGATGAATGTGGCACTTCCCAACTCCTTGCTTTACCTGATGAACCCACTAAAGGCAGACTCATTCTCTTAAGTACTCAATCACTTGTGGCCACTGGGGACGAGTTCTGTCCAGGTGTCAGAATGTCTCTATATTCACCCTCACATCCCCTCACTCTCTGCTACTCACTCAGTTCCCCAGCACCCAGGATATCTTCCCAGCTTGTCTGTGGCTGTCCTCCTGTGGGTTGATGTGTTTATAGCTCTCTGGCCAAACTGCTATCTCACCCAACCACAATGAAGCATTGGGTACTCACCCTATTATTATCTTAAGAAAGCAAGGCCCTGAGAACTTCAGTCACGAGTCCAAAGTTCAACATCAAAGTATCAGGTCTGAGGGTCAAAACCAGGTATGCCCAAACCCCAGGCCTATCGTACATGCAACCACTGAAACCAGGCTGTGTCACTGTCTCAAGCACTCCAAACTCACAAGCCACATGTCTGAGGTCAGGGTGCTTATTTGCTGAAAGGGGGGGGGGGGGTGAGGAAAAAGTAAGTGGCCATTTCCCTTCCAACTCGTTCATCACAGCATTTGCTCCTTCAAGAATGTTACTCCCATTTTTTTTCCCCTTGAGACAAGGTCTCACTCTGTAGTCCAGGCTAGCCCTGAACTCACAGAAATTCTCCTGCCTCAGCCTCCCAAGTGCTGGGATTATAGGCATATGCCAACACACCCAACTTATGTGGTGCTGAACCCAGGGCCTTGCACTTGACTAGCAGGTGCTTTAACCACTGACCTACACCCCCAGTCAAGGCATGCTACCCTACCATCTAGCTACACAGGCCAGAAGCCTAGAAGACACCGGTCTCTCTATCTCAATCCCAAACATAACCCATCCAAAAACTGGTTTTGTCCACTCTGGGTCTAAGTATCACTTGGCTTCACCTATTTCTCCACATTCTCCATTACGACAGCGGCCTCTTAGTTTGGTTTCTCCTTCTTGAGTCTTGCCTCAGCACACAACGAGTCCCAGGGATAGCTCCAACACACAGATCTGGTCACATCACCCTTTGCTTGAAACCCTTTTGTCCTCAGAAAAAACTTTCAGATTTTTAAACTTTTCTTGAATGTCCAGATGCTTTCTAGTTCCCAGGCCTTTGCAAATGCTATTCTCTTGTCTAGAATACTCTATTACCCTAGTTTATTTTCGTTGTTGTTTGGTACTGATTTGAACATATCTGAGTTACATCCCCAGCACCCTATTATGATCTTCAGATAAGAACTCTTACAGGGGCTAAGGCGAGAGGATTGCCATGAGTTTGAGGCAAGCCTGGGCTCTATAGTGAGTTCAGGACTGCCTGGACTATGGAGCAAGACCCTGTCTCAAAAAGAAAAAGAAAGAAAGAAAGAAAGAAAGAAAGAAAGAAGGAAGGAAGGAAGGAAGGAAAGAACTCACAAACTTGCTAAATTGTCCTGGTAGGGCTCGAAATTGCAATACTTCCACCTCAGCCTCTTACAGTGCTGGGATCACAGGCTGTGCCACCAGGCCTGGTTCCTATTACCCTCATTTCCAAACCCTTCACCCTTCTTGTCTCTCATGTCTCAGCAGAGGTGATACAGCCTTTCCAGGGCAGGTTCTTCGAGCACTTTCTCTCCTGAGGACAGGAGTTAGTTACCAGGGATGTATATGTCTACATCCTTCTCACATTTAAACAACTCAACAGAGTGCTTTATAATTGCCTGTTTCCTTGAGTCCACCTCATTAGACAGTATCATCATTCACTTGCTCATTCCTTTATGTGGAGCCTGACCAGGAGGAAAATCTGTTCATTTACAGTTACAGTAAACCTAGACTCTTGCACCATCAGGCATCCCCGAACAGGCACATACTAGTTGGCCACACAGGCAAAGCGACATGCAAAAGTGAGTGTAAACACGTTTTTTGGTGTAGAATGCACATATTTCTCCCCAGTGTTCCACCAATCTTTTCTCAAGATGATGAGTACAGATGTCCTTTTCTAGATCCTTTAGGGCATTCTACGAGGACCAGAGTTGTGCACTATGTCAAATTGGATTCCTTAATGTATTGTAATACAACTACTAACACAATACAGGTGCTTCTGTACGACAAAGAATCAGTTGACTTCAAGAAAGTTTTTCCGGGACGTTTGTTTTGATCACGACATACCCTTTTACCGCCGTCAAACCCTTAAAAACCTTAAAAAAAAAAAAAAAAAAAAAAACCTCAGCCTTTCACCCTGACCCTGCGGTCCTCTCTCTGCCTGGCCACCCGATCTCTTAAATAAACTCTTTTCTATACTCCTTGACTCTTGGTAAATTCTTTTACCACCCGCAAAACTAGCCTTTCCCACACCACGCCTCACACAGCACTTTAGTAATTGAACAAATACGTATTAATTATTGTGTTGTATTAACAGTTACGTACATACACATATGGCCCTGGAGAACGCTGAGTTTCTTTTTTTCCCTGGAATCTCCGCGTCAGACAGGGTTCAGAACAAAACGTTGATAAACTAATGACACAAGAAAAGTATGAGTGAATAAATACCCATAAGACGCCTCAGCCGCAGAGCCCTCTGGGAATAGTAGTCCCCTGCTTCTAAGCGCTCCCTACGGCGCAGACATTCAGATCGAGGCCGCATTGTTGTTAATGCGCATGTTCCAGAGCGGCGGCGGCGGCTAGGAGGAAACTGCGCATGCCTGAAGGAAGGGGCCGGGGCCGGCCTGGCGACGAGTTCCGGGGGCGGGGATTTGGTGACTTCTGGAGCTGGAGTGAGCGCTGCTTGTTACAGGGATGGCGGGGAGAGGGAAGCTGATTGCAGTGATCGGCGATGAGGATACCGTCACTGGGTTCTTGCTAGGCGGCATAGGGGAGCTTAACAAGAACCGCCACCCCAATTTCCTGGTGGTAGAGAAAGACACAACCATCAATGAGATCGAAGACACCTTCCGGTAAGGAAACCTGCAGTAGCGAATGAGCCCCTCTGCCACCTGGTGGAACGGGGCGGGGGCGGGGGGGGGGGGGGCGGCGGACGCAGGCCGGCCACCGAAGTCTCAGACCCTTTGCGGGGCTGGGAAACGGTCCTCGATGCCCATTCGCCCTTTTGGAGCGGGGCCTCCACGCCCCAGTTTCCCTTATGGGGGTCGGTGGGTCCGGAGCTATAACAGATCCACGAGTTCCCCTTCATGTGACCATGTGTCAGGAAGGAAGAGGAACACAGCTTGTGACCTGCCTCTGCTGTAGCTGGGTATCTGTGGCGCGCAGTCCGTGGAGGTGGCCAGCTGCAGCACCTCTTCCGAGTCCCCGACGTTCACCATTAGAGCAACATCCTGGCCTTGCTAGCTCTCAGCTCTAACGAGTTGTTCCCAAATGAACCGCACACTCACTGTTGAGCCCAGGTAGTGGGCTTGGCCGGTTTTGTACTCTCCTGTCCCTTACAGGATCACAGTTGTCTTGGAAGGTAGAGGTTATATTCCTACGTACAGCTCAAAGAGGTTCCGGCACATGCCCAAAGGCACACCAGTGGGACGACACAGAGGCTTTTTGCCTTTCCTAAGCCTGTTACGTAGCTTGTACAACTGTCCTCAGTCTGCCTTGGAATTTTCCTGTTTTGAGCAGAACATCTGGACTGTCAGACTTTCTACTAAGACATTGTACTTCTAGTCCTCACGTCCTGCCCTGGATCAAAAATGACAGCTTCAAAGTATAGATGCAGTGTCCTGGTGACAAGAATTGATTCTTGCCCTCTGTCCTTTCCCTCGCCCCTTTTCTGGGGCTACTGTGCCAAGTCTTAGAAATTCACCACTCACCTGTTTCCCTAAACAGTCCAGTCTAGAGCTGCTGGCTGAAACTGGTTCCTGCTATCCAGGGTCTGACAGGGAAGGTTCTCTACTGAGCTTTAAGCAGTCAAGTGAGCCAAGTTGTCATGGAGGAAGAGAAATTTTACTTCAAGAATTTTAAAGTTGGGCCAGGCCTGGTGGCACAGGCCTATAATTCCAGCATCCTGGGAAGCTTAGGCATATGGCAAGTTTCAATCCAGCCTGGACAACTTAGTGACTTGGAGAGACCCTGTCTCAAAGTCAAAACCAGGGGATGGAGGAATGGCACAACTGTTAGCTTGCCTTGCATGTGCAAGCTCCTAAGTTCGATTCCCCAACACCACAAAAGCTGTAGTGCATGCCTGTGGTGCCAAAACTTGGGAGGCTGAGCTAGGAAGATTGCCATGCGTCCAAGGCAAGCCTGGGCTACACAATGAGTTCAGGACCAGCCTAGATTACCAAGCAAGACCCTGTCTCAAAAAAAAAAAAAAAAAAAAAGGTCAGGCTAAAGGAATGGCTCAGCAGTTAAAGCATTTGCCTATCAAGGGCTAAGTCAAGTGCTAAGTACTTGAGTTCGATTCCCCAGCACCACATATGCCAGGCATGGTGGCATGTGCCTGTAACCTGTAATCCTAGCAATTGGGAAGCTGAGGCAGGAGGTTTGCTGTGAGTAGAAAGCCAGCGTGGGCTCCATAGTGAGTTCAGGACCAGCTTGGGCTAGAGAGCAAGACTCTGTCTCAAAAAAAAAAAAAAAGTCAAAACCAAAAAATGAGCAGGGGATGTAGCTCAATGTGAAGGGCCTTGGATTACATTCCCACAATGTAAATAATAATAAGAAGAAGGCATGGTGACATATACCTATCATCCCAGCAGTCTGGGAGGCTGAGGCAGGACTACAAGTTCAAACACAGCCTGGCAGTTTAACAACTTAGTATGACCCTGTCTCAAAGTTAGGGGAAGAAAGGTCTGTAGATGTAGTCCACTTCAGTGTGAAAGTCCTAGATTCAATTCGTAGTATTAAATAAATGAAAGTCATGGTTCCAGGGGGAGTAGGTGTGGTTCAGTGATTAAAGCTCTTGTTAGGGTGGGAGCATAGCTCATCCTAGCAAGCCCAAGGCCTCAGTTCCCTAGCACCACATAATCTGGGCATGGTGACCATGCTTGTAATCCAAACACTCAGGAGGCCAAAGCAGAAGGATTGCCATGATTTTGATGCCAGCATGGGTTACACAGTGAGGTCAGGACCAGTGTGGATTATGGAGCAAAATCCTGTCTCAAAAAAAATTTAAATATTGAAATTCATGGTTCCAATTCTTTAGAAAGGAATCTCAGAGATCATCAAGTCTTACCTAACCTGCCTCAAAACCTGGCACAGGGTAAATGCTCAATAAGTTTTAGTTTCATGAATAAATGATTGAATGAATGGGTAGGTGACCACTGGGAAGGCAGGCCACGGGGCAGGTCTCTCTGCAGAGTGTGATTTCTTCATTGCCAAGTTTCCTCTTCCTGCCATGTGTCCTTAGCCCTACCCTTATCATCTTAGACCTCAAGGCCTCTGCCTTTTCTAGGTCTTTTTTATTTCCCCAGGTGCTAGGGATTAAACCCAGGGCTTTTGCATTGAGCTACATCCCCACCTGCTTTTAATTTTTATTTTGAGACAAGGTCTCATGAAGTCAGCAAGTTGCCCAGGCTGGGCTCAAACTTGTGGTCCTCCTGTCTCAGTATCCCTGAGTGCTGGCATTATATGTCTGAGCCACCAGGACTGACAGCCTCATTTTTTTAAATTAATAATATTTAAAAGGTATTGCTAGGATGTAGCTCTGCGGTAAGAGTGTATGCTTAGTCCTAGTATGTGTGAGGCCCTGGATCCAATCCCTATTACTGCCCCCTCCAAAATATGTGCCACCTGAGTCCTTGCACCTCCTGTCTCCCTGTTCCATACCTGTACATAACCATTTAGTTTCCCCCTTATCTTTCTGGAATCTCTTTGTAAAAGGACACGTGTTTTTGTTCTCTCCCTTTGCTACACAAAGACGCTGGACACCCTTGCATGTGCTCTAATCTTCATTACCAGTTCCCACTCTGGGTGGAGGAGGCAGAAAGCAGCTGTGACCAAAAGAATCCTCAGCTCATGGATGAAGCAATTGTTTCATTTAGCCAGGCCGACTGCCTCAGCCCTGCCGTCCTGGCATTCTGGGAGACTGAGGCAGGAGGATCACCAGTTCAAGCCCAGCCTGGGCAGTTTAGTGACTTAGTGAAACCCTCTCTCCCTTTTTCAAAAAAAAAAAAAAAAAAAGGTAAGAGACTAGCCTGGACTATAAAGTAAGACCCTGTCTCAAAAAAAAAGAAAGAAAGAAAGAAAGAAAGAAAAAAGATAGGAGAGCCTGAGCTGGTGGTGCAGATCTATAATCCCAGCACCTGGGAGACTGAGGCAGGAAGGTTGAAAATTCAAGCCTATCCTGGACAATTTAGCAACTTAACAAGATCCTGTCTCAAAATTAAAAATAAAAATGGGCTAGGGGTGTAGTTCAGTGTGAAGGCTTGGGCTCAATCTCTAGTATCACACGCAAAACAAAAGCGAAAGGAAGGATAGAGTTTAATGTAGTAGGCTTTCTCCTTGACCTCTGTGCCCCCAGGTGACTGTCATTCCCCTCTGAAGGCCAGTCCCACAGGCTGGAGTGGGTTGCCGGGGCAGGGAGGACAACAGATCCCTGGACTGCCCTTGACTATCTACTCATTTCTCCCAACAGGCAGTTTCTGAATCGAGATGACATCGGCATCATCCTTATCAACCAGTATATCGCAGAGATGGTGCGGCACGCCCTTGACGCCCACCAGCGCTCTATTCCTGCCGTCCTGGAGATCCCATCCAAGGAGCATCCCTATGACGCTGCCAAGGACTCCATCCTGCGCAGGGCTAAGGGCATGTTTACTGCAGAAGACCTGCGCTAGGGGCCCCAGCCCTTTAGCCCCTCATTCTTTGCCAGGCCTCTCCCAGGCTTGCCATCCTCTTTAAGTTTCAAGCCTCCAGGTTCCAACCCCACCCCTTCCCACTCCACCAAGAGGCTGGGCGAGATGCATTTAGGCCACTGAGGGCTGTGCCATTAAAATCCAGGCTGGTCACAAAACAGAAAGCCTGACCTTCTTCTGTCTCCACTACCTCTTCCCTGTGCTGTTACACAGTGTCATTGTTGATGTTAAATTAAAGTAATATTCTTGGTTCTCTCTAAACTTGAGCTGAATTTTGGAAAGGATTTGTGTAGGGCAAGGCTGTTGGGATAGATTAGGTTGGCAGGGCTGGAAGACATTTAGCCAGAGAGCTAGGCAGAGAAGAGTTGGACCAGGAAATTGGGCCAGGAGGCCATGAGTCAAGGACAGGCCATGTAGATCAAAGGATACCAGCTGGGAGGGTAGAGTTGGAAGATAAGACTCTTCCCACCTTGGTCTGCATGGAGCCAGGAGAGGACCTGGCTTGTCCTAGGGAGAACACCAGAAAGCTCAGAAAACTTGGAAGTCCATGTATCCAGATCAGGCTGGGTTCTACAGGAGGTTTAGAGCTCAGGTCTTTTAGCTTGTGGGTCCAGGCTGCTTCAGGAAGGGTGCCATGTGAAGTCTGCTGGGGGCCTGGCAAATAGAACCCTAGCCCTGTGTGAGGTGAGACTTGGTTGCCAGGTGACTGTCCCAGGGCAGACACCTGCAGTCATAAGTCCTCTGTTTGCTGTGCTCACCCCTCAGTTGCATCCTCCCTGGTACCGTTACTTCCCTTGGCACTATGGCTCGGCAGCTCAGCATGGACACCCTGCGGCAAAATTTCTGGAAAGAGGAATATCTCAGAGAGCAGATGTTGCGCTGTGAATGGCACCGCAAGTATGGGTCATTGGTGAAGGCCAAGCAGAAGGCCAAGGCTGCAGCCCGCCTGCCCCTCAAGCTGCCTACCCTGGCCCCCAAGGCCCCACCTTCACCCCCACGTGTCCCCAAAGTAGCCCCTTCCAAAGCCCCCAGCCCTGTTCCAGAAGCTTCTTTTCAGTCAGAAATGTATCCAGTACCACCTGCCACCCGTGCCCTGCTGTACGAAGGCATCTCCCACGATTCCCAGGGGCGCTACCTCTACCTCAACACCCGAAAACTGGACTTGCCAGAGAAGCGCTACCTCTTACCTGTCACCACCAACTTCATATATGGCTGGCAGCTAGGTGAGTCTCAACCTCTGGGAAATTGGTCACCTCACAAGCATGAAGCACTAACCCTGTGCCAGGGACCGGTGTTCTGGTGGAAAAAGGAAGGAGATGGCCAAGAGGGACAAGTTCCATGGAACTAGAGAGTTGACAGGAAAGCAGGGGACATGCTGTTTCAGATTGGGTTATTAGGAAAGGCCTTTCTGAGGCCCTCAGGCTGAGCGCTAAATGAGGGAGCTTTCAATTTTATTCTATTTTAAGCAGGGAGCCACTGGAGGATTTTGGGGGGGTGAATTACACTGGTTTACTTTTTTTTTTAATTACCCTGTCGTTAGCTGGGGTGGTTGTACCCACCTATAACCCCAGCATTCCCAGAGACTGAGGTAGAGGATTCTAAGTCCAAGCTCAGCCTGGACAATTTAGCAACATGAAACTGCCTCAATAAAAAGTAAAGGGTGGAGGGTTGGGATGTCACTCAATGCAAAAGCCTTGGGTTCAATCTCAAGTACTAGAAGAAAAAATATTCTGTTCTGTAGATAATTGCTTTTTATGGGAATTGTGGAATCTGCCAGGTGAGTCAGACATTATTTTGACTTTTTTTTGGCAAGAGGTTACAGTGGCTCCAGCTAGGGCATTTAGCAGTAGAGCTGCATACAGCTCAGGCTGTTTTTGAGGATAATTTAATGGAATTTTCTAGTGGGTTGAATGTGAGAGGAAGAGGAAGAAAAAAATCAGTGGCAACACCAGGTGTTAGTAACTGCTTCACAGGAAAGACAGTACAGGACAGGAGGGTGCATGAAGATCCAGCTGGCCAAGGAAGGCTTGAGGTATCCCTGACGCTGGTGTGTGTGTCTGGCCCACTGGGTCAGGTCAGAGCTAAAGATGCAAATTCAGGATTCATTAGAATGTAGTGCAATTTAAACCCGTGAAGTCCCCTGGGGAGCTCCAGTTGGTGAAATCTGACCCGAGGGCAGGTGCATGGGTCTACAGGCCAGTGGGGATAGGATGGTGCCAGGAGAAAGCTGTCCACTTAGACTGAGACCTTTTCTTCTGAGGCCCAGAACAGATCATCAGCAGGGAGGGAACCAGCCTAGTCAGTGGAGTAGTTTTCAACAAAGAGTGAAGGTGTGAGAGAAAAAACATGGCGGCAAATGTTGTTGGGT
This sequence comes from Ctenodactylus gundi, assembly GCA_004027205.1. Taxonomy (NCBI): domain Eukaryota; kingdom Metazoa; phylum Chordata; class Mammalia; order Rodentia; family Ctenodactylidae; genus Ctenodactylus; species Ctenodactylus gundi. The sequence continues at coordinate 152,134 of PVKB01000679.1, forward strand.
TTCTGGGTGGTACTGGGGGCCCTGCACTGTGACATGAATTCCCAGGGAGACCCCTTAGTCAGTCTTTGTCCAGTTGCTTGAGTGCCTGTACAGAAAAGTACTTGTTTCAGGATCTGGGTGGTTGGAATTGTACTCAAAGAAGGCTTTTTATTTCTTTGCACAAAATGAATACAACAGGTCCTAGGGCCATGCAAACACAGAGCTTTTGGGTTCTTAGTCCCTGGCCCACTCCTGGCCTCTGACATCTTTTCCCAGGCCCCCCAGTGAAGCAAGAACTGTCCTGCAAGATGTGCCGCATTGAGTCATTCTTCCGCAAGAATGGGGCCTTTGCACTGCTGGACCCCTGGGACCTGGCCCTTTGACCTTGGGCCAGGCAGTGGGTTATGGGAGAAAAGAAGAATTAATAGGCCTCCTGATGGGACACAGATGCTGTGCCTGCCTCTGTCTGCTCTCTTGGGCCCTGGAGGCTGCAATCTGGGCCTCTTTTTGGAGCTACCTCTGACCTAGAGAAAGCTCTTCTGCTGTAACCCTCATCTCCCTTATCATCCCTTGGGGACCCACCAATGACCAGAGCGCAGTGGGAAGGGGAGGCGCTATTCTCCTAGTGCAGGATCCTCAGAGCCCGGGGACCACAGCAGCTCCTGGAAGTTCTGAGTGTTCCTGGGGAGAAAGTGGCCTGTCGTCCAGACGCCAGGGAAAAGGTCCCCTTTTGCCCTACTCCGCGCATGCGCGCGCTCACACAAACCCCAGCCCGCCCCTCACCTGGCCCCGAGGGCCCGCAGCCGCTCAGTCCTCTCTCGGTGCACCTGCTCCAGCTGCTCCTGCAGGACGCGCCTCCTCCCGGCCGCGTCCTCCTGGGCGGGCGGAGCGCAGAGCTAGCGCCGCCCCGCGGGGCTCGGCGTGGCCAGCTCGGGTCGGATCCCCGCCCCGCCCCGCCGGTAGAGTCCTGCCACCTGCTCCCTGCCCTTGCCTGCGGCGGGAGCTGAGCCGGGCTAGCCGGGAGCGCCAGGGGCTGAACCCGGCAGCGGCGGTTCCTGGCGAAGCGGAGCCGCTCCTGCACTGGGGAGGCGGCAGTCAGCCCGGCTCGGCCTCGGCGCCCTCCCGCCGGCCGCAGGGGGAGCAGGGCCCGGCGCGGGGTCGCACCCGGAGCTGCTGCTGCTCGCGGTCCCGCCGCCGCCTCCGCCGGGCCGCGCCGTGCAGCTCGAGCAGCCGCCGCAGCGCCGTCTCCCTCTGCGCCGCGGTCACGCCCGCCGCCGCTTCTCTGCCTGGGGGCGCCGGCCACGCGGCCTTCGAGGCCTTGGGGGCCCCGGGGCAGCTCCTCCGCTCCTCGGGCGCACCCGCTCGGCCGAGGGCCCCTTCTGAGGGAGCCGCGGGGAGCTGCGGCCCGGCCGGGGGCTTCGGGGCTGGGCGCAGTGCCCACGCTCCCTCCCGGCGGCCCCCCAGCTTTACCGAGGTCGCGGCCAGCTCCCGACTCTGGCCCTGGGTCGTCCCAGGCACCGGCTGGCTGCTGCTTCCTGGGGGCGCAGGGGTCTCTCTTCCCCTGGCCTGGGGCATTTGGCCCATCGGATGACCTGGGGGACCGCCCCCCTTCGAGGACTGTCCAGTGCCTTCGTCCTGAGCCGCCTCCCAGGTTTGTGACACGCCGACCTCCCACGCCTGCCGGGTTTTCATTTGCAGGCCTTGGGGACCCCCCTTCCCCTGCCTCTTGGGACTATCTGCGCTCTGACTCCAGGGACCCTCTGCCTTCCCATCTCTGGGTGCCTCCTCCCTCTGCCCCTGGGGTGTCTTCTCTTTCTGACTCGGAGGGAGGTTGTTCTCCACCTGGAGTGCCTCCCTCCTCTGACCCCGGAGGGCCTCCCCTCTCTGACTCTGAGGGTCCCTCCTCAGCAGTGCCTCAAATTCTGATCTGTCGGCATCTTGTCCTGAGCCCAGACCCCTGGGGGAATCTTGGGGTGAAAGCAGGCCCTGGGAAGCCTGGCCAGGGGGTTCGATGGTTTCCTGCACGAGCTTTCTGTCCTGTGGGTTCCGGGAGGTCGGTGCTTGGGGTCCCTGAGTTGTAGGCTCTGCTTGACTCCTGTCTGCCCTCTGGGTCAGGTCCTAGAAAGGAACAGCACTTTGGGCCCAGATTTATGGGGGAGTCCCCGTGTAACAGCCGTGGCCCCGGGTATCCTGTGTACCCCAGGAGCTGCTGCTTGCCTGATTTCTGAATTTTCTAAAGCCACTTTATGTGTTAGAAAAATTCTTCAGCAATAGTCCCTTCTTCCACCTGACTGCATGAGGGAGCCCCACCTCACCCCGGCATCCCTCTCCCAAGGACCCCACCCCTGCTGTTCCTAACTTGAGTGAGCCCTTGCCAAGGTCACTTTGACCCTTTCACCTTGAAGTTTGAGTTTCCTGGCTCCTCAAAACTACTGCTGATGGTGGGGCTCAGCTCTTGTAGGCAGCCTGAGAAAGGAAAAGTAATGTTGAAAGCCCTCTGTGCATGCCCCAGCTGGCACACACTGCCCTAAACCAGAACCAAGGAGCCTGGGACGGCCCAGTACATGGGGGAAGATAGAACCCGAGGGTGCTCCTTAGAACTGTCACGGTTCATCATTCTACCTTTACTCACACAACCTGCCACGCACCTTGCCAGGTGTGCCTGCCAACAACCCATCTCCCTCAACCTCCCAGCCAGGGCAGACAACCCAGCACATCCTCTTCCCCCAAGGGCACCAACATTCACTTGGGAGCAGGAAGAGCCCACTTTCTGGGGCCCCTCAGCACAGGGACACCTCACTTTGTCCTGGCATGCCCATAGAAGAAACACACTGTATGTGTCATACAGCAAAGTTGAGAAATGAGAAATTTAAAACCTGTGCCTTGTCCTACATCCTGAAAGTCTTCATAATTAACAAAAGGAATCTTAAAACAAACAAACAAACAAAAAAAAAAACTGTGCTGTCCCTGCTCCCCTGCAGCTCTGGAGGAAGGAAAGATGTCTGCGTCTGCAAAGCTTGTCAAAGGAACCTGATTTCCTAAGGTCTCAAATTGAAAGCTTTCACGAGGACATCACATCTTGTTTTGGTAGCCAATAAGAGCCGTGTGAATATCCAACCAGTAACAATATGGGTATAGTCTTTGTGGAAAAAGAGGTGTCTTTCAAGGGCGTTTTTGTTTTGTTTTGCACAAAGGAGCCCGGTAAGACTCCTCCAGCCTTTAATTATTGTCAGAAGCTGTGAAAACAAACTCCCCCCCTTCCCTCTGGGATGCTGATCTCTTGTCTCATCAGAGAGTTTATTTCCCTGGTAATCATATAATTGATATCTCCGTCTTCCCAAGAAAGAGATAAAATATTTGTAAAAGCTTTTCTGTCAGAAGAGAATATTGGTACTCGCCTCCTCCGTGATGTGTGAGATAGAACAATTAAAAGCCTGTGGCTTTCTTAACAATTTGGGAACCGGTTTCCTTTCATTAAAACAGCCCACTGCATCTATCGTCGGGGTCCTAACTGCCTGTTGAATGTCCCACCACACACTGTCACAAGGCAGTGATGTCAAAGATGGGATTGAGTGTTTCTTGTTCTCTGTATTTCCCTAGTAAGGATGGCAAATGGGTGACCTGGAGTTGCTGTCCTTTCCCCTCTGCTCTGGACAGCTAGTGACAGTCATTTCCCTGCTCTCTTGTCTGAGCCCAGTTTAATTCAGAATTCTACTGTATGCTGTGCTGGTGCCAAGCAGGCACATAAGATCCACGGCTGTCCCTGGGTGATCCTGGCATCCAGTGAAAAGGTATGTAATGAAAAATGACAGAAGCCCTTGGACTTGGGGTAAGAATGTCCCTGCCTCGGCCTGATCTGGCATCTCCAACCCAAGAGGTCCCTTCCTGTTAACCTACCAGGTGTGGCCTCTGCAGGTGTGTTGGGACCTCCCCAGCATGGGTCTCCATAACTCTGGACGTCACCCAAGTCTGGGCCAGATAATGGGTCCAGTGCTTGCCTCCTGCAGGAATGCAGGGGCTGCCTTGAGTGTACCTCTAGCAGCCTATGGGTCAAGAGAGGGAAGGAGCCTGCCTGCATAGTCCCCACCATCCTGAGCCCAAACTCTGAGTCCAGGATGGCTTCTCCAGTCCCTACACCCACTGGATCCTGGGAGCTGAAGATCAGGGGTCACCCTTCCAGGGGCAGTGGGGCAGCCATGGGCACAAGGGCCTGGAAGGGGCCAGAGACACAAGGACAGGGCACTGGGCAGGACTGTAGAGGGAGAGAAATTTAAGGGCTGAGTTCTTGGTCACTGTATATAGCCACACAGAGGAAATTCCCCAGGAGGAAGACTCACCCCTCTGGGAGCTGTTGTTTCTGGTTCAAGGAGTCCCCACCTTTGGGTAGAGGGCTCAGCCTGGAACTCTAGAAGGCGTGGGGTGTTCAGCACACCCAGTGTGGAAGGCAGCCTCTGAGATGTTCCACCCCATAATCCTTGCCTCCCAACAGTCAAGCCCTGTGGACCCCTCTCCTCCATGGAAGGCACTTGGAAGACATCCTTCCCACCCACTTGAGCCTTCAGTAGAGACCAGGGTCCTCCCAGTGGTGACAGGCAGACCCTTGAACACTCCTCTGTCACTGAGGGATCCATATCATCATAGCTCCTCCTCCTGGAAGGTCATCCCAGCACCCGTCCTGGAGGGTGGGACTCACAGCAGAGGCTGTGTCATGTTCTCAGGGCCACCCTGGACACCTATGCCTCTGCCCTCTGGGACCCTGTCCCCTCTCTTACTCCTACCTGCTGCTGGGCCCTCTGGCTCTGCTCCATCTCCAGCAGCAGAGCTGGCAGCTCCAGCCCTGGTGGGCAGGCCTGGACATCTTGCATCTGGGGTGGAGACAAGGAAGAAAGAATCAGGTCACTTCCTTCCCCCTCAGAGCCAGTGCCCAGACTGTTTCTAGGCTTAGGCTACAGTGCAGCTTGAGCTGGCTCCGGCCTTTGGGGAGCTGGAAGAGGAGCTGATGGTAGGGCCAAGTCTGCTTGGGTGACCAGGCAGTCCTGGGCCCCCAGGGGTAGCTGCCTGCACCAGACAGGGAAGAAGCTTTCTGCCTTATCAAAAGGCTTCTCAGGATCACCACACAGTTGATTTGACCAAGCCAGAGGTGAGCTGTGGAATATCAGAACAGAGATTTGCACCCATGGCTGCCAGTCTCCAATGCTCATGCACCTTCCATTTCCCTCACGACCACAACTGTCCCAAGGTCACACAGTGCCTTTACTCACTTGTCTTACCAGCTGCTCAGAGTCCCCATTCCCCCTTCCATGGGGCTGACTGTGATGGCTCCATGCATGCTGGGCCTGGTCCTTCTGACCATTGAATTGGGCCAAGGGGGGCCAGAAGAGGTTCAGCCCTACCCCAGTCAGCAGTTCCAGGTCCCAGAGGAGCTACAGGAGGTGGGGGAGCAGGGCATGATGGGGCACCTACTCTGCCCTCTGGCACCCCACTCCCTTTCCTCCATACTGCCTAGCCTCTACCTGCTCCTGGGCCCTCCAGCTCCGCTCCATTTCCAAAAGCACAGGGAGCAGTTCCAGCCCTGGGGGACAGCCTTGGCCCTCTTGCACCTGGTTGATGGGATGCAAAGAAGAAAGAATGAGACCCCTGCTTCTCCCTTAGAGGCAGTGCCCGGTCTCCTTACCTGCTGCAGCGCACTCCTGAGCTGGCCCAAGCCTGCAGGGTGCCGGAAAAGGAGATAGTACAGGACCAATGCCTGCTTGGGGCTACAAGGGAGCCTTGGGCCCCCAGGAAAGGCTGCCTGCGCCATGGAGGAGTTAGGGCAGATGTCCCCTCAAGTCTCTGGCTCTGCCAGAAGAGCCTGGAGAGAGGCGGAGTTTGGGCATCGAGGAGCAGGAGAGACAAAGGCTCTGATCTCAATAATGCAGGCCCTGATACCTGACCCAGAGCCTGGCTGCATCGGAGCCTCACAGACGAGGGCTCGACTCCGGACGGGTTTCTTTCCCTGGAGGTGGCAAGGTGGAGCAGAGAATGACCCTGATGGAGAGGTCACACCCGCAGTGAGTATCTTACATATACATGCACATCTATGCAGACTTTGTCATATGAGCGTGTTACATGTATGCCCAGGTCAGAGAGCGGGGCAGAAGCTCGGGATCTGTGCTGCATGGATGGTTCTCTACGTGGAATTCCTCCTTGCAGCAGCTCCACGAAGTAGGTGCTAGTGCCATCCTGGTTTACAGATAAGACTGGCTCCAGAGAGTAACTTGCCCTGACACACGGCCACGTTGCCCTGGCTTGGCAGTGGCAACTCTGGCCAGGTCCACCTCCTAAGTGCTGTCCAAAGGCAACTCATCGGTTCTTCCCAACACATCAGGTGCATGTTGTTGCTGTCCTCATTTCACAAATGAGGAAACTGTGTATAAGTTACAATAAGGACAAGGACAGATACCAGAGGTATTCTGGGCTGTAGCCGGGACATTGAATATCCCCTCTGAGGTCCTATGTGAGAGGCTTGGTCCTCAGGCTGGGGTTATTGGAAGGTGCTATGGACCTTTGGAAGTTGGAGCCTTGTGGGAGGTCCTTAGATCACCGGTAGTGTCCCTTGCAAGGGATTGTGGGAAGCCAGTCCCACTCTCTGTTTCCCAGCTCATGGTGAGTGGCTTGCTCCAACACATACCCCTTGCATTGCCATCAATGGCCTCACTCAATAGAGCTTACTGCCTGATCTTAGATACGAGCTTCCAGAACCATTAGCCAAAATAAACTTTTATCTTTATAAGTTAATTGCTTCACCTATTTTGCTAGAGTAATGGAAAGGTTACTAATATAGTCTGACATCTTTATATTATGTGCTGTCATCAATAGCTTGTGTGCATGTGTATGACATCAAGGACCCAACCAGGGCCTTCACATTGAGCTACATCCCCAACCTATTTTTTTTAATTTTTGATTTTGAAACAAGCTCTCACTAAGTCATTAAAATTGCCCTGAGTTCTTCTTGTTATCCTTCTGCCTCGGCCACTCCGAGTGCTGGGATTCCAGGCTTAGGCCACTGGACCTAGCTCCTCATTAGCAGCTGTGCTTTCCTGCAGCCTTGTCACCATTCCATGACAGCATGGAGCAAATTGTCCCCTTTGGACCCCAGACGAGAACAGCTTCCCCAGAAGAAGGCTGAGCAAGTGGGGCAGGTGACCTTCGACTCAACTCAGCACTCTTACTTAACTAAAAATTAAGGGGTTTAGCCGTGTCCTCTCCTGGAGTACTGAACTTTTACCCTGTTATTAAGGGTCCATAATGACCATGAGGTCTCCTTGACCTTATAGCTGCACTTCATAGAACTCCAGGTCATAGAGCTGGTGCAGCAGCCCGGGTTCACAACCATTGACAGGTGTGGCTGTGAATGCAGCCAGGTGTGCATGCACACATACCATGTGTTCCTGACTTTCCTGATTTCTTCTGTGGTCTGTCACTTGCTCAGTAAGGTATTATTTAGCCACCACGTATTTGTACAATTTCTGTAGTATCTTTGCCGTTGATTTCTGGTATCAATCCACTATGATTTGAAAGTGTGCGGGGAATAATTTCTTTTATATTTCTTTAAGCATGTCTTACACCCAAGGATATGGTCTGTTTTGGAAGAAGTCCCATGTGCTGTTGAGAGAAAGGTGTATTTTGTTGATACTGGATAGAACAGTCTGCAGATAACTGTTAAGACCATTTGTTCCATGGTATGATTTAGCTCTGATGTTTCTTTTTTTAATTATTTATTTAGGCTAGCTGGCCTGTCTATTTGTGAGAGTGGAATGTTTAAGTCCCCTATTATGATTGTGTTGGGGTCTATTTGCATGTTCAGTAGTTTATGTAATTGGGTGCACCTATCTTGGGTGCATATATTTATAATTTTGAGCTGTTCCTCACAATGTTCTTTTTACCAGTTCATATTGTCCATCTGTGTCTCTTCTGGTCTGTTTTGGTTTGAAGTCTACAGTGTCTGAGAATATTATAGCTATTTGTTTCTGGGCTCCAGTAGCATGTAGTATCAGTTTACATCCTTTTACCTTAAGTCTGTATGTTTCCTTGTGAGTGAAGTGTGTTTCTTGTAAACAACAAATGGTTGGGTTTTGTTTTTTGATCCACTCTGTGTCTTTTGATTGGTGAGTTAAGAACATTAGCACTGGGAGTCATTATTGTAAGATTATTTTTTCACCAAACCCCGCCGTTGTCCTGTTTGTCTAATTTTTTTTTGTTTTTTTGTTTTTGTTATATTTTCCCTTTCAGTGTTTCTTTTCTTCTGTGTTCTTTGTTGCTGCTCTTCTATCACTAAGATTCCTTAGATCTCTAAATATTTTCTGTAGTGCTGGGCTAGTGATCACACATTTCTGTAGGGTTTCTTGGTCATGAGATTTTTTTACTTCTTCAATTCTCAGGAATAATTTTGGTGGATCCAACAACCTGGGTTGATACCTGCTTTCTTTTAAAGCTTGAAAAATTTTCATTCCAGGCTCTCCTGGCCTTGAAGCTTTGAGCTGGAAAATCTGTAGTTATTTGGATGGACTTGCCTTGGTAAAATAATGTCTGTTTTTCCCTTACTGCTTTTAATATTCTTTGTGTTGAATCTCTGAGGTTGTGATTATGATGTGTCATGGTGAGTTTGTTTGCTGGTCAAGGTTATTTGGTGTTCTATAGGTTACTTGTACCTGAATATTAATTTTTTTCTGGATTCAGGAAATTTTCTGTGATTATATCAGTGAATAAATTCTTTATACCTTTTGTGCTGTCTTCTGCTCTTTCTTCCACCCCTTAATTCTGAGGTCGGTTCTCTTTGAGTCACCCATCAGCTGCTATATGCAACTATTTTGCTTATTTCTTATTTTGGTGTCATACCTGACCATGGCATTGGTTTCCTCAGCCTTGTATTTAAGGCCTGAAGTTCTGTCCTCACAATGTTTGAACTGACTTCCCCTGCTTTCACAAAGGAATTTTTCATATTCTGTACTTCAGCTAGATTACTTTCCAGATTTTCTACTTCTCTATCAAAATGTTCTTTCATATCTTACATTCTACCTCAGCTACCTTTTTATTTCTCTGTCTGCTCACTATGTAGCCCACCCAGGCTGGCCTTGACCACACAGTAATCCTGCCTCAGCCTCTTGAGTGTTGGGATTACAGGCATGTGCCATCATGCCTAATTTATGTGGTACTGGGAAGTCAAACTCAGGGCCTTGTATTTGCTAGGCAAGCTCTCTAACTGCTGTACTATTACTCCAGCCTTGCTCACTAAGATTTGTATTCATTAGGAACATTATTTGCTCAGTAAATTCCTCTTTCAGCTCACTGATCATTACTTGCATTTCTTTAAGAATGTCTTGTTTGAACTACTGTTCACATAAACCAACTGGTCTACTTGATATTTCACTTCCTTTCCTATGAGTTCCACTGTTTCGGGGCCCATGACGTTAGCTTCTAGAGTCAGATGTTTTTGTGTGTGTCCTGTTGCCTTATCTTCCCATGATTCTATTGCTTAAGGACTTCACTTTAATGGCCTTGCTGAGAGGTTTCTTTGAATGTGTATGAGGGTGTGGGGGCGGGAACCAAAAGTCCACTCAGTTCTGTGCTGGAAGTAGGCAGTGAGGGGACCTGTCTGATGGCCTGTGTGGTGTCTTATTCACACTCAGCCCCTCAGCAACACTCTGCTGTCCTTCCTGGCTTCCTTCCCTTGAAAACTAGGCTCTCCACCTCTGAGGTGCTCCCACTACCACCCAAGCTGTTAAGATCGGCAGCCTTTCTCTCCTCTCTGCTACTATCTCCTGTGCCTGTTCCTTCCTAGCAGTGATTGAGTGTCCCCAAAACCCCTGATGTCTGGCCCATCTGTGGCTTCTTTTATCCTGAACAGTTCAGACTTGGGCTCTTTTTCAAGATGGCTCCTTCCTACTGCCTACATCACTTCCTAATATGGGTGCCAACCACTGCATCTCTCAAGCTGGTCTGCTCAACTCTGAGAGGCCTTTTCAAGGGAAGCTTGCAGTACACTTACAGTTTGCATTACCTGCAGGCTCAGTTCTGGAAGCTGGGGCTACCAGCTGCTGTCAGTTCCCACAGCCCCAGCTCTAGGCTTACCTCAGTTTGCAGTTGAGGGTAGCTTGCAGCCCTTCCCAAGGAGCCTTGGGTGGCCTCAGGGGCTATCGTGTTCTTCCACTTTTAATACATCTATAGTGTTTCCAATATTCCCAGGCCTCCTTTCAGTTCCTGGAGCTCCCCTCCCTCTGCTAGCTAAGTTGAGCAGGTAGATTTTAACTATACCTTGACTTTTAAAATGAGCCTGTGAGGAGCCATCAAGCAGCACTCCTGTTCAGCCACCATCTTGCCCAGAAGTTCTCTGAGTTTCAAAGGGTGTTCATGTGTGCACATGTGCATATGTACCTATATTTCCAATCTTTTTTTTTTACCCCAAGCCCAACTTAATCACAGTCTGTTATCTCTCCTATCCCCTGCCCAAGCCCCTATGTCATCAGTTCTTTAAACCTTTAAGAGTACCTGAGTACACAGTACTACCAAGCCAAGAGGAAAGAAAGGGTTCCTCAGCTGACGTAGATCCCACGTGGATCTAATAGGGTCTCAGGCCACAGGTGATGCCTGCTACAGACCAAAAATAGGACAGAAGCCAAGACAGATGGACTCTCCTGCTGATTTCAAGGTTTCTCTGACAGCAGCAGGGAGTGGCTGGTTGGAGCAGCCCATGGATGTAGGCATAAAGACTGAGCAAGGCCTTCTGACCCCAGGGACACTGAGCAGAGACCCTGTGTGTCAAGCAACCCAACTGCCTCCCCAGTGCCAGGAAAACACACAAGTTAAAACTTGGCCAGACCCACAGTTTACTGCGTGTGCTTCACCATGCAGGAGGCTTTGCACGACACAAGTCCAGGGTCTGAACAGGTCCCAGCAGGGCACTGTCCCTGCAGCCCTGGCCAGAGTGCATGCTGTTCTTCAAGGGGAGAGACTTCTGCCGTGGGGAGTCCTGGCAGGGCATCTTCTGGGTTCAGGGAGGAGCCAGGTGTTGCTCCCAGCTGGAGCTGGGCACAGTGTTGGGTGGCTGGTCCCTACTGAGCAGGACTAGTGGACAGGCCTCGGGTGGAATACAGTGAGCCTCATGCTCTACCAGGCCTGCAGGGCACTGGCAGCCGGGAACGCAGGGCCTCACACAGTGGGCTGCCAGCTCCCCCAGGGGGACATGTTGGTTGAAGCAGGTGCGGGGACAGGGTGGGCCACACTCATCAAACACGAAGCCACGGTCCAGGGGGCAGCCCACCACTGTAGAGGGCAAAACCAGGTCACAGAGTTCACCAAATACTGCTCTGGTTGCTATGCTCACCATTTTCAGGCCTCCCTGTGCCCACCTCATCCAGACCTGAGTCCTCTGGGCTGCCCCCCCCCCCGTACCACCCCCACTGCCCCCTTACCACAGAGGGTAGGGCCCCTCCAAGCAGGTGTCACCCCTGCCTGGCGACAGTGGCTGGCATAGGCCTCCAGGGCATCACAGAGACAGGCGTCAGATGAGGACCCAGGGCCACAAGCACATAGATCATACACGCAGGCAGCAAAGAAGGGCTCCGGTGGCACCACAGCATGACAGCGACTGAAGGGGGAGGACTTCAGCAGCCCACAGCGGGCATTGGCTTCACGCCTGGCACGGTAACCTGCTGCCCGGCACGGGTCCACCTCTTGGCCTGCAGAGCAGAGCCGACCTGGCCCTGGCCCCTCCGGGACCTAGCAGGGAGAACAACCCTGAGGTGACCACAGTGCTGGTGGCTGATCTTTGTGTGCCATGTCTTCCAAGCAATTCCCACCCAATCATTTGATTAGGCCTCAGAAATATCCCTGCAGGACAGACAAGGCAGTGTCGTATATCTCCTCCCTGTCCTCATTTTGCAGATTACCAAACCGAGGCCCAGAGAGTAGGGGTCTTATCCAAGGCCTCACAGCCAGTGAGTGGCAAAGCGGGTCTGGGATTCAGGCTCCTTCCAACAGGCCATCCCACCGGATCCAGTACCACCACAGGCAAGATGTGTCCAAGCTCCCTGGAAACCCAGCAGCCCATCTTGGGCCCCCTCCCTATAGCAGGGGGCCGATGTGGGATGCAGCCAGCTGTGCCCTGCTCCTTCAGCCTGCCTCAGCTTCTGCCCCTGTGGCACTCACCTGCCAGCTGTTCCCAAACGCAGCCTCCGTGGCCATGAGCAGCCCAGTGGGGCTCTGCAGGTCATCCTGGGCAAAGCCATTGAAGTTGCCACAGAGCCCACAGGTCCGGCCCCGGTAGGAGCCGGGCACCCTCACCTCCACCTGTGACCGCCCGTCCCACAGCACCTGTGCAGAGAGGCCTGGGACTGGGGTGTGGGGAAGGAGAAGGGCCTCAAGGTCCCCAAGGCCCGCCACAGCCCCCTGCATTACGGCGACAGGCCCTGTCCCAGAGAGGAGCGTGGATGGCGTGGACTTCGCCGGGAAGGGTCCACGCCCTGGCCCGCTGCACATCAGCACCCACAGACAGAAGAGCTACCCGTGGATCCCACCGGGGGGACAGTCTCTGCACTGATACCTCACGACTGGGTCCAACTTTTGAAATTCACCATTTTGTGCCCTGCTTACAGAGGAGAGAGTGCAGCTTAAGTCTGGACCCAAAGGGCACACAACCTGATCTCATGAGTTTACAAGGTTGCCTCTGGCTGGAGGCAGCAAGCCACTCTTCCCTCCACGTGGGGGCCAGGAGCAACCTCGGGCACAATGTAGGAGACCTTAGCAGAGATCCTCCCCATCCCTGGCTAGTCCTTCCCCACTTTACAGATGAGAAAACCGAGGCTTGCAGATTGGCCCAAGAGCCCTCATGTGGGGCGATTAGAACCAAGGGCTGCGGATACCGCTCAGCGGTAGAGCCCTTGCCTACAATGAGTGAGACCTGGTTTTGCTTCCCAGCATCTCAACAAAAGAAAAAAAAAAGAGAGATGGTGATGATGACCAGGCCTAGAGCTCCTCTGGTGGCCCCCTGGCTTCTGGCCCATAATTTCCTGGGTGCCCAGCAGCACTCCTGCACCTCTGCTACCTCCCCGGGCCCAGGAAGAAGCTGATAACCCACTCTGTCGACAAGAAAGCCAGGTAGACGGGGAGCTCCTGGGCCTTCCTTCTGGAGCCCCGCCCCAGCCTGTCTTGCCCTTTCCCGCACCTGCAGCCCAGGCTGGGTGTGCAGGATGACGGTGCGTCCCCGAAGCTCCACGAACAGCAGTGGCTCCTGCAGGAAGGGCAAGGCCACGGGGTGCCCATCCACCTGGAGAGGGGAGGCAGGAGGAGAGGTGACCCCGGGGCACGAGGTGACAGAAAGGGCTGCCCTTCCCCAGGTCCTCCACTTACTCTGACTGCCCTGCCCTGAAGCAGCTGTATGACCACGTCTCCTAGCAGCACTGTCACCTCCTGGGTCCAGGCCACACCGCGCCGGCCCCGGGCATCATTGGTCACATGCACACTGTGGGCAGGAGAGGCCTGGGTGCCTGGGGTCAGCAGGGCTGGGTGAGGGCGTCAGGGAGGAAGGAGGCAGGGTGTGTACCTGAACTCCCCTGCTCGGCAGTCCTTGGCCAGCACGTAGGTGCAGCTGCCTTGGAAGTGCAGCAGGCGGCCGTCGAAGGTGCGGTAATGGGGGTCTCCAAAGGCCATGCAGGAAGCAGGCCGAGGCAGGCAGCGGGGACAGCAGCTGCCAGGACTCAGGGCAGGGGCCTCTTCCTGGCCTCGGCCCCAGACACGGTTAGACCTACGGTACTACCCACGATACTCCCTGCCCTGCCCCAGCAGATATTCCCAGAGCCCTGGAGAGGCCCAGGGATGCCCACGCCCCGGGGGTCACTGGGCGCAGGACCAGGACGCCACCTGGTGGCCGAACAGAGAATAGCATCTTCTCCAAGTCACCTGCTTCTCGGCCTCCCGCTGTTCCAGGACTCAGCAGAAGCCCAGCCTCCCTCTCCCAAGCCTGGTCATCCCCGATGGCAGTGTCTTGTGTGTTCCCACACCCACCACCTTATATCATGGCGCTCACCGGGCCGCAGGACAGCGGCTGGCAGCGCTGGCTCTGACAGCGCACTGTGCCGGCCACACAGGAGCAGCTGGTGCAGGCGTCCACTGTCCAGTGCTCCCCAGAGGCCACATGACGGCCCTGGTGCTCGCACGACTGGGTGGGGGCTGAGTAAACAGAAGACAGGCAGAGTCAGCGCCCCAACCCCATCCGGGCCTCGCCCACCCCTCCTCCATCCTCCTGGCCCCTCACCTTGGCATCTCTCACAGCAGCTGCCAGCCTCGGGCACCTTCACCCAGCCATGTGGGCAGGAGAGGGGCTGGCACTCCTCCAGGTGGCACTCTACATGGCCCCGCTGAGCACAGATATTGCTCTAGGGATTTCCTGCAGGGCTTGGGTTCCCTGTCACGCGTTTGTGGGCGACTTCTGGGCGGAGCATGAGGAAGCAGCCCCTCTACTGTCCCTTCCCTAGCCCTACGCAACCCCACCCACGTCACGGGAAGGGTGGGAAATAAAACCAGCCCAGTGCCTTACTCCAGCACAGGGAAAACTCTGCTCCTCTGCTCTTGGCGGCCTGCTTCCTGCATGGCCTTTGGAGAACCCCCCCATTTTTAGTGGATGTCTGATGTTTCTCGCTCTTTATCTACCTAGCAGGTTGCCAATTACCTGGCAGGTGCAGGCAATGCAGGGGTTGTTGGGGTCCCGCCAGCTCTCTCCATCCGCCACTCTCCGGCCTCCGGATTCCACCACACATTCTGAGGGGAAAGAATTGGGCTGGGCGGGCACTATCCTTGCAGCTGCATCCTCCTCCCTGGGGCTCCCTCTGGGCCTTCCCAACAGAGAGAGCCAGCCTGGCCAGTGGTAGGACTGTGCACCAACGCTCGGACGTCTCCAGGGTCCTGGAGGCTTGGTTCCTTCCTGGGGGCCAGCTGCAGCTCTGTGGGACGATACCTACTGGTGGCCTCCTCAAGAGCCTCTGGCCAGGCCTTGAGTATCCAGGCTGCCTCCTCCGGCCCTGGGGTCTCATCCCACTTCAATAAATAACTCCTCCCTTTCTATAAGAACAAGACTTGCATTTGGAGTAAAACACTCCTGGCCACCCAGTGGGCCCACGAAAAATGCCGCTTCTCGCTACCTCAAGTCCCCTCTCTGAGGGTGAGGCTAAGGCTAGGCACTTACCCTGACACACAGGACAGCAGCTCCCACGCGGGGTGTGGCGCTCCCACAGGGGACAGCTGAGCTCAGGACAGGCCCGGTGAGTGCACATCCACGTCAGGTCCTGCCCATTGTCAATGAACCCAGGAGGTGAAAGAGTTGGTTGCACATAGTAGGGAGTAGGACATAGGCAGGATATGACAGTCAGGGCACATTGGCAAAGGGAGGAGCTGAACCACAGCCCACACAGCCTGGGGAGTGGGCGAGAGGGCTCACCTGGCACTGGCAGGTGTAGCAGGGGTCCGGTGGGGCCAGCTCAGACCCCTGAAGATCCTCAGTGCAGTTACGCAGTGCCTCTGTCAAGACAAGAACCATGCGGTATAAATTGTAGGGAATGTCCCCAGCGTTCACGAGCTCCAGCAAGTGCAGGCTTTTTGAAGAAACTTTGCTAGGCTATTAAGGTGGTGGGCCTGAAAACTGCCAAAGAGGGGCTCCTCCAGCTGAAGTCACTAAGAACAGCCAGGCTGCCTGGCCGTCTCTCTCTGTCACATTTTTTCATCTAATCTGGCTCCAATAGTGCAAAGAAGTACGGAAAAGCCAGGCATACTAGGTTTTAATCCTGACTTGAACACTCAAAGTCCGTACAATCTTGGGCAGAATAATAAACTTTAAGCCTGAGGTTTTTCATCTGTGCAAAAGAGGTAATTTCCACTGGATATCTGTGAAAATTAAGCGAGATCCTCTTTAGTAGAAACACTAAGGATAGTGTGTGGTAAGTATTAAGTGCCTAATAAGTGAATCTTCTCACTCTCTGAAGCTCTTCCTTGCAAGAATAGTTTCTCCTGCCAGGTTCAGTGGCATAGGCTTGTAATCCTGGCATTCTGGGAGGCTGAGGCAGGAGGATCTCAAGTTTAAGCTCAGTTTGAGCAGCTTAACAATTTAGCAAGACCCAGTCTCAAAAAAAAAAAAAAGAAAAGAAAAGAAAGAAAAGAAAAAAGAAGAGAAAAGAAAATAGGCTGGAGATGTAGCTCAGTGTGAAGGTCCTGGGCTCTATCCCCAAAACAAAACAATAACCAAAGCCCTCCCCTGATGGGCACTGGTTTGCAATATGAGGGATGTACTTAATGTCACTAATCTGTTGCTTAAATATAGCTACGATGGTAAATTACAGGTATTTTGCTACAATAAGAAAGAGAAAAGGGGGAGAAGAAAAGTGCAATTCTCCTCCCAGAAAGTGTGCTGTATACATGTGAAATAATTTTAGCCCGCACCACAAAGCTGTTTTTGTCTCCTTGCTCTCGTGAAATGACTGTTAGATAAATTGCAAGTATTAAATCCAGCAATTGGACTACTTTTCAATGAAAAACGTGGTTGTAGTTTCCTCTCTTACCCTATAGGAGTTCTTATTGTAAGAAGAAAAAAAGATTTCCTTATCCCTGTGGCCAGCCAAGGTCCCTCTGGTGCTCACCTCACAGGCCCCAAGGAGCCAGAAGCCAGCCCAGTTGCCACTCTGCAACATCACCTCCTGGCAAGATGCCCCACGAACTTGGCACCAAGTTGGAGAGGCCAGTGGGACCCCAGCCGTCCTGTTCCTCCCAGCTCCCCTTGGGACTGGTCGGCTCTACCCACCGGGGCAAGCGCTTTCACAGCAGTGCACTGGAGCCAGGAAACAGCTGGGGCTGGGCTGGGGAGGAGAGCTGGCTCCTCCAGCCTTTCTCTGTGGAAACGTTCCTACCCTCCCAGCTCTACCCGGCACCCCAGGACTCACGGGCACAAGTCGGGCAGCAGTGCTGGGGCGCCGGGGGCAGGATCTGAGCGGGCGGGCAGCCCACCAAGCTGGGACATTGCTGCCGGTGACAGTGAAGGCTGGGAGGCCCCTCGGGCTGTGGCTACAGGAAGACCGAGCAGGCGGTGGGTCCCACGCCGTGAAAACCAACGGCAGCCCTTCCCCGGATGCCAGGCCCTCGGGGGTGCATGGGTACACCAGACTCGAGTCTGCAGAGAGACTCAGTGTCTCTCTAGCCAGGCTCCCCTCCCCATGTCCTAATCCCCGGAGCTGGTGTCTCTTCCTCCGACCCGTGATCACTGCGACCACCGGCCCTCTTGCAGTCCCGTGACCCCATGCCCACGTCCACTGTCTCTCTAATGATCTGCAGCACCACTCAAGTGCTCGAAGTCCTTCCGCGGGCCACCATTCCCTGCCTCCCCCGCAAGCAGGGCCCATGCCTAAACCCCGGAGGCCTTCCGGCCCAGGCTGCCCAGCCCTGGCCCAGTCCCGGTCACAGGGACACACTGGCATTGCAGACCTCCGGTTTGGCTGCGCCCCCTGCCCTGCAGCCCCCTCGGTGGCCTAGCTTCCTACCTCACAGGTGCACACTTCACAGGGGTCCGTCCCGGGCTGGAAGCTCTCCCCAGGCTCATATTTCCTCCCCTCGTGCTCACAGTCTTTGGGATGGAGCAAGAGCAGGACAGGACCAGGGAGCCTTCGGTCTGGCAGCCATGCCACGGTGGGGTCCTCCTCCTCTCAGCACCTCCCTCCCCCAGGGACTGGGACCACCCTCTTGCTGCCCGACCGCTATCAAGGCCAGGAGGTGCGGACCCAGCACGTCCTCCCACCGCACCCCGGCTTCCAGTACCAGAGCATCGAGGGCAGCAGTCCCTGGGCCCTTGGCGAGGCTGAGTGCAGGAGCTGACACACTGGACCCGGGCGCAGGTGGCGACGCCGTTGTGACACATGCAGGAGGAGCAGGGGCTGTCGGGGGGCTCCCAGCTGCTGCCCTCAGCACGCTCCTCCCCGTGAGCCAGGCAGCCTGAAGTCCCAGGTGGGAAATGAGAAGCCAAGTCTGAGAGTTGAACATCGCCCCTTCCCCCTCCAGGGTCAGCCGTGCGTGGGCACAGGAAGCATGCGGTGGAAGGGGCACCGGGAAGCTGAGAAAGGCTCGTGCTCTGGGGCCAGCAAGAAGGCCAGGCCACGTGTCTTGACTCTGCTACTTACTAGCCAGGAACCACAGGCAAATTGAGTTACTCTCACCTCTGGCTTGCTTTGCCTTTATTTTTTTCCATGTTCTGGGAACTGAACCCAGGGAGCATTAAGCTATATCTCAGTCTTTTTCTTTTGTTTTGTTTTTTTTTTTTTCTTTTCTTTTTTTTGAGAGAGAGGCAGACAGTCAGACAATGTCTTGCTATCAGTTTGATAAGTTGCCTGGACTGACTTCAAATTTGCGATCCGCTTGCCTGTTGAGTAGCTGGGATCACAGGTGTACGCCACAGAGAGCCCAGCCCCACCTGTTTCTCATCCATAGAATTAGGGAAAGTGACAACACTTTTCTGACAAGATTGTTGTAGGGAAGCATAGCACAGTGGCTAAAGCACTGGCCTAGCAAACACAAGGTTTTGGGCTCAATTCCCCCACATAAGCTAGACATGGTGGCACACACCTATAATCCTAGAACTACGGAGGCTGAGGCAGGAGGATTCCTGCGAGTCGAAGACCAGCCTCAGCTATGTAGTGAGTTCAGGACCAGCCAGAACCACAGAGCAAGATCTTGTCTCAAAAATAAATAAATAGGAGTGAAGTGCTTGGCTCAGGGCCCAGCACATGGTGTATGCTCAAGAAATTTTCTTCATCGTGGTTATTATTGTTAATGTGGTGGAGTTAGGAGGGAATCAGCACTCTCGCCTCCCTGGAAGGGCAGGCTTGGGCCAGGAGAGGAAGAGCTGAGGGCCTAGTGACAATCTGGGACTGCAGGGTGGGAGGCCAGCCAGTGGGCAGGGAAGTGGGGCAGGCAGAGGGGCCTGAGCTTGGGGCACCCCCAGGGCCCAGGTGTACCTCTGCAGCGAGGACAGCAGGCCCCAGGCTCTGTGACCTGGAGCAGGCAGGGCAGAGGTGGACAATGCAGCCACACACAGCTGATGTGGCCAGCCTGCGGGAGACGTGAGATCAGTGGCTTGCCAACTAGATGGGGGTGACCCGAGGCACCGTGGCCCAGCACTCGCCAGCACCCCCAAGCCTCCATTCTACCTGACAGTGACACCGTTCGCAGCTGCCTGCAGGCCCCTCGAACTCCTGCCCATCCTGGTACTCCCGGCCCTGAGAGAGGCAGGCTGTGGAGGACACACTTCTGGTGGAGGCTCGTGCCACATTGCCCTTCCCCGCCCAACCTCAGAAAGGGAGGAAGAAGGGATAAAGGAAGGAAGAGGGGAAGAGAAGGGAGGGAGAGGGAAGGGAGAGAGAAAGGAGAAAGAGGGAAGGGACCGCTGCACACGGCAGGCAGCTCACTGTGGCAAACAGGGCAGGAGCAGGGTCCTGGAGAGGGGTGGGCGCAGGGGGCCGGGGGGCAAGCTTTTCTCTGGCAGTGCACGGAACCTTCCTGCGGGAGAGAGAATCACACTGCTGCTTCTGCCTCCCACGTCACTCCAACGGACTCTCCAACCAGGCTTCATTGCTCCTTGGCAGGCGACCCAGTAAGTCTGCCAGGCCCCAAACACCTTTCCTGCTCGGCCCAACCTTGTCCCCTGAGATGTCACAGGCAGAGGGTATCCCTTGCCACTTGGTTGGAGGAGATACCCCTTCTAGGTCAGGGGTGAAAGGGTACCAAGGTCCCAGGGGTGCCATCTCACCTGGCAAGTGCAGAGGGAGCAGGTGGGGTCACGTGGATCAGGAAGGGTCTCTCCAGGGGCAGCAGTGACCCCGTGGTAGAGGCATCCTGGGAGAGTGGGGAACACAATGGGAAGGCTGCCATCAACAGAGCCTTATGCTCTCTCTCTCTCACACACACACAATGATGTCTGGGAGCCTCCCCCAAAATTTAGAATGAGATTAGTTTGGAGAGGAGAGGCAGTGAGGGGTAGAGAGGACAGATCTCAGCTACAGGGGGCAGGATTGCACCCGTGAAGGGGCCAGGGGACAGCATGCTCCAGGCAGGAAGAACGAAGGAACAGGGGACAAGGTGGGATGACAGGTGGCTGGGAACTTCTTGCCTGAGTGGGAAGGGGACAGCATGGCAAGGGGACAGCATGGCATGGCATGGGTGGGGCCAGGCAGGTGGGCTGAGGAAGCTGGCCCTCCTGGCTGGTGACTCCAGGGCAGGGGAGCCATTGGACAGTCTTGAGTGGAGTGACGTGATATCTTGGGTAGGCAGTGAGACAAAGAGTAGAAAGGGATGAAAGCCAAAGGACAGGCCATTTAGTGACTATTTGGTGTGAGGTGACAAGGACAGAGGGTTGGGCTTGCATATGGTCAGAGTCTAGGGGAGAAAGAGAGAGAGAGAGGTCCTTTGCTGATATCCAGGCCCCTGGGGGCCCCAGCAGGGCACAGAAGGGAAGGTGCAGCTCTACCCTGGCAGGTCGGGCAGCAATGCCCCGGCGGGGTGAGGGGGTGGCTGCAGCCCAGAGGCTCACAGGGCCTGCGACGGCAGGTCACAAAGCCTCCAAAGCAGGTACACAGGTTGCAGGGTTCTCGGGGATCCGGGAAGTCTTGGTTGCTCAGGTAGGACTCCCCCAGGTACTCACAGCCTACAGAGGGAGAAAGAGAGGGGGAGGGGGTGGGCTGGTGGCTCAGCAGCCACATCAGGGAACTTGTAGGCCCTCAAAGAGCGGTCCCCTGGGAGGGGGGAAGGCCTCAGTCCCTACCGGGGACAAAGGAGCCTGGAGAGAGCAGGGTTTGGGCAAGGCCAGCCTTCTCCTCTGTGAACTGCATGAAATCTCACTGTCCATCCACAGGAAGTGGCCTAAGAGAATCTAAGTACTCAGCAAGCCACCGCCAGAGGTACTAATTTTCCCAGCCTGAGGAGGGGACAGAGGTGGTATAGGATCCCCTTTCAGCCCTTTGATTAAGGGAGCAGACACGTTCCCCAGGGGTGGCAGCCCACCCAGGCCTTCCCTCTGACCCTTGCTCGCCTGCTGAAGACTCACAGGTAAAGTATCTGCCTGGAGTTTCACAAGATTGTACCTTAGTGGCACATGTCTTTATGGTAGTCTTCTATTCCTGGACTGTCTAATTTCCTATTTACTGTGTAACAGTAAACTCTTTTTAAAGGTAAATTTAAGTTAATACATAAATTTATTTGTGGAAAAACACTAAATAAATAAAAGTACAGATGGTGGGAAGTATGCAGCAAAAATTGCTAGGCTAGTGTAAGAGTGGCCAAAGACTTGAGAATCTGGTCTGGGTTTAATTCTCTCTCTCTCTCTCTCTCTCTCTCTCTCTCTCTCTCTCTCTCTGGCTCTCTCTTAAGAAATGAGGCCTTAGCCAGCCCAGTGATACAGACCTCTAATCCCAGGATTCTGGGAGGCTGAGGTAAGAGGATCACAAGTTTGGCCACAGCCTAGACAACCTAAACCACCTAGCAAGTTAGTGAGACCTAATCTCAAAATCAAAAATAAAAAATAGACTAGGGATATACCTCAGTGCAAAGGCCCTGGGCTCAGTCCCCACTGCACAGGGGAAAAAGAAGCCCAGAGAGGTTAGATAACAATAATATGACCAAAGTCACAGAGGCAAAAAGCATCAAAGCCAGAAGAAAGTACGGCTTCAGCTTAGAGCCTTTTTTGTGTCTCACCATCACAGGCAGGGCAGCAGTCGCCCCTGGCGGGGAAGGGGCACTGTGCAGGCTCACAAGCCCTGGGTTCGCAGGTGACGCTGCCCTCCCAGCAGAGGCACACTTGGCAGGCAGTGCTGGGCGACCGGAAGCGCTCCCCACTGACAAACTCCGTCCCCTGGTAGAGGCAGCCTAGGGAGAAGGCAGGGGTCTCTCTGGTGACCACCCCCCAGATCCGCTCCCTGATTTCTTGGTTTATGCAGGGGACGAGCCCAGGGCCCGTGCAAGGTCTCTTGACATTGAGCTACATTCCCAGCCCCCCACTTCTTAATGAGAACCCCAACACGGGAGGGATCCCTAGCTGCCGGCGTCCAGGAGGGCACTACCATCACAGGAGAGGCAGCAGGGGCCCTGGCGAGGATGGTGGCAGGGCGCCGGCGGGCAGGGCAGCCGCCGGCAGGTCACTGAGCCGTCCAGGCAGAGGCAGCGGCGGCAGGGCTCACTGGGCGGGGAGAAGTGCTCCTGATGGCGGGCGGGCGCGCTCCCCGGACGCGGGCAGCTCCTACCGGGACACTGCGGGCAGCACTGTCCGGGCGCCAGGACCGGCTCCGAACACGCAGGCGGCGGGCAGCGACGGGCCAGGCACTGCACACTGCCGCTCTGCAGAAGGACGATGCCAGGCCTGGTTAGCGGGACATGGCGGGGAGACCCCGCTCCAACCGCCCCCCTCTCCTGGGTCCCTCTCATGGGGTGCACTCACCAGGCAGTGACAAAGGCGGCAGGGGTCCGAGGGGTGGGGGAAATCTGCTCCGTTGGGGTACTCTTTCCCGCCAAAGGCGCAGCCTGGGGAGAAGGGCAGCCATGGGCCTGAGCGGGCCTGCTGGCCCCAAGCCAGACGCTTGTTGGTGAGGCCACGCCCCCATCTCACAGCTGCAGTCACTCCGGCAGCAGGTCCCAGGCAGCGGGTGGGCACAGGGGGCCCTGGGGCAGGCGCGCGGCTGGCAGTGGGCTTGACTTTCCTGGCACTGGCACTCCTGGCAAGGGTCTCCGGGGTGGGAGAAGCGCTCTCCATCCACAAACACCTGGTTCTCCAGGGTGCAGACTGAGCAGCGACAACGGGGCGGCATGGCGCAAAGGCTGACAGCACCAGGTGCCAACCACCGCCCTGTCCGGAACCCCTGAGAGCGCAGGCTTGGAAGCCGTCCCCGTGGAGGAGGGAGGGGAGGACCGGCTGTGTGAACGCGCGCGTGCGGGCATGTGTCACTCCGAGCGTGCTGGCGTGTGTGTATCTGGCCCCTCGACCTGCAGGCAGCTGCGTTTCTAGGGGTGAAGGTATGAACAGCCCAACACATGGGTCTAGGCCTGTGACACGCAGCCTGACACAAACTCTCACGCAGGCAGGGGTCCGACTCGTGCTCGGCAGATGCAAACGGCGCTGCCTGAGCTCATGTCACACGAGGGAGCATGTGAGTGTGCCTGAGAGGTGGGCGCCGGGAGAGGAAACACGGGATGCATGGGAGGGTAAATCCTGCTGTCTTCTCACCCATAGTACTTCACTGTGTGGGACCAGAACCCATTCAGAAGGCGGCCACAGAGTCATGAGCAGGGGCCATACCT
Organism: Ctenodactylus gundi; assembly: GCA_004027205.1. Taxonomy (NCBI): domain Eukaryota; kingdom Metazoa; phylum Chordata; class Mammalia; order Rodentia; family Ctenodactylidae; genus Ctenodactylus; species Ctenodactylus gundi. The sequence continues at coordinate 175,462 of PVKB01000679.1, forward strand.
GAACACTTGGGGCAGCACTGGCCGGGTCCAGTCTGGGGCCTGGCACAGGTCGTAGGAGGGCAGTCGACCGAGGAGCACCTCACAGTCCCATCCTGGGAACAGGGACAGGGCTGTGGGGGTGGACCCCGGGAGGGACTCGGCAGGGCACCCACGAGCCTCGGGAAGGTACCTCACAACGGCAGAGGTGACAGGGGCTGTCTGTGTCTGTGAAGTTCTGCCCGTTGGCATACACGTGACCACGGTAGGTGCAGCTCCCACAGCCCGGGCAGCAGGCTCCTGTACGGATAGACTGGTCAGGATGGGCTGGGCAAGGCAGGAAAGAAAGCCCAGATGGATCAGGGACACTCACCGGGGGGCTGAGTGGGGTGCTGGCAAGGGACTGGGGGACAGAGTACAGCCCCGCAGACAGGGACCCCGTCCTGGCAGGAGCAGGTGGTGCACGGCTGGCCATCGGGCTCCCATTGGACCCCCTCAGCAAACTCCTCTCCGTTGAGCACACAGGCTACCGTGAGGGGGTTGTCACCATGGCAACTGGAACATCTACCATGCATCCTGTCCTTCCCACCCGCAGAGACCCCGCTTTGCCATGCCATGGCCTCTGAACACACTTGGGCACTTGCAGAGGAACTCCCTCCTCCCCAGCCCCGGGGGAGCACAGCACACACCTGGGCAGAGCCGCAGGCCAGAGACGGGCAGGGCACAGGGAGAGGCTGGGCACTCCTGTTCCTCGCAGGAGACTTCGCCAGCCTAGGAGGGAGGCAAGTAAGGGACCTTCAAGGAGCGAGACAGCCTGAGAGGGATCAGACAGGACCGCCCACCTGGCAGGAGCAGCGGACACAGCGGTCACCCTCCTGGAGTCTGAAGGTCTCCTGGCTCTGATACTGATGTCCCCGGTACTCACAGCCTAAAGCAAGGGCAGGGGACGGAGGAGTGGGGCTGGCAGCTGGTGGGGGAACTTTACACCGTGGAAGTGCAGGTCCCACCAGAGTCCTCACCTCGCCATGGAAAGGTGAGGTGCTAACTCACTTGTGGGGACAGCGGCGTGCATGCAAGAGCAGCAAAGCCCACCGCCACCCCGAGTCCCTCCCAGCCAGGGCCTGTCCCTCTGCAGCTTCGCACTCCCTACTCACCGTCACAGGCCGGGCAGCACTGCCCAAGGATCCTGCCTGGATGTCTGCAGGGCACAGGTGGGCAGGGCAGAGGCTCACACTGGATGCTCCCATTCTGCCAACAGGGCCTCGTCAGCAGGTGGCAGGCAGGCCTAAAAGCCAGGCCCGCCCTGGCAGGCCGGCAGCCATACTCACAGTGCAGCGGCAGCGTGAGCAGGGGTCTCTGGAGCCCACAGGCTCTCCGTTGTGGTGCTGCCGCCCATTTAGGAAACAGCCTATTGGAAAACGATCCTCAGACTCTCCTCAGGGTGCTCCCTGCCTTACTCCTGGCCTTCATGGGGTACCCGAGCTGGGCCAGCCATCAGCCTTTTGAGCCCCGCTGGGCTGGGGCCCTGTTCCACCCCTGACTCACCATCGCACACGGGGCAGCAGGTGCCCGGGAGGGGCCGGGCAGGGTATGGACACAGGCTGGCACATTCTTGCTGGTGGCACTGGATGTGGCCCTCCTGGGAGGGAGAGGGAGGACAGGGGAGAGGTCAGGTTAGCTAAGTGGCAGAAACAGCACTGGATCCACAGCCTCCCGTGCACTGGATACTATGGGGTGAATTGGAGGGTTGGCTCCTCACCTCAGGACCCAGTTTTATTTAGAAATGAGGCTGAGCTGGGCACTGTGGTGCGGGCCTATAATCCCAGTACTCTGAGAGACTAACGCAGGAGGATTACAAGTTCAAGTTCAGCTTAGGCGACTTAGCAACTTCGTGATACCCTGTTTCAAATCAAAACTAAGGGCTAGGGGTATAATAGAATGCTCGCCTAGCATGAGTTCAATTCCCAAGCACCACATAAAAATTAGCCGAGCGTGGTGGCACACGCCTATAATCCCAGCACTCAGGAGGCTGAGGCAGAAGGACTGCCGTGAGTTTGAGACCATCCAGCGAGTACAGGACCAGCCTGAACTACAAAAACTTTGTCTCAGATAATAAATAAATAATCGACACTTCAGGTCAAGATGGCAGTCAAGTAACAGAGCCATGCAATGTGACCTCATGGACCCACTTATAAAGCTGAGATACCGCAGCCCATTCCAGGGGTGGGAAGCTGAGCTAAAGAGTGGTGATGTGAGTTGGTGAAGTGAGCCAGACGCACAAGATTAAATATGTTTTAAAAAAAAAAGACAGCACGTGTCAACCCAGGTTGTTGTATCCAGCAAAATTATCCCTGAAAATGGAGGGGGAAGTGAAAATTTTTCATGACCAAGAATCCCTAAAGAAATTTGCAACCACTAGCCCAGCACTGAAGAAAATACTTGAAGGAATCTTTGAGAGAGACAGAGAGACAAGCAGCACCAATGAACATGGAGGAACAAGAAGAGAAAACGTAACAAAAAACATCAACATTTGATTGATATCCCACTAAAACAATACCAGCTTTCTCATAAAATCTGTAAAACTTTCCCCATAACTATTATTAGTAGTAGTATATTAGTTTGAAAAACATAATAATTATATTCTACATGGGGAATTGGCATAAAATATTAATCTGTGAAACTTTATTGATGTGTATAAATATTTAGCTGGGGCAGAGTGGTATAAGGTGGTGGTTTTAATCTGGGATATTATTAGTTTCACAAACAGTACAAATTGGTAAATAAGTGGTTCTTGGGGTCTTTTCCCTGAAGCTGTCGTTGATTGGTAAAGATAAAAGATCACACAGCCTTAGTCATTTGGCTAAGAACTCAGTTGTCTATTAGTTCAACCTGTGACTCTTGAATTTTACTTCTCAATTTCATGCTCTGTAACTAAGTTTGTAATAATGACCTTACTCATTTCTTCCTGTTCCTCTTTGGGAAAGAACTCTTTAAAAAATTCTGAAATAACTAAGTATGCCATTATATCTATTGCTTTATGTTGAAAAGATTTTTGTGTTAAAAACTTAAGTTCATTTAATGTACTGATTCATTTATTCAGTCTTTGATGTAGCCTCAGAAAACTGATTGGTGTGATGATAACTTGAAAGTCATTTGTACAGCAGAACAATTAATACTAGCCAAATCTTGGGAGAAGCCAATATGCCCAAGTACAGACGAGTGGATCAAGAAGATCTGGTATACATACACAATGGAATATTACTCTGCCACTAAGAACGGCAAATGTGAGTCATTTTAGGAAAATAGATTCACCTTGATGCTCAGTGAAATGAAGCAGACCCAGAAAGCTAAACATCATATGGTTTCTCTCCTATGAGAAAATCAAACCATAAATAATGTAAGAGACACAGAGGAAAATAAGAAGATGGACTTTGTAGAGAAGGAAAGGAAAGGGGGATGAGAGTGAGGGAAGGAGTGAGGGAGGTGACATATTGATAAAAAGTGGAGGAGAGACAGTAGGAGGGGTAGGGGAAAATTATGGGAGAAATAAAAGGGGGAGGGGCGGGATTATACGTTTGATTCGACATCTGTGAACACAAAATACTCTAGTTCAATGTAAATATTATATATCGTGTATATATTAGTATTATTAATAAATAAACAAATAAATAAAGGCCATTGAATTGGATGCTGAGGTCAAGCCACACTCCCCCTCCTGGGGCTTCCCATGTCCTAACTGCCTCAACTCTCCCCCGCTTACACCTGTGAGTTCTTTGTATTACAAGCCACCAGAACATCTCTGGGGTCAGACCTGGGTGCACAGGTGAGCTCGCCCAGGGTCAGCGCTTCCAGCACCAAGGATTCTGCCTTCTCTGTTTCTGTCCCTTGTCAGTGCCCATGGGTGCATTTGGCAGAACAAAGTTTTGAATCTAGTGGGCCCGAGGGCAGGGTGGGATGAAGTACAGCCCAGGGATACCTTGAGGACTCACCAGGCACCTGCAGATCCGGCAGGGGTCCCCAGGGGATGTCCATTCTTGGCCGTGGTCCCTGTGGATACCACCCTCCGTGCAGCCTGGGGCTGGGGACAGAGGAGGCCCAGTGGGTAGCAACCTGGCCCCAAGCCTGCGCCTGCTACACACTTTCCACACGTCTTCATCAAACCAGGCCATGCCTCGGCCTCAATCTCAGTGGCCGCCAGTGCCCTGCCAGGTGAGTCCCTGCTTCTCAGCCCACCTGGCCACTTGGATAGCACAGCCACACTTGCCTGGCTCAGCTACTGAGGCCTCCTCCCCTCTCCCTTTATACGGGTCCCTGGAGGTGAAAACATGGCATGACAGTCCCACCTGGGGCTCCACAGGAAAAGCCCAGAGACTCTCACCTTGGCAGGCCGGGCAGCAGTGCCCAGGCCTCAGGGCTGACTGGGGGCAGGAGCTGGGTGGGCACTTCACAGGCACACAGCGGACCAGGCTGCTCTGTAATGCAGCAACAGCTGTCAGCGCCTCAAGTCTGGCTTCCCAGGGTGCAGGGTGGGTGTCAGGAAGGCTGGGAGGGGGACCTTACTGGCACCAGCTTTCACAGGCGTGAGGACTGAACTAGCAGCATGGCTGACGGGGGCAGGGAGCATGAGGGAAGAGCGGCCTGGCAGAGGTGGCAGGGGACTCACCAGGCAGGAGCACTGCAGACAAGGGTTGGAGCTGGGCAGGAAGCTGGCTCCCTCCTCGTAAAGCTGCCCCTCATACTCACAGCCTGGGGAGGGAGAGTCACGAGGATGACAGGCTGTCAACAGAGAGCAGGGTGGGTGGGCACACCCGAGGGAAGGCATGATCTCAGGCAGATACTGGGCTGAAGGGGAGGAGGGGCAGGCAGGACAGGAAGTCACCTGGCCGGCAGACAGGGCAGCACTCCCCAGGTGGGGTGTAGCTCTCCAGACAGTTGAGCTCAGAACATGAGGGTCCCTGGCACTGCGTGGTCCCTGCCTGCAGGGCAGACACCGAACCCTCCTTCATTCCCTCCCCACTGCTTGGACCAGGCTACGCCATGGGCTTCATGGCTTGGCAGGCTCCAGACCCAGTGCTTGGTGAAGGAGTTAGGCCTGTTTAGCTCCAGACTGGGCTGGGCATGACCAGGCCTGGGATAAGGGTTGTAGCTGGGGCAGGATCCTGATTATCTTACCTGGCAGGTACAGATGACACAAGGCTCCGGGTGCCACGTTTCCCCAGCCCTGTGGCCCTCAGGGCAGTCTGCAAAACCAGACCCAGAAGACTGGGCACCACATCAAAGGGTACCACTCAGGGTCCAGGCATCAGAGTTGTTTTATATTTACTATATATTTCCAGGAGGCGGCAGTCAAGTGTCTGGCTCTAATAATTACTTCTGTCACTGAGCTACATCCCCAGACCATTTTTATTTTTATTTAAGACAAGCTCTTCCTAAGGTGCTAAGTTCAGGCTAGGCTCGAATTTGTGATTCTCCTGCCTCAGCCTCCCCAGAGTGCTGGGCTTATAGGTGGCCTCAGGCTAGCGGTGGCCTTGAAGCAACACCTTGAAGCTCTGTGCGTGTTCTTTTCTTTGAATTGTACATTTTTGTTGGTGGTCGTGGGGATCGAACCCAGGGCCTCATGCATGCCAACTAGCTCCCTCCCTACACCATCAGCTTGGGTGTCCCCTTTTCTTTGAGATCTCTTGCTTCCCAAGATTTCAGTTCTGTCTCTGGCCAAGCCCGGGCTACATTTCCACGCCTCGCTGGGCCCAACTCCTGCCTGCCTTTCTTACCCCCGCTGAGGTTCCTCTTCAGCTAAATTGCTGCGTAAAATACAGGACACTCAGTCACACTTGAGTTTCAGACAAATATCACCAAATCCTTAGTATAAGACTGTCTCAAATATTTTGTGGGGAATATTTATTTAAAAATTATGTGTTAACATTCAAATTTAGGGGAAAAAAAGAATCAAATCTAATGGAGCTTGTGTATTTTTAATCTGTGGACTCTGATAACTCTGACTCTGCCCCTAGCTATGAGTCAGCGTCACCCAGGGAGCCCCACCTCATCTCCTCCCTCCCCGTTCACTTTATGCCATTGGCACCACTGCCCTCATAGTTTAAGCTTGGACCCTGTTATCCCTGGGATCTGACCCATCACCAGCTCCTATCAGGTTTGGGTTTTCAGGCTGGTCCTGAACTCACTATGTAGCCTGGACTGGTCTTGAACTCATGCCAATCCTCCTGCCTCAGCTTCCCAAGTGCTGGGATGACAGGCCTGTGCCACCTGGCTCAGCTTCCTGTCCATTCTTTAGAAACATCCCTCCTGCCATCCCTGGCTCCATGCCTATACAACAGCTGTGTAGAATCTCCGACTCGGTCCCCTGCAGCCAGCCCATGCCAGCTCAATATTTCTAGCTGTACTCTGAATGTGCCACATGCTGCTCTTCAGTCTTCAATGGGCCCCATTGCTTTAGCATTAAGTCGGCACAGCAAGGCTTCCAGCAGCCTCTTCCCACTGGCCTTCCCGGACTGATGCTTGGAACGCACTTTTCCCTTCTCTTCCTGTGTGCAGGGCGATCTCAAGCCCTGCTCCTTCAGGTGAAATCCCACCTTCCCTTAAAGACCCAGCTTAGCCACTCAGCTGGCTACATCCCCCGCAACGCTGTCTCCACTCTGACTGCGGTTTCTGCTTTTGTGACTCCTTTTCATGTGTTCAGTGAATCTGGAGTCCTGCATCAGACAAGCTGGACACTTATCTCCACCTAGATCAAAGCTCCCGAGGGCAGGAAAAGATCTCAGGATCTCTGTCCCCGAGAGTCTCTGTCCCAGGTGCCTGTCTGCTTGCTCACTTTCAGGGGACAGGCAGCGGCTCTGGATCCTCCAGCGCACGAGGGAGGGAGGGCTGGGGCTGGTGGCAGGCTGACCTGGTTCACAGTGTGGGCAGCATGCTCCGGGCTCAAGGCAGGGTCCTCTTGGACAGGGTTTCTGGGTACAGGTTACAGCTCCTTCCTGTGGGAGGACATAAGTGTGGCCTCCGAGCCTCTAGAACCACAACCCACCCCACGTTAGGACTCATTATGGAGCAAGAGGATGTGTTGGCTCAGGCTACTCTAGTCCAAAGGCAAAAAACATCCCCCCAACCCCCGTCACTCCTGAAGCTCTTGACCCCGGAAGTCCGCTCCGCCAGGTGCCAACCAGCAACTTCCCCAGAGTGGAGAGACCCTAAGAAGATAACCGAGGCATTCTCAGTGGAAGGGTGAGAAAGAAAAGGCCAAAAGAAGATGGCTGGCGAGGCAGGTGACAGGGCACAAGAAGGTGGGAGGGTCTGAGGTAGTAGATGGGGCAAGGGAGGGGCACAGTGAGAGTCACACGGGTGAGGGGTTGATACCCAGGGCCAAATTGAGGGGCTTGAATCCTCATCAGGTGCGTGGGGACGGCAGTCCAGAAAGTAGACCCAGTCAGAAGCAGGCGAGGCTACCAACAGCAAGGTTTGGGGGAGCGTGGAAGGACCCATCACACAACACCTAGCACAGCACTTAGCGAGAGGTGGCAGGAGTGAGGCCGACAGGCACAAGGGACCGGCATGTGATACCCAGGGGTCCTGCAGGAACTCACCAGGCAGCGGCAGGTGGTGCAGGGGTCTGGGGAGAAGGTCTCCCCACTGCCATAGACCTGGCCATCATGGCTGCATCCTGAGGAAGGGACAAATGGCACTCAGGTTGGGCGCCATCTCCAGGTGCTGTGACAGCCCCAGAGGGTGGATGGGTGGCACTAACTTTTGCAGTGAGGCAGGTCAGGCTGGGGGCCACAGCGCGTGACCCCATCCTGACAGATGCAAGCAGTGCAGGCGTCAGGCTCCCAGCGAGCCCCCTCGGACCAGGTGCGCCCCATCCCCCAGCACTGGGCTGCGACCAGGTGGCATTCACAGGACTCCAGTCGGCTCACCCTTGCCTGTAGGTCCTGGTTCTGGGGGAAGTGAAGGGGTGAGCAGGCCTTGGCTCAGCCTCCCCCACTATTTCTCATGGATCTGGGGGTGTGAAAACTGAGGTAAGATGAGAAAGAAATTGGAGACCTCCAGAGTAGAGGGGGGTCCCCCTCCATCAGCCCAGCTCAAGGAGTTTTCAGCAGTACAAAGACCCCTAGTCTCTCCTTTGACAAAATGGGGACCCTAGTGGCTCTTTATCCATTCTGAATCTTTCCTAGTGACACATTATACCCAGGAAATACTCTGTCACGTTTGTCAAATACATGAAAGGCTGTGAAAATCTGGGATGACAAAATAAATACCCCAGGGACTCTTCACTCAAGTGAAAGAAAAAAATTATTTTTTTCTCTTTGTGGTACTGAGCATCAGCCCACGGACATTCTACCACTGAACTACATCCAAGCTCCTTTTTTAGTTTATTTTGAGACCAGGTCTCACTAAGCTGCCCAGGCTGGCCTGGAACTTGTGATTCTCCTGCCTCAGCCTCCAGAGTAATTGGAATGACAGCCTAGATATGAATAGATGCAAAGGACTGTTTGGATAAGAACCTCTTTGTGTGCATTTAAAAATAAAACTCTTATTTCAGGATCCCCAGAGCCCCCAAGACCTTCTCTTCCTTGTTCCTACTACGTGAAAGTTGACCCTCCCTCATTCATGCGTCCCTGCTTCCACGGTACCTGCTTCCTGAGCTCTGTCACCTCAGCCTCCAGATGTCCCAGACGCTCCTCCAGAGACTGCCACTGTTTCTGCGGAGGCCCAGCAGGGACCAAGGAGCCCGTGGGTGGCTGATTCTGGTGGTCACGGATGGGTTCTCCGGGGATGGCTCTACCTGAAGGGCACAGAAATCCACTTGAGGATCCTGTAGACCACACAGCGAGGGTCACCCTGAGCTTTACCATCCATGGAAAGAGACATGGTCTGGGAGGGATGGAAGCTACAGGTCAGGCCCTACACGAAGGGGAGGAAGGCCAGAGTGGACAACAGTGATTCAGAGCTGGGCCAGGTGGCACAGGCCTATAATCCCAGCACTCCGGGAAGCTGAGGCAGGAGAATCATAGCCTGGGCACCTTAGTGACTTAGTAACCCTGTCTTAAAACCAAAAAATGGGGTGGGGATGTGGCTCAGTGCAAAGGCTCTTAGTGTGATCCCCAACACCACACACACACACACACACACACACACACACACACACACACACAGTGATTCAGATGAGCTTGTCAGTATGAGCCCCATGGACACTGGTCCACTGGGAACAAAGCAGCACCCAGCCCAGGGCCTCCCTGCAGCCTGCCCTGACTCTGTGAAGACCCAGCCAATGGGAGCATAGGATCACCTACCCTCTCTTGGGCCAGCAGGGGCCCAGGGACCTGACATGTCATGCCAGGTAAGTCCAGAACCAGAATGCAATGGGTGCTAGGTGCCTGCAAGGTGCTTGCTTTAAGTAGCCTCAAGTCTCACAAGTCTTCACGTGAGTAGGCCACTGTCCTTCACCGCCCATCTGAGGAGGGTATCCTAGAAAAGGCATGACTGTGGGACAAGGTGCTCAGGGAGGGGCAATGGTCTTACCCTGCCCACCCCCAAGCCTGACCCCTGTTTCCCAGGCCTGTGGCAATAGATCTAGAAGCCCTGCATTGGGCTCCGGAAGGTAAGACCTAACTGCATTTCCTGAAGGATTTCTACTAGCTCCCATCACTCCAGGCCCAGGGATGACAGCCTACCCCCCACATGTCCCTAGATGACACTGTGTCTAAGAAGGGGGAGGGGCATTCCTAAACTCAGACTTGGGGTAGGAAACTGGCCATTTTTTACCTTCTCACCTTGATCCTGTTCCTGTGTGAGAAAAGTAAAGGTTGTGGGGACAAGCTGGCTTTAGGGGCTGCTTCCTCCAAACATCTAAGTGGGGACAGTGTGGGGGTGGGGCTGAGAGAGGCAGTGGAGGGCCTCGAGGAGACAAAGGGGAAGAGGCGGGGGGGGGGGGGGGGGGACAGCAGCAGCTCATTAGCGAGGCCATCCTGGGAGGGAAGAGTTCCCAGGACAGGAGGCCTGTGCGACAGGGTGACCATAGCACCCACTCCCGTCGTCCTTGCTGGCCCCACCAATGGGAGAGGGGACTCGCATCCAAAACCAAACATGTCCTCTTCCAAACATGCTCACCCAAGTTCCTTGCCTTGGTCTGTGCCACCTCACCCACTCACTTACCTAAGCCAGAAACGCTGAGTTCAGTGCGTCTCTTCTGTACCCATCCCCAATCCCAGCAGCCTCTGGTCTCCTCCTAACCCGCTGCCTGCACTGAGGCTGGACACAAAGCTCCTGCCTCCAGCCACTCCTCTCTCTCTCTCACTGTGGTCTTCCTCATTCACTCAGTGGCAGGCTCCCAGCAGCAAGCTCAAATGTGACCCCTCACTGGGCTGCCCCTCCTCCCAGCCTGCCCTGCAACTGCCCCCAGGGAGTTCTAAGCCCCCGACAGCATGCTAGCAGCACCACAACCACTTGTGCCTGTCCCTGCATCCACACTTGGGCAAGGCACCCTGTTGCCTGGAATGGCCCCCTGACTTGGCGTGAGCCCCTACCAGCTGCCTTCCCACCCACACAGAGGGTTCCCATGGACAGGATCTCGCTCCTGCCCGGCCTCTCCCTGCCCTGTATGACCGTGCACCCCAGGCCACTCCTCCAGGCCTCTTGAGCAGCCATAGTAAGGGGGGCATCCTTGGGTGAAGGCCCAGTGCCTTTCTAACAGGGCTCCTGAGAGCGCAGCTGTCCTGGCTCCCTGGCAGGCAGCCTTCCCTTCCCCTTCCTGCAGGGAGTCCCTCATTCCTGTCCAGAGGGCCGGGCAGACTAGCTCCCATGGCGGGAGCCTCTTTTCGTTCCCTTTCCTGTGACAAATAATTAACTTCAGACTCCCAGATGCCCGGGCAGCCACTCCCCCACCACTGCCCGCTGCCTGCTGCTTGTGGGAAACTCTCACAGGGACAGCAGGAGCCCTCCCGCTCCTGGACCCTTACCCCAGCCCTATCCCCCACCCTGCTCCCCTCTGGTGGGAAGGGTAAGAGGATCCACGCCAGCGAGAAGGGCCGGTAGCCAAGTGGGTCCTGCAGGAGCAACCTGGGCCCCCTAGCACGTCCCTCAGGCCGGCCTGAGCCGGGTCACCCCTCACCCCTGGGGCCTCTACTTACCTCCAGCAGTCCTGCCAGCCACCAGCACCAGGCTCCCAAGCCACAGGAGCAGGGGCGGCAGCGCCATGCTCCCACGCCTGCCTGTGCTGTCGGTCCCCTGGCTCAGCAGGCGGTTGGGGAGGCGGAGTGGGAGACACAGGCCACCTCCCACTCAGGCTTTGTTCAGGGAGGGCTCCTGGCGCCCTTCATCCCGCCCCTCAGCACCGCCTCTCCGACAGGCACCTCCAGGGAGCCCGTCCCAACCCCAGGCTTGTCCTAGAGCCCCTGGCCCTGTGGCGGCCTTGTCTTCTGTGCAGGATGTAGGAGGACACCCTGAACATAAGCCCAAAGCCACCACCACTCCAGGTTCTGGCCCGCCCAGCTCTGCTTTGTGGGTTACTCCGCCCCCTGGGGTTCCCAGTTTAGCTTTTTCCCCCCACCTCGTGGGTTTTCAGGAAAAGCAGATTGCCCTGGATTCAAGCCCCTGCATGTCAATTCCATGTAGCTTTATAGACACTTCTCCGTGCCTCCGTTTCCCTGTTTGTAAACCGCAGTTCACAGTATCTGGAGAGACTGGAGGTGCAGAATTTAGGGTAGTGGTTGGCGCTTGGTAAGTGCTCACAGCAAGTAATACACAATCCCAGGCGCTACGCCCGGTGGGTGACACCAACGATGCCCAACCGGCCCGCTTTGTACCTGTAACTGTCTTTGTGGGCTCCGCTTACCAGGTCACCTGCCTTAACCCTGGCGGGTTTGGCTCCAGGTGCTGAGGCTGCCCCCCACCGGCTGGTCCCAGCCGGTTTCCCAGCTGCTGCGCTCAGGCCCGGCCTGTGGGGTGAGCCTGGGTTGGGGTCAGGCTGAGCCTGGGGTTGAGCAGACAGAGGCGCCCAGAGAGGAAATGATGCTGGCAGCTGGTAGCATGGTTGTAGTAGCGTGCTGTCGGGGGCTTAGAACTCCCTCGGGGGCTGTGCACATGGGCCCAGGCCTGGAAACCTCCTCAGCGCAGCTGGGAGGCCAAGGAGGCCGGGATGGGGCCCGATCTCACAGGCAAGGAGGGACATTGAGGGGGAGCTGGGAATCCTCCAAGGCAGAATCCCTCCCGGCTCCCCCCCGCCCCCCACCCCCACCCCGCGCCGCCCAGGCTGGAGGTCTCCGCCAGCCTTTCGACCTTGTAGGAAAGGCTTCATTCAGGAAGGAGGGGGCAGCGGCTCTTCCCCAGGAGAAAGGCTGTGACTCACCCTGGCCACTGCGACCTGAAGCTAGGGTCCCAGAGGGGAGGAAAGCCAGGATCAGCGGCTGGAGAAGAAATAAGGAAGTGGTAGCCATCTTCCCACCAGGCCCGCTTAGGAAAGTTTCCCTTCACTGGACCCCTGACCAAGCAGCTCCTCTGGCCTGCTGCGCCCTGCTGTGGGACTGTAGGCGTGTCATTTGACTCTCAGCACTTGCTCTAAAAACTTCTGCTTCATGGAGTATTTGTGAGGGGTCAAAAGATTAATGCCTCAGGTGAGTGTGGGTTGCCCCAATTCGTAACCTCAGTACTCAGGAGGCTGATCAGGAGGATTGCCATGAGTTCAAGCCCAGTCTGGGCTCCATAGTGAGTTCAGAATCAGCCTGGACTACAGAGTGAGACGCTGACTCAAAAAGTAAAATAAAATAAAATTCAAGGACAGCCTAAGTTATACAGCAAGACCCTGTCTAGAACAACAATAATAACTCGGTTCAAACTTGTAATCCTCCTGCTTCACTCAGTCTCCTAAGTGCTAGGATTCCAGGTGACCACCACTCTATCCAGCTAGAGTTTTGGATTAATTGATTAATTTTTATTTTATTATTTATCCAATTTAAATTAATTTAAGTCATGTAATTAATTTTGTGATCTTTAATATTAATAGCCACATGTAGTTAATAGCATTTTTTTGGAGACAGGGTCTCACTCTGTATCTCAGGCTGAGCTCACTATGGAGCCCAAGCTGGCCGTGGACTCCCACTAATCCTCCTGCCTCAGCCTCCCAAGTTCTGGAATTATAGGTGTGCGCCACTATGCCATCAAACTCGGGCACTTAGCGCTGGATATAGCACCTGCTAGTCAAGCTCTTTAACCTCTGAGCCATTTCTCCAGCCCCCAGTAGCATACATTTAGACCATTAGGCAACTTTGTGTAAATCGGTAAAAGTCGTTCCAAGACAGTTCATGTGCATTAGCTGGGAAAGTTTTGCAGTAGAGCACAGGATTAGGAGGTGAATAAGGCCCCCGAGAGTTGTGTAACAAGAGGCCCTGTGTGGCAGCCTGAGCTCAGACGTACCCTGCTCCACCACTGCTGTCAGAGGGAGCCAGGCAGGTGCTGAATGGGCTATGTGGACAGTCCAGTAACCATAACTCTTGCTCCCAGCTTCTCTAGGATGTTGGTGCTCTGATGGTCCCCAGAAAACTGGGGCTTGAAGAATTTAAAGAGCTTAACCAGAGGAGAGGAACTGGCTGTCCATCCAAGCTCTGGCTGTTCCAGACTTGCAACTGCTGGTTACTTCCCTGTCACTTCCGGTAAGTTCTCTGCTCTTGAGGGCTGCTGCTTCTGCACCTCTGCCTAGCCGTCCTGCGGCCCCCGGCTTCCCCCTGCTGAGACTTAGGCTGACCCTCCCCTGTGCCCTAGTGCAGGCCTTTGGCATCTCCACCCCCACCCCAGGATTGGCAGGCTAAGGGATTTTTCTTTCCAATGCCCCAATCCATATGCAAAGCCCAAGGATTGGGTGGGAGTTTTGAGACCCTAAAGTCCTTCTGGCCCCTCCCCTTGATGTGGAGGCTCCAGACTTTGGACAATGCCCATCAGCCTGGAATGGCTCTCTGGCTGGGAGCTGGCTGAGGAAGCACTTTGCCTACACTTGTCTAAGACCCTGGGCCTGGCAGCCCTTGGCTACGCTCTTAACCCCTTATGTCTAAACTGCCAGTGTTCATCTTCCCAGGCAGATTGGCCAGAGGAGACACTGCCTCCCAGAATTTTGGACCAAGAGTAGTGAAAAGGCCACTCTGGTCAATATCCTGGTCTCACCCAGCACCATGAGCCCCACCGCACGATTTAGAAACAAAGAGGACCTTAGACAGGGGCTGGTGGGACGACAGCTGCTCCTTCCAATTAACACAAAGGTGAGTCTGACGGCAAGAGAATAGTGGCCAGGGGACCAGAGCTATGGCTGGCCGCCTAGAGGCACTAGATATTCTGGCATCCAGTGTCAGGTGGCCCCTTAACAGCTCCTGTATTGAGATAAGCATACAATTCACCCAGGTTTAGTGTAGCGAACTGCAATTCAATAGTTTGGTAGGTATACAGTCCGATCTCAATATCCAAGAATTCCACACCCACCTCAACCAGCATGGTTGAAATTATTTTAATTGCATCTATACCAAATATTCAGACTTTTCCCTTGTTGTTATTCCCTAGACGACACAGAATAACAACTATTTACATTACAGTAAATATTGTGAGTCATCTAAAGATGAATTATGCAGGAGAATGTGTGTAGGTTATATGCAGATATACCACACTGTATTTGAGAGACTTACCTGTGGATGTTGGAGTGTGTGAGAATTCTGGAAACAGTCCTTCCCCTCACGGACTCTATCAGAAGACTGCATTCACAGAGCTATGCAACCACCACTACAATCAACTGTAGAACATTCAGCACCCCCACAAAGAAACACTGCCCTTTGTCTCACCACATCGTGAGCCACAGGCAAGCCATGAATCTACATTTTTCTATTAATGGATTTGCCTATTTTAAATATTTTATATAAACAAAACCATGTGGGTAGGGGCATAGCTCAACAGTTAAAGTGTTTGCCTAGGGTTTGCCCAAGGCCCTGGGTTCGATTTCCCAGCACCACGTAACCTGGGCCTGATGGCTCATCAGCACAGAACTGCCTGCTGCCTAGAAGCTGGTTGAATAGGGACTTTGAGTAGCCAAGTATTCAAGGCCAGTCTGGGCTACATAGTGAGTTAGGAGCAGCCAGGACTGCAGAGTGAGACGCTGTCTCAAAATAAAACAAAACAAAAAGCCCCCAAAACCATGTAATACGTGTTCCTCCATGAACATGAACTGATTTGATCTCTCTCTCTCTCTCTCTCTCTCTCTCTCTCTCTCTCTCTCTCTCTCTCATGTTTTGTTTTGTTTTGAGACAGGGTCTCAAACCTCTGAGCCTTCTGGGAGATGTGCCCTGCACAGGAAGGTGATTTACAAGACAAGGATCCGCGCTGTGGTGAGGTATGCAGGGCAGGAACACACATGCACACAGGGCTACAGGGGTCCAGCCCTGTGCCAGGCCCCTCTGGCCTTGACTCGGGTGGAAAGGCTAGTACCCTTCTCTCCAGTCGCCCCCAGCCTTGCCTCCTAGGACAGACCTGTGGGGTCATGCCTTGCTCCGGCCGCCAGGAGGCATGCTTCTCCCACCCTGTGGACGTGCACACTACAGGAACCAGATGTCAGTCCCCTACTGTCCTCTCCTTCCCTGCAGCACTGGAACCTGACTTCGCTCCATGTACCCAGTGCATGTTGCATGGTACGAGTATCCCAGATAGAGAAGGTGGGGACTCCAGCACCCTTTCCTTGAGACGGTGCACCGGGAGCAAGGCTGCACAGGGGCCCTGATGCCTGAGGGGGCACCCTGCCCTCCAGGGAAGCATGCCGCCCCCATCCCACCAGCCCCACTGCCTCCTTGCCCCCCTTCTTTGCTTGGGCCTGGAAGTGCTTGGTTGGGAAAGAGTTCCTTTCCCAGAATCTTAGGAAAACCACTGCCTGACCTTAGCATCTGTAAGAACTGGCCCCGCCTCCTTTATTTTGTCATTTAACCAGTTACACGCTCGCCATTCATTCTTTCATCCATTCAAGAACTTCCAGCCTAGAAGAGAAGTGGGCACACCTGACTGTCCCCCGCCTGGGTCCCAGCATGAGCCCCTTAAGTGGCTCCGGTTCCTCTCCGCTTGCCCCCCCCCCCCTTCCTGCTCCTGCTCCATCCTCTGCTTTCTTCCTGCCTTGCTCTTTACCTCCAAGAGGCTGATGTGTGACGCGCCCCTGCCATGCCAGCACTCCCGGATGCTCAGGCTGGAGGATCTGGAATCTGGGGCTAGCTTGGGCAACTTAACCAGTTGAGACCTGGTCTCAACAAAACAAAACAAAACAAAACAACAAAAAAGACAAAAAATAAAAACCAGAGATAAATAAAAAGGTCTAGACATGCAGCTCAGTGTGAAGTCCCTGGGTTCGAGACCCAGTACCACAAAAAATAAACACATATCTAAAGGTTGGGCCTATAGCTCAATCCCTGAGAGCGGGGAGTCCCTGGAAGCGAGACAGGAGAGGGACCCGAGAAACAGCTCAGGCACGACTCAGAGGAGCCAGGCTGGGAGTGGGGGAGTGAGGGACATGTGGCTGTACTCCACTGTTTGTAAAGGACTTCTGGGATTTTTTTTTCTTTCTTTTAAAAATTATTTACCAGTTTTGTTTTAGACTTACTTAAAGAGTGCTTTAAAATGTATCTATCATATCTTAGGCTTTTGCTTATCTTAGAAGAATGTTAGAAGTCTGAAACTTGTTGACATTTAAAGTTATTTTTAGTTTTTTTTCTTTAGATTTTTCTATTGGGACTTGAACTCAGGACCTTTGCATTGAACTAGATCCCCAGCCTTTTTAAATTTCTTATTTTAAGATAGGGTCTCATTAGGAGACTAAGTTGTCCACATTCAGACTTGTGATCCTCCTGCCTCATGCTCCAGAGTGCTGGGATTATACGAGTACATGACCATACTAGAGATATCTTTATATTTTTAAGTTTTATTTTTAATTTTAAGTTTGATTTATTAAATTATTTTCATTGCATTTAATTCTTAAAATACTTTAAATTTGCATACTTACATTAATCAAACTGCAGTGTATTAGTTCTATGAGGTTTCTTGAGACAGGATCTCACCCTGTAGTTCAGGCTGGTTCTGAGCTCAGTTTGTAGCCCAGACTGGCCTTGAACTCACGGCAACCCACCTGAGTGCTAGGATTACAGGCATGTGCCACCACGCCTGGCTTATGTGGTGCTGAGGAATTGAACTTGGGTACTTAGCATTTGCTAGGCAAGCACCTTTAACCACTGAGCTATTCCTCCAGCTCTCTATGAGTTTTAGCAAAGGCAAGGTCAAGTCAAGACACAGAACTGCTGGGGCTGGAAGAATTGCTCAGTGGTTAAAGTACCTGCCTCGCAAGCTCAAGGCCTTGAGTGTGATTTCCCAGCACCACATACAGCTGGGCCTGTGGCACATGTCTGTAAATCCAGCACTTGGGAGGCTGAGGCAGGACGATTGCTGTGAGTTCAAGGCCAGACTGGGCTCCACAGTGAGTTCAGGACCAGCCTGGACTGCAGAGTGAGACCAGACACCCTGTCTCAAAAAAAAAAAAAAAAAAAAAAAAGACACAGACCTGCTTCCATGGCCTTATGCCATCTCTTGCAGCCAGTCCCCTGCAGTTTCCCCGTGGACTCCGGGAATGATCTCACTCCTGTGGTTTCTGGGGCCTCTTCCTAAACGAAGGCATCTGGCAAGCAGGCAGGCCTTCCTGGGGACAATGAGCATTTCCTGGGCACAGTGGCACCTTTTCTCCTCAGACCACACCAGGGCCTGACCACGGGTAAGGAGGCCACGGGAAGCCAGGTCCTTCTGCCCTGCCCCTCACTGTGCTGAGCCCAGGGGGTTCAAGGAGCTCAGGAGGCCAAGACCTGGGGGCATGCGCCAGGGCGGCTTGAGCTGGAGGCTTCCTGGGCCGCAGGCGCCCCTCACTATGCCCGCCCGGGACACACGGCCAGCGCTAATGGTGAGGCAGCTGCGCGGGACCCGCAGGATCCCAGCAGTGCTCTACGGAGCAGCTGTGCGCTGTGTGTTTGGAGTCAACTGCTGCGCAGTCCTGAGAGCTGCCTCGTGGAGTTGCCCTGACAATCACGTCTGCCTCCACACAACTAAAACAGTCCCAGGTTGTTCTGAGTTCAGGTGTGTTCCCTTTCCTAAATGCGCACGCTGGAAGCTCTCGCCCCCGCTCCCTCAGAATGTAACCTTTGCAATTCCAGCACTCGGGGAGGCTGAGGCAGCAGGACCACAAGCTCTAGAACAGCGCCGGGGCAACTAACTTAGACACTGTATCCGAAAATAAATAAACAAAAAGGTCTGGGGATGTAGCTCAGTGCAAAGGCCATGGGGTTCATCCTCAGTACCACACACAGCCACACAGAAAGCGTGTGACCTTACTGGGAAGGAGGGTCATTGCACACATAATTAGTGAAACTGGGGTTATTAGGGGGCCCTAATCCAATGTGACTGGTGTCCTTATAAAAGGGGAAACCTGGACACAGTGGCATGTTCACAGTGATGCTTCTACAAGCCGAGGGACACCCAATATAATATGAAGAACACAGAGAAGGAAGCTGAGGGTCTCGCCCAAGTTCATGACGTCAGCAAGGTCCTCGGCTTACTGCTTTGTAGATGGGGACACAAATACCACCTACCTCCTAGTGACGATAAACTGCTGTAATATATGAAAAGTGCTTACCTGTGCCTGGCACGAGTCAAGATCTTTTTGCTATTATCCTGTTATCTGACGTCCCTCATGGTCTAGTGGGCTTCAAAACCCAATTCATGAAAAGAAAAACAAAAAACAAAACAAAAAACCCACTGAGGGTCCTCCACTGGTTCTGGTGGGACCAGATTAGACTCTGTCCCCCCGAAACAGGAGCACAGCTCAGCAGTTAAATTGCCTGCCTAACACAAGGCACTTGAGTTTGATTCCCCAGCATCGTAAAATCTGGATGTGGTGGCACACACCTGTAATCCCAGCACTCAGGAGGCTGAGGCAGGAGGACTGCTGTGAGTCCAAGGCCAGCCTGGGCTACACAGTGAGTTCAGGACCTGCCTGGGCTACAGAGCAAGACCCTGTCTCAAAAAAAAAAAAAAAAAAAAAAAAATGCTGGCAAGGCTGTGAGGAAAAAGAAATGCTCCTACATTGCTGGTGGGACTGTAAACTGGTACAACCACTATGGAAAGCTGCATGGAGATTCCTCAGACAACTGGAAATTGACGTTCCATTTGACCCAGCTATACCTCTTCTGGGTATCTTCCCAAAGGAGTTAAAGTCATCACACTGTCATGATCCCTAAATACCCATGTTTATAGCAGCACAATTTACGATAGCCAGATCTTGGAAGAAGCCAATACGCCCAAGTACACATGGCTGGAAAAAGATGTGGTATATATACACAACGGAGTATTACTCTGCCATTAGAATGACAAATATGGGTCATTCATAGGAAAATGGATGCACTTGGAAATGTTTAGTGACATGAAACAGACCCAGAAATTGAAATATCATGTGGTTTCTCTAATATGAGAAAACCCAACCATAAAAGATATAAGAGATGTGTAAGAAAGTGAGATGGACTGTGTGGAATAGGAAAGGGGGTGAGAGGGTGGGAAGGGGAAAGGGAGGTGTTATGTAAAAAAAAAAAGACACAAAAAAATTAAAAACAAACTGGGGAGGCCTGGAGGAATATCACAGTGGTTAGAGTGCTTGTCTAGCAAGCAGAAGGCCCTGAGTTCTATTCCCCAGCACTACGGAAACTGAGTGTGGAAGCATATATGTATGTAATCCCAGCATTTGGGAGGCTGAGGCAGGAGAACTGCTGAGGTTGAAGCCAGGTGTGTGCCCAGCCTATTTTTGCCATTTTATTTATTTGCATCTCAAACCTTGATCATTTTTACTTGCCTTCTCCCTTCACACCCCCTCATCTCCGCATCCCCTTCTTCTCCCCACCGAGTCCACCTTCCTACTTTCTGTCATCTCTTCTACAACTTTTTATGGTGCTGGTTTTCTCAGATTAGAGGAACCATGTGATGTTTAACCTTCGGCATCTGATTCATTTTGCTGAGTATAATGATCTCAAGGTGCATCCAATTCCTGCAAATAAATTAAATTTATCTTTCTTTATGGCAGAGTAGTTCTCCATAGTGTAATATACCACACCTTTATCTGTTCATCTGGTGGCTTCTTCCAAGATTTGGCTATTGTACATTGTGCTGCTATAAACATGGGGTATGCATGTGTCACTTTTGTGTGGTGACTTGAACTCTCTTGGGACAATCCCCAGAAGAGGTGTAGCTGGGTCAAATGGGACAGCTGTTTTCAGGTTTTTGGGAGTCTTCATGCTACTTCCCACAATGGTTGTACCAGCTTACAGTCCCACCAGCAATGTAGGAGGGTTCCTTTTTCCCTACAACCTTGCCAGCATTTGTTTGTTTTTGAGTTTTTAATAGAAGCCATTCCTACTGTCATTAGATGGAACTCAGTGTTGTTTTGATTTGCATTTCTCTGATGGCTAAAGATGCTGAACATATCTTGATGTACTTATTGGTCATTCAGAATTCTTAGAACTGTCTATACATGTTAGTTGCCCATTTTTTAATGGGCTTTTCATTTTGGGGTGGTCTAATCTTTTTCAGTTCTTTTTATATTCTAGATAATAGTCCTCTGTCTGAGGAGGAGCTTACCCAGCTCATATTGAACCCAGGGCCTTGTGCTTGCTAGGCAGGCATTCTAACCACCAAGTAATGGTCCCAGCCCAGCAGTCACTCTTTCTGGGGCAAAGACCAGGGCCTGGATGGAGGAGGGAGTAGGGACAGCAGTCTAGATTTCAGACCACAAGAAAAGAGACAGCTGTGGGCTGGAAAATCTGGATCCCCTGGGCTGTGAATGTAGTCTAGTGGTAGAGCATCTGCCTACTCTCCACGAGACCCTGTGTTTGATCCCCAATACTGCAAAAGAAAACAGCAAAAAGGCCGGGACCTGAGGTCTGGAGATGTTCATGTGACAGGGCTGGCCAAGTGGGGGACTTCCAGGTCACACCCCAAAAGGCTCTGAGGAGGCAACAGTTATCAAGAAACAGAGAGGAAACTCCAGCTGCAGTACCCCCGCTGTGGTCATAATGCTACTGGAAACCACAGGATGCACTTACAGGGAGCCAGCGGAGTCATGCTACAACCTACGCCAGATTCTGTTCTGCCTCCACGATGACTCCTCTAGCAACTCCCACCTCCAGCAAAGCCCTCTGCCTGAGCTCCCACGAAGCCCACCCGTGTTGTATCACTTAGGATTCGTCTCTCCACAGAATGCAAGCTCTGGGAAGGCAGGGGAGTTGGAACGAATAGGTTTGCTCACCACTTTATCCTGGCAGGTCCGAGGCATGAGAAATAGATTTGTTAAATTCAGACATCACAGACCCCTCTCCCCACGCACACTTCTTTTTTTAACAGAATCTCGCTCTGTAGTCCAGGCTGGTTCTGAACTCACTGTGTAGCCCAAACTGGCCTCGAACTCACAGCAATCCTCCTTCCTCAGCCTCCCAAGTACTAGGGTTACAGGCATGCGTCACCTTGAGCTTTGCTCAAGATCTCACAGTTCCTTAGCAGCAGAGCAAGGATTTGAGTCACGCTGTTGGACTCAGAGCCTAACATCTAGCCAACAAGTTCACAGAAACTCGGGGTGTCAGCCCCAGGCCAGCCGGGGAATCCCTTCCAGTCTAGGCCTGAGGAGATAAGTTTCCTGGAAGAAACACAGGCAGCTGTCTCTGGCCCAGACTGCAGTGTGGGGAGCTGACCCTGAGGCGGCAGGAGTCGCTTCCAGATGCTGCCTCCAGATGTCCCGCCCCGGCTCTGTCCTCCTCCCGCCTTGTCATTCACTCTGAGTACTTTCAGTTCCCTCTGGAGACGTGGCTTCTCCTGTCCCCCCCGCCTGGCCCCCCAGTTCTGCTACTCGCACATTCTGGCTTCTGCCCAAGCAGAGGAGGCTGCTGCCACTTACCACGTGCTCAGTCTGTGACCATGTCCCAGCCAGGGGAAGTGACGGCCAGGGTTGTCTCACCATGGGGAGTGGCAGGCCCAGATGCGTAAGAGCTGGGTCTCGGGGCCTGCAGGGCCCAGTCGCCCTGTTCCCCACTGCCTACGCAGACTCCTCCATCTCCTGCCCCAGAGGGAACTGAGATTGGTCACAGGAGGCCAGGCGGAGCAGCACTTCCTCTTCGCCGGCTCTCAAGGCAGCAAGAGCTGCATGCTGTGCCTTTGTTCTTGGGAGAGCCTGAGTGCTGTTCTCTCCTGACCACCACCCGTCCTTCCTCCCCTCGGGCCCGTAGTGGTTCTTGGCTCCCATTCTCCCTGTCAGGGGAAGACAACCCGAACAGAGCGGGGTACCCAGTACCTGTCTGTCCCCAGAGCCTCAAGCCACTGCTGGGCACAGAGCCTAGCAGTGTCCCTGCACCCCCACTCTCTTAGCGATTGAGCCCAAGGCACTTGCACTGAGCTACATCGGGCCCTTTTTGGAGCACTTTTTAATTTTTTGACTTCAAGACAGAACTCTCCAAGTCGCCCAGGCTGGGCTCCAACTGGCATTCCTCCTGTCTCAGCTTCCCAGAGTTCGGGGATTCCAGGCCTGCACCACCAGCCCAGGCCACATGCCCCTTTTTTAGAGGCAAGAGGATGAAGGCACAGGGTCTGCAGAAGGTCACGCAGCAGATCTGAACACGAACTTGAGTCCAGTGTCCCTTCTGCACACAGCCCCTGCTGGACTCACCCGAGCAGCGTGGCGGCAGGAGGGGGACAGACTGTGGCATTGGGGTGGGTGGATTTCTCACTAAAAGACACTTGTTCTTCATTATCATTCAAATCTTTTCTGGACCCATAGAGAATACTGTTCTATTAAGTGTGGCTGACCTCTGATGAAGCAGTTTCCCATTTTGTGGGGACCATTTTCAAATAAATTGCAGGGAAAAGTTTTAATTGAAAAGCAAGAGAGATGGGTATGGTAGAGCACCTCTATACTACTTTGTAGCACTTGGAAGGCTGAGGTAGGAGGATTGCTGTGAGTTCAAGGCCAGCCTAGGCTACATGGTGAGTTCGGGACCAGCCTGCACTGCACTACAGAGTGAGACTGTGCCTAAAAAAAAAAAAAAAAAAAAAAAAAAAAGGAGGCAGAGGAATTGGTTAGGGACTTCAGCTTGAGGACTTGACAAAGATCTGGGCAGGGTAGAGGGACCTTAGTTTGAGGAATGAACAAAGACGCTGCTGGACCTTAATTAAGAAATGGACCCCGGCTTGAACAGCTGGAGGGGCACAGTCTACAGAGGGAATCAGACTGGCCCCTGCAATTTTGTTAAAAAGAAGAAGAAGAAGAAGAAGAAAGAATGTAAAACAAATGATCATTCACATTTCATTCAGCCACATTTTAAGTTTTGTTTTTTTTTTAATATTATGGTTTTGGTTTTTTTTTTTTTTTTTTTTTTTGAGACAGGATTTCATTTTGTAGTCTAGGATGGTCCTGAACTCATCACTATGGAGCCCAAGCGGGCCTCGGACTCACAGCTATCTTCCCATCTGAGCCTCCTCAGTGCTGGGATTGCAGATGTATACCACCACACCAGCTCAAATGGTGCTCGGAAACTAAATTTAGGGCCCTTCGTTTTCTAGGAGAACACTCTAACCACTGTGCTATTCCCCCAGCCCTGTTATATTTTGTTGATATTGTTCTTGTTCTATTTTGTTTTTGTTTTCTGAGGCACAATCTTGCTCTATAGTCCAGGCTGGTTCTGAACTCACTGTGGAGTCCAAGCTGGCCTCAAATTCACTGCAATCCTCCTGCTTCTGCCTCCCGAGTGCTGGGAGTACAGGTGTGCATCACCACATCCAGCTGTGATTTTTCTGTGTGTGGTACTGGAGATGGAGCTCGGGATCTTTGTATTGAGCTATATTCTGAGGCCATTTTTTTCCAATACCATTTTTTATTTTTGATTTTGAGACAAGATCTTGCTAAGTCACTAAACTGCCTGGGCTTGACTCCCTCTTGGGATCCTTCTGCCTCAGTCTCCCAGACTGCTGAGATTATAGGCCTGTATGACTGGACTCGCCTTAAAATTTTTAAGTTACAAAATAATGAACTACCCACCAGGTACAAATAACAAGATATAAATACATATTTCTTTTTTATGTTAGGGCTACAAAATTGGGGAGAGAGAGAGATGAAAGAAAGTAAAAATAGAATAATAAAATATAGGAACACTTTTGCTATTAAAGATCAACTCAGGTATTGCTAGAGGACAGAGGAAGGAAACAGAGGTCAAAGTTCTAATTCAACTACCCAGTACTACTGGATGTGTTCAAAATAAAAAGCTTTTAACTTTAGAGTGTAAATAGTATTAGAACCTCCGCATTTTTTTTTTTTAATGATCTAAAACAACAAACTTGGAACTTTTCTTTATCAATAATACCTTCAACTAAGCTGATCTGGTAGGATGCACCTGTAGTCCCAGCTACTCGGGAAGCTGAGGTGGAAGCATGTCTTGAGCCCACAAGCTCCAGGCCAGCTTGAGCAACACAGAGGAAACACAAAAACAAACAAAACCCAATATATCTTTAAAAATTACAATGGGGGGCTGGAGGAATGGCTCAGCAGTTAAAGTGCTTGCCTAGCAAGTGTTAAGTCAAGCACTAAGTACCCGAGTTCGATTCCCCAGCACCACGTCAACTGGACGTGATGGCTCATGCCTATAATCCCAGCACTCGGGAGGCTGAGACAGGAGAATTGTTCTGAGTCCAAGACCAGCTTGGGCTTCCTAGTGAGTTCAGGACCGGCCTGGGTCGCAGAGCAAGACTGTCTTTAAAAAAAAAAAAATTACAATAAGGGCTGAGGATTTATTCAGTGACAGAGCACTTGCCTCGCACATACAAGGCCCTGAATTCCATCTTCTTTATCAAATAAATAAAAAATGAATTACTATAGAATATTAACAATGAAAAGACAGGAGTTGCCCCTGTCCCTGAGTAAGCTGGCCTGAGTGGAAATTAGACATTAAAATGACAAGTGGGCCAAGCATGGTGGTCCAGGCTGTAATCCCAGCACTCTGGAGACGGAGGCAGGAGGACTGCTGTGAGTTCGAGGTCAGCCTGGGCTACACAGCAAATTCAGGACCAGCCTGGACTGTAGTGTGATAAACTGTCTCAAAAACAAAACAAGTTAATAAAGTCAACAGTGGAACCAACGTGCAGGGGTCTGTGGTGCCGAGGATCGCCGTCTCCCCAGGACTCAAGGCAAAGTTCTCAGGGGTGATTAGAAGAGCAGGAGTTGCCCAGTGAGGAAAGATCCAGAAGGAATAGGACGCATGCAGGCTGAACCGGGCAGCGAGGAGCTGGAAACTATTCCGCACGGGTGGTTTGGGGCGAGTGACAGGAGGCCCAGGTAGTGGGTGGAGGAGGGGGCAAACCGGACCACGCGCTGACGCCAGAAGGGAGTGAGGGCCAGGCTGGTGGGAGGCGGGGATGGCACCGGGATCCTCACTGCAGGGGGCTGGCCGGGTTGGGGGCGTCCGGTCAGGTGCCAGGTGGCGGGGCGGCGGCTGGGGAGATCACCTCCGGCTGGGACCCAGTCTGGCCCCCGCAGGCCGCGGCTGGCAGTCGCCCCGGTATGGGGCTCCGTGGGCAGCTGTGTGCAAACAGATTCTGAGCCCCGGGAAGCGCGGCTGGGGGACACCTGGGTCCCTGGGGCAGCCGGGGTCGACCCTAGTTGTCGACTGACTGCTCTGCGGGTCCAGATTCCTCGGGGCCCAGGGTCCATCCAGGGCACCCCGCGCCCGACAGCCGGGCCGGGCCGGTGCTGAGCGCGGGGACTCGCGTGTCCCGCGGGGCGGGGCGCAGCCGGCGCGGCGGCGCCCGGGCGGGGGCGGCCTGACGCGGAAGTGCCGGGCGGTTCGTCCCCGCGGAGGCGCAGCCGGGAGGGCGCAGTCCGCCCGCCGCCCGGCCCCTGCTCCGGGCACAGCCGCGCGAGCGCACGGCGCACAGGTAGGACCCGCTGCCGCTCCCGCTCCCCGCGCCCCGCTGCGCCCCGCGCCCCGCTGCGCCCCTCTCCCCGCACGGCGCCGCCCCCGCCCGGAACGGCCTGCGGTGCAGGGCATCGCCGCCGCCGTCCCGTGGGGACACGGGCGCGCCGGGCCCGGGCGGAGCAGGGGCACCCCTGCCGAGGGCGCAGCTCCGCCCTCCGCGCCAGTGGCGGCCCCCTCGGAGCCGGGCCGGGTCGCCGCTGCCTTTCGGCGGCTCGCTGTCCTCAGCCCCGCCAAAGCGCGAGGCCCACGGCGAGAATTCGGGCGAGAGTCTGGGGGGTGCGGGACCCGGGTGTCGGGGGCGGCGCTGTCCTTCGACCTGTGACGGAGAGAAGCCCACGCTGACTTTCCCAGCGAAACGGAGAGAAGTCGAGGGTTTCTTTACGGCCCGCCGCTGAATCGACGAAGGGAACAGCGTCGAGACTAGAAGTGGGAGGAGAGCTAGACTAGGCGGCCGTCCTGCGGGGGAGGACACGGCCCGGCTCGGCGTCCCCCGCCCCCCCGGCCGTCCCCGGAGAGCCCGAGGAGGGGCCGCGGCGGGCACGACCGGGGGACTTTCCTGGCCTCACGCTGGCACCCGGTGCGTCCAGCGGAGAAGCGGCGCCCGGGGGTGGCTCGGCCGGCCGGTCCAGGGGACGCGGGCGATCTGAGGGGCTCGTGACGAGGAGCGGTGGGAAATCACCCATTCCGACCTAAAGGCGCCCCTTTGGGGTTTCCCCTCGCGCCCGGCCTTCCCCGCCCGGTCCCGGGAGGGAGCGGAGCTGCCTCTTCCTGCCGCACCTGCCGCTCGGGAGTGTTCTCCCGTCCGCGCCCCGAGGCAAGTCCCCGCACGTCCGTCACCCCGGAAAGCGGGTGATTTAGGGTGGGCCTGTGCCGGGGAGCCCCTTGCCTTCTTCCTGAGCTGCTGCGGGCTTTTCAGGGGATGATGTGAACCCACGACGGGAGGCAGCCGGAGGCCGGCAGCGCGAGCTGCGTCCTGCGCCAGCCGCCACCTAGGGCCCACAGCGTCCGCCTGCTCAGGGGGCGTCTCCTGGAGCCTGGGGCCCTGGGATGAGCCCCGGAATCTCCCGTCAGGGAGGCTCCAGTGCCTGAACCCGCTTGTGGGCGCTCGTCCGGGTCCTCACTTATTTTGAAATTCCCAGAGAGGGTGGGCGATACAGAAGCGGTTGATTTCCCCTTTCTAAGGTTTAAGTCTACAAATCTAGGTCTGGGGGCTGCCTAGATGGGACCCAAACCTCCAGACTTCTGAGCGGACACTGAAATTTAGGTCTGGTGGCACTGGGATGGACTGCAGCAAAGCTAGGTCCTCCTGTGGAGGGGAGGAGCCTTCTGGTAGGATGGATGCTGAGTCTGTGTTGATGCTTACTTAGCCTGGTGCGCCTCAGGGGGACCATCTGTCTGCAGGCAGGAGCTCTTGCAACTGAAGATGCTTCTGTGGCCTGGTGGATAGGACTTTTCTTCACCTGGTAGGGCTTGTTCTTGGAGCCTTTTTGTCACCTGAAGGGACGGCAGCTTTCTGACACTGAGGCGAGAATATTAACTTTAAAGCCTGTTGTGAATTAAACAGTAGGTTTGGGCTGGGCTTGATGACTGGCCTAGAACGTGGCTGCTTACTGGGAATGGGCTAGAGGGGTCTGAGGCTGACAGTTTGATGTTAGGGACCCACGTATGCGTTTTTGCATCTGCGCCCTCCCTCAACACGCAGTGATTCAGGTTTCTGAGTTGTCCACTTTCATTTCCCCCGGGGCTGGGTGGAGGCTGGTGTAGAAAGAGGAACTGAGCCTCGGCCTTCCGAGGCCAGGGGGCAGGGCTGGAAGCCTTCCCACCCTCCCTACCTGGGTTTGGCTGGCCACTGAGCTGGGAACTACTCTGAAGTCTGCAGAGGGACCTTCTGGCCGCTTAGAAGTGGCACCTAGAAGTCACAACCCAAAAAGGTACTGGTGGGGAATTTCAGGTAAAACTGCAAGGCCCAAGCAGGCTGGCTCAGGCTTTGCTTCTTACTCAGTGAGCAACAGATTAGCTGCTCAGGAGCAAGGAGTATGGCGGCTCCAGCCTTTATGTCTCTGGCCTTGGCATCACAGGGTTAAGGGTCAAGGCCATGGGCAAGACAGAGAGAAACTGCTCAAGTGGAGAGGGGCACGACAGAGCACCAGACAGTGAAGTTTCAAGTTCTGGGTCTGGGAAAGGGGTGGGCAGGTGGAAGGGAGGGTGCAGGGTCTCCTGTGTCCTGCTGGCCTGACTCTTGTGAGGCAGAGACTGTGGCCTGAGGAGGGGATTCAGTCCCCATGTCAGGCTTGGTTCTATACTTGCTGCTGCTGTGTGCAGAATAGGCTGGTAGCCATCAGGAGCTTCCTAAGTGCTCAATCAGTGTGTGTCCAGTAGGAAGAAAAAGATGGGGATGAGAAGGGAGGACATTGAAGGTGGCACAGGGGGAAGACCTAAGCTGTGGCAATGAAGACCGATTGAGTGGCCCCTCCCTTCCACCTGCCCACCCCCTTTCCAGACCCAGAACTTGAAACTTCCCCATGTGATACCCTGTCTTGCCCCTCTCCGCTGGGCAGGTTCTCTCCTCCTCTTGATGTTAGGGGACCCACGTATGATGAGATGTTTCTAAAGAGGTCAAGGTGGGGAGAAGCTTCAGTCTCTGAGGAAAATTGAGAAGAAAAGGAAAATTTGAGCTGAGTCAGAAGACCTGTCTCCACTCACGTGTTTTGCATGTCTGTGGCTGGTTCCTAGAACCTGAGATGGGATTCTTCGTTCTTTCCTTTTTTTGTTTATTTGTTTGTTTGGTTCGTTGGTTTTTTAGTTTTTTGGTATTTTTTTTATTTTTCAGATAGTCTTTCTCTGTAGCTCAGACTGGTCCTGAACTCATTATGGAGTCCAGGCTGGCCTTGAACTCAGTTATCCTCTTGTCTCAGCCTGCCGAGTGATGGGATTGCAGGTGTGCACCACCATGCCTGGCTTATGTGGAGCTAGGGAATTGAATTTAGGGACTTGTGCTTGCCAGGCAAGCATTCTAGCTCCAGGCCCTGCTCTCACTAGGTGGCCCAGGCTGGCGGCAAACTCACAACAATCCTTCTGCATTGGCCTCCCAAGTGCTGGGATTACAGGCCTGTGCCACCATGCTCAGCTCATCAGTGTGTGGTGCTGGGGAATCGATTCAGGGCCTTGTGCTTTCTAGGCAAACACTTTAAACACTGAGATACACTCCCAGCCCCAGGATTCTACTTTAGAGGATTTTCTGAGGCTGTTTGCAGGGGAAGGAGGGTGAGAAAACAGGGAAGGAGGAATTGCTGAGCAGGGCTGGTCAGTCATGGTGGGAACAGTCTGCTTCTAAGGTGTACTCTCTACACCTGGTAGCCCACCTTGGAGCAAGGGAGGCAGGCGTTTTTATTTTTTTATTTTTTATTTTTATTTTATTTTATTTTACTTTGAGATGAGGTTTTCCTTTGCAGTCCAAGTGAGTGGTCCTGAGCTCACTATGTAGCCCAGGAAGGCCTTGAAACTCATAGCAATCCTCCTGCCTCAGCCTCCCAAATGCTGGGATTACAGGTGTGCTGCACTGTGCCCAGCTTGGGAAGCAGGCATTTGTCCCAGGTGTCAGGCGGTCCTGGCTGTGACTGTCCCACTCACACAAGGATGAAGAACGTCTGGCCTATGGGTCTTGTATGGCCCATAAAATAATTTCATCCGGTCTGGTCAAGGCCTCACCAAAGAGAGTTTCAGCCACACATTAGGAGTGAGCTAATTATATGTTTTACCAAATACCATAGGCTAATTTTTAAGTCGATAATTTTGTATGGCCTGCAAATGATGTCATAAATATCCAAATGGCCCTTGGCAGAAAAAGAGGTTCCCCACCCCTGGTCTAGAGTGAGCCATGGCCCAGTCTGAGAAGAGAGGCAGTTCTCCCGCAGTGAGTTGCTCCAGCTGGTCCAGGACAGCAGCCCATAGATAGCATTCCCTGGTGCTGAAATCTCTTCCTCCCCCCACATCCCCACAACACAAAGCACAGATTTGGTGATCCTGTGACATGAAAGCTGAGGATTGGAAAGGGAAATTGGCCTTGAACACCCAGAGGGGCTGGAGAGACCTTGCCTTGTGTTCTCTTCCACCCAGGGCAGGGCGTCCAGCTAGGACTCTACTGAGCTTTCCTTCCCTTTCCTTGCAGACCCCTTTGCCATGAACCAGCCAGCTCCCGGGGCTCCCACACCGCCCCGTCGTGTCCGGCTGAAGCCCTGGCTGGTGGCCCAGGTGAACAGCTGCCAGTACCCAGGGCTTCAGTGGGTCAACGGAGAAAGGAAATACTTCTGCATCCCCTGGCGCCACGCTACGAGGCACGGCCCTAGCCAGGATGGAGACAACACCATCTTCAAGGTAAGTCCTGGACGGGTGCTGCCTGGATCTCCCGGCAGAGGGACACACCCACACTTTCCTTGCATTGAGATACGCCTTAAACTCCTTTGCTGAGGCAATGCCTGGCTAGACTAGGGGACACAGGCCTAGTCACCTTTACAAATCTGCACCCCAGAGCAAAGTTGGGACAGGAGGCCCGCTAGCAACTCCTCCTACCCACGCTTTCTTCTTTCTCTAAAACACGCCTGGTACACGGGAGCACATGTCCGCTATAGTACAGGACAAATGACGCTGCCAGCTCCTCTGTGACCTTAATGCTAGGAGGTCCCTCCTGGCATAGCTTTATAGTAGGAATGTAGCTGCTAATATTTTCAGTTTTCTGAATGTGTATATGAACCGCAAAATTGGAATCAAGCCATTCACTCTGTGTTACAGCCTGCACGTTTTCACCTATCATCAGGGTTAATTTCCCAATATATCCACACCACAGAGTGACTATGGAATATTCTACTGGAAGGAGTTAATCAACTCGGGTGCCCAGTCCTGGTTTGGACACTTCATGCTGCTTTTACAGTGCTTCAGTGTGTTAAAAACCACATCGCCATGTCGACTCTCCTAACCTCTTCTCTTGATTCTTCTGGAATGATTTCCTCGGGGCTGGTTCCTAGAGTTAAACGTGGTTGGGCCAGAGAATGCTTGTCTGTCCAACGCTGGCTATGTATTTCTGTCCTTGCACCTGGTCCCTACCCCTTCAGAGTTCTTTTTCAAATCCATTTCTTACTTGTGAAGAGATAACACTCTCACACAGTTTACAATGAAAAAGATGTGAAATTGTTTACAATACAAATTCTCCCACCCGCTCGGCTGTTCAACAGCCATCCTCCCTCCTCCCCAGGGACAACAGTGTTACCACCTTCTTTTTTCCCTCTCATTTTTATTCATATACAGTGGTTACATCAAGCTTATGGCTGTTTCCATAGTGTAGTGGTGATCACATTTGCCTCACAACGGTTATATTAAACTTGGGAATTTTGTGAATGTGTGTATCAAGACATCATCACAATCCCTTGCCCTCCCATCCTTTCCTTCCTCCCCACTGACTCCCAACATCTGCTTTCTCATAGTAGAGAAACCATGAGATACTGAACCTTCTGAGTCTCAGTTCACTAAGCGTGATGGTCTCAAGTTGCGTCCGTATCAGCTTCTTGCTCATCCTTCCTGAGAAGTGTCTGTGCATAGCCAAGCAAATACCTGTCTTCCTGTTTTTCACACCCAGGGGCACAGATATGCACACTCTTTGCACTTTGTACTTTTTTTTTTTTTTGAGACAGGGTCTCGCACCTTAGCCCCACTCACTATGGAGCCCAGGCTGGCCTTGGACTCACGGCAATCCTCCTGTCTCAGCCTTCCCAGTGCTGGGATTACAGGTGTGCGTCACCATGCCCCGTTTATGGTGTTGAGGGTACATAGTGCTTGACTTAGCGCTTGCTAAGCAAGTGCTTTAACCTGCTGAGCCATTCCTCCAGCCCCACTTTGTACTTCTTGAAGATCTGAAGCCTGTATATGAAGTGCTTTCCCAGTCCTGCATATGACATCCATTGTTTTGGCCATAATTTAGCCAGTTCCTCATGATGTACATTGGGTATTATGGTTGTTTTGCTTTTATGAATAGAGCTGCAATAAATATCCTTGTATGTGGACAGTTCTGTGTGGATACCTTTATATTCTATATAATTCTATAGAAATCAAATTACTGGGTTAAAGGGTAAAAAAAATTACTCCCTGGTGGGGATTCTGCAATTTTTAACTCTAGCCCCAAAGAAAGCACTTAAAATGAATATAGAATAGAAGGTAAGAGAGTCTAGCAGGCATTGGTGGTATACTCTGTGAGGCTGAGGCAGGAGGATTGCAAGATAAGCCCTGTGCTGTGAAGCCTGGCTGGAGATGTGGTTTTTAAACACTGAACTACTCCAAAATAATAATGCCATCAAAGGGTGTGGCTTAGTGGCAGAGTGCGGGCTTAGCAAGCACAGGCCCCTGGGCTCGCAAGGCTTTGCTCCAGATCATGTGTTCGACCATGTTACATTGCCCTTAGAGACTGCACCTGTTCCCCTCCCTGAGAAACAGTGCATGTGGATGTCCCTCAAAGCATGCCAGTTTCATTGAGTTTGTTGGAACCCTAAGACCTGGAGAAAGCCATGTCCTAGGCCTTGCTGTAGATGTGGCTGTCAGCATGGTCAGGCTCAGCAGAGGCTCCTACAGGACTGGGGCAAGCTGGGGCTTTGGTAAGAGGGGGGTTCTCTGTGGTCCTCTGTCTGTTCTTTCTGCACTAGGCCTGGGCTCAGGAGACGGGGAAGTACACTGAAGGGGTGGACGAGGCTGACCCCGCCAAGTGGAAGGCCAACCTGCGCTGCGCTCTGAACAAGAGCCGTGACTTTCGTCTTATCTACGATGGGACCAAGAACATGCCACCTCAGCCCTACAAGATCTACGAGGTCTGCTCCAGTGGCCCTGCTCCCACAGGTACCGTGCCAGGCACTGGGGCTGGGCCGGAACCTGCAGGGCCCTTGAGCATACAGCGGCCCAGGGCTCTCGGGAACAACTAGGAATGGGATCGCAGGCCTGCATTTTTCTTCCTCAGCACGACCCTTGTTCTGGGCTCTTGGCTTCAGGGGAGGGCCGAATGGTGACAGTGCTCCTTCACTCTTTATATTAAGAGAGCGGGCAGGGGTGGGGGTGGGGCCTCAGGCAGCCCAGAGGAGCCCCAGGCTGGGCTGACTTCGGTTTCACCATCCAATCCCTTCCTGTTGGTCCTGGTTAGTTTCTCGTTGCTGGGACACCATACCTGATAGCCACACATCAAGGAGAAAAGATTTATCTTAGTTCACAGCTCAGAAGACTCAGTCCATTCATGCACGGTCACCTGGCAGTGGCCGACAGGAGTGGTAGATGCCTGACAGAGGACAGCTGCTCATCCCATCCGGCCTGAGGCAGCGGGAGGCACTAGGGAAAGCCCTTGGCAAGAGTCCACCCTCCACCCTTCCAGGCCACACCCTCTGTGATCCTCCCTTCCCTGCCAGGCTCACCTCCTAACAGCAGGAAACCCATAGACTAATCCACTTGATCCAGTTAACCCCATAACCAGTCACCTTCCAAATACATGAGGCTTCTGGAGGACATTCCAGATCCCAACCATAACTGTCCTTTTCTCTCCCTTGCTGTGCAGAGTCCCAGCCCATTGAGGATTACACTTTGGGTACAGGAGAGGAGGAAGAAGAGGAGGAAGAAGAGGTGTGTTAAGAGAGGCCAGCCGCGGGGAAGGGGCCACGGGGAAGGGGCCGGGGGCTGTCTGCCCTGACCCTGGTGAGATGGACCCCTGTGGGGCGCCTTGCAACCCCACCCTGCTTTAGGAGTGAGTCTTCCTCCTGAGCTGGCTGTTTTCTGCAGCTTCCCCCACTGTGTGCCCTTGGGATTCTGAAGAGTGGGAACCAAGTGCCCGCCTGTCCCTCCCCAGGGCCTCCTTGTTACTCAGCGAGTCACACACTGTCGACTGGCCCTCAGGGCTGTGGGCCATGCCACCTGCGGAAGGCACAGAGGAAGCGGAGGCACTGAGGGCTTTCTAGCCCTGCTAGTGTGGCAGAGCTGGGACCCGGCAGGAGGGCCTGGCCTGGGCTGGGCTGCAGAGCCCGGCGATTGCCTTGTTCTTCTCCAGCATTATTTTCTTGCATCGAGTCAATTTACTAACTTGTTCTCCTTTCTCTCTCCCCCCTCTTCCCTCCTCTTTTGCCCATGTCTTCTCTTCAGCTCCAGAGGATGTTACCTGGCTTGAGCATCACAGGTGGGACCGGGAGGTGGTGTGGTTGGGGCTCTAGGGTGAGGAGAAGCTGGGAGGGAGCGGAAGGAGGCTGGGGGGTGCAGGGCTGGGAATCCCTGGGCCTGTTGTAGAGGTGGCATTGATAGCTCTGCCCATTCCACTCTGTAGAAGCAGCACAGCCTGGCCCTGCCATGTCATCCTACTCCTTACCCAAAGAAGAGGTCAAGTGGCCACCTCCCCTCCAACCACCTGTGGGACTGGGGCCCCCCGCCCCAGATCCTAATATCCTGGCCCCTGCCCCTGTCAACCCTGCTGGCTTCGGGCAGCTTCTTCCTGAGGTCCTGCCTACTCTGGAGCCTGGATCCCTGGCTGACAGCCTGCCCCCTGCATGTGAACAGCTCTTGCCAGACCTGCTGATCAGCCCCCACATGCTGCCTTGTAAGGATCCCTGTGGGCTGGAGGGCTGGGCAGGGTAAAAGCAGGGCTGGGGTTGGGATAGAGCCTGCAAAGAAGGCAGAGGATGACAGGAAAGAGAAAATACACACCATCGCCCACCCCCACTCCAGACAGCAGAGGAGGGAGAGCGGAGGAGGAGGAGGCCGGGCCTGCCACCCGGCTGCAGAATGGGAGTTGTGGGGCTCACGGCCGGGGTGGCCTGCCCCTCTCCCCCACAGTGACCGACCTGGAGATCAAGTTCCAGTACCGGGGGCGGCCACCCCATGCCCTCACCATCAGCAACCCACAAGGCTGCCGGCTTTTCTACAGCCAGCTGGAAGCCACACAGGAGCAGGTAGAACTCTTTGGCCCGGTGAGCCTGGAGCAAGTTCGCTTCCCCAGCCCTGCGGACATCCCCAGCGACAAGCAGCGCTTCTACACGAACCAGCTGCTGGACGTTCTGGACCGCGGGCTCATCCTCCAGCTGCAGGGCCAGGACCTGTACGCCATCCGCTTGTGCCAGTGCAAGGTGTTCTGGAGTGGGCCCTGTGCCTCAACCCACGGCTCACATCCCAACCCCATCCGGAGGGAGGTCAAGACCAAGCTCTTCAGCCTGGAGCAGTTTCTCAATGGTGAGGCCCACCCCGTATTCTTCCTGGCCACCTCTCAACCAGGGCAGTTCTAACCTCTGACTAGAAGCCTTGATCTCGATGCAGACCTCATCCTGTTCCAGAAGGGCCAGACCAACGCCCCACCGCCCATTGAGATCTTCTTCTGCTTTGGGGAGGAGTGGCCTGACCAAAAGCCCCGAGAGAAGAAGCTCATTACCGTACAGGTATGCCCACTCCCTGCTTTCTGGGCAATGAGCACATGGCTGCCAGACATGCTCCAGGCTCAGGGCTGGAAGAGGAAGTCTACCACCTGTCCCTGGTGGAAGCCCTCAGGCAGCTCTGTCCCACACCTCCTTGTCCTGTCTCTGCCCCCAGGTGGTGCCTGTAGCAGCTCGGCTGCTTTTGGAGATGTTCTCAGGGGAGCTTTCTTGGTCAGCTGACAGCATCCGGCTACAGATTTCAAACCCAGACCTCAAAGACCGCATGGTGGAACAGTTTAAGGAGCTCCATCACATCTGGCAGTCCCAGCAGCGTTTGCAGCCGATGGCCCAGGCCCCTCCTGTGGCAGGCCTGGGTGCTGGCCAGGGGCCCTGGCCCATGCACCCAGTTGGCATGCAATAATGAGGCTGCAAAAGGTGGTTGGCCCAGGCTTCCTGGGTGGCTGTGTAGACTGATAAAGCAAAGCGGTAGCTCCAGCAGGTCTAGCTGGCTGCAGGGTCATACCCCTGGATCTCCTTGAATTGATTTTGGCCAAGGACAGAGAGAGGCCTGAGTGCCAGTTCTCCCTGCAAAGCTTTGTTTGAAGGGCTCCGCTTTCCTGGGCCTGCCTCTTCTATGCGTGACATGGTCTGCCTGGCTCTGCAGCTCAGCCAGCAGCTCCAGTGAGCAGGGAAGAAATGGCCCGGAACCTGGGGCTTAGGTATCCAGGGGCAACTGCCCCAGCGTGGCTGGGGGCCAAGGAGTGTGGTGGGCCAGGTTCCCCCCACCTTGCCCACAGGGCCTCTGCAGGGCCTGGCTGAGCTGGAGGTTCCCTCCTTCAAGCCTCGCTTCCTCACCTCCCGGGATGAATATGAGCTTTCAGATAGCACACTTACAGCTGGCAGCTACCGGCCCCTTTCTTCAGTCTAAGAACCTAGGGAGAAAGTAGAATTTTATCTATTTTTGGATTAAAAATATAAAAAAGATTCATGTGTTCCTTCTACTTTCTGCAGTGCCTGTGGCTACCATGTTGCTCTAGTGCCTGGCCCTCTCCCCCACTCCAGCTGCTGTCCTCTGGCTCTGGCCACTGGCACAGGGATGGCCTGCCTTCCAGCCTGTGAGTCAGCTGGGCCTTCACAACACTCCCCTGGCTGGCTTTGCTTTCCAGGAGGAAGCTGGCTGAGGCAAGGGTGTGGAATTGTCAATGTGTAGTCTAAAAACCAGTCCAAATCCCATTGTTTTGGACTATTATAATCTATTATCCTCAGATATACTCATATACTATTAAATACATTAGGATACTGCATGCAAATCTGAAGGTCATTGTTTAAATCTGATTCATAGGTGTAACTATCTGGCCTAAACAATTGGCTGTTTTTTAAAATTTGTATTTTTTTAAGACAGGGTCTCGTTCTATAGTCCAGTTTGGTCCTAAACTCATTATGTTGCCCAGCCTAGCCTTGAACTCATGGCTTACAGGCATGTACCAACATGGCTGACTAATTTTCATGTGGTGGTAGGGGATCTATACTAGCATCTGTGCATGCTAGATGAGCACTCTAAAACCACTAAGATACCCCAGGCTTTTATCATGGAAGTCTAAACCTTGTGAAAATAGGAAGAATGAAAAAACAAAAACAAATAGCAGGAAGAATGGTATGAAATCCTCATGAAGCAGTTCCAAAAATTATCTATTTGTATCCATCTTTCTTACTTCCATTTGCACTGTACCTTCAATATTATTTTGAAGAAAATCCTACAAAAATTTCATCTATAAATATTCAACATGCAGCTGTAAAAGACCAGAGGTGGAGTGTCATCCTCACTATGCCACAGTTAAGAGTACATTTAAACCCAGGGTTTCATGTGTTAGGCAATTCTACCACTGAGCTCTATACCCTCAGCCATGACAGTGACATCCTAAAAAAACAAACCAGTCATTATCACATCTAAGGTGAAGAAATTTTTTTTTTTTTTTTTTTTGCGTGTAGTGCTTGGAACTGAATGCTGGGCAGGTACTCTACCACCGAGCTACGTATACCCTGTTCCCTAAAGAAATTAATTTTTATCAGATGTCCAGAGCTTAAACATTTAAGATAATTGGAGAAATTTTATACCTTTTCAATTTGGTAAAACAGCATTGTTTCTGATTGTATCTCTGCTATGTTAACATATTCTGTGTCCAGTATTTCATATGAATTGCTACTGCTAGGCCTGGTGGCATAGGTCTGTATCCCAGTACTCCAGGAGCTGGAGGCAGGAGAATATCAAGTTAAACTCCTCCTGAAATGCTGGGACCACAGGCCTGTACCAGTGGGCCCAGCTGTAGAGTAGTTTTAATTTATGAAAGAGCTGATTTATGGTAAGAGTTCCTGTGTGCCCTACATCATACCTCCTCGTGTTAGCAACTTTTGTTACCATGGTATTGTATCACAACTAGTTAAACAATGAGTAGTTATTAAACTCCACTTTATTCCAATCTAATTATTTAATTATTATATTATTATTAAACAGGGTCTCACTCTATAGTCCAGGCTGGTCCTGAACTATGCAGCTCAGGTTAGGACTTGTGGTAAACCTCCTGCTTCAGCCTCTTAAATGCTGGGATTACAGGTGTGCACCATTATGCCCAGTTTATGTGGTACTGGGGAATTGAACCCAGAGCCTTGTACTTGCTAGGTAAGCAGGTTGACTCACTGTGCCACTCCTCCAGCCCATTTTGTTTTTGAGACAGCGTCTCACCATATAGTTCATGCTGGCCCTGACTTAGAGTAGCCCAGGCTAGCCTAGAACTCAGCAATCCTCCTGCCTCAGCTTCCTGCTGGGATTACTGGCATAAGTCACTATGTTTTTTTCCCCCCTAATATCCTTTTTAGTCCCTTGACCCCATCCAAGATACTGCATTTGGCCATCACATCTTATCTTCTTTGGTCTGTGAGAGTTTCAGACTCTTCTTTTTGGTGATATACATGGTCTTGAGTACTGGTATTAAATGGAACATAGCTAAATTTCAATTTATTTGTGTTCTTCCTAGTTTTTGTACAGAAGACCAGGGATGGAGTGTCACCCTCATCATGCCACAGTCAAGAGTATGCAAGCTGAGAACATGGCTCAGTGGTGAAGTGCTTGCCTGGCACATATTAGGCCCTGGATTCAATCCCCAGCCACACACACACAAGATAGGATATGCTATCAACATGATTTAGTCTGCTGGTGTTGACCTTGACCATCTGGCTGAGGTAGTTCTTCCACTATAAAGTTACTCTTCTCCCACTTTTCTATACTATATGTATGTATAGTGGATTCAGAACTGTTAACTTATACTTCCCTAAGAAACTTTATCAACTAGAGTGCAGTGCTGATGTAGTAGTTTCGTCTTTAGTCTCAGCTTTGAAACATTACAAAAGTTGGCACCTTTTCTCCCATTGGCTTGTATGATTCTATTTCCTCTTGCCAGTGCTTTAAGTTCAGGAGATGCTACAGCATCTCAAACAACTGGCAAATATCAGAGTACTGTCTCACTTCCCAATGGCAATAATCCGCAAGAACTTTAGTGTTCTCTCAGATCTTCAGTACGGTACTTGTGCAGCTTCTTTTATTTATGTTGTCCCTGAAGGCATCTGAGCCTGCGATCCTTGGTAGTTGGCACAGATGAATTATGAAGAATCGTATGTACAGCATACTACTGGTAGACTACTAATCATTGACGGGGTTTTTACCTTTTTTCTTGAAAACAAGAAACATTGTAAACATTGTCACTTACCTTTATTATCTTGTTGAGGTAGCTAGCTGTGATGAACACTACCTAAGTGACAGACATGACAAATTCCAGAGGTACAGGCAGGACTCACGTGTTGTAATCCACTGTGTTTGCAGTGGGCTTTGACTAGTCTGGAGACTTGTGCCTGGTACTCAGCTTGGAATCACAGTGATATTGGTAGTCTTAGAAATGATCACATTCCATTAGTAACTGGAGCCATCTCTCTCTTCTTCTAAGTTCCTCTGCTCCACCAAGTTTACTGTTCATTCCAGCAAAATATTCCCTTATGATTCAAGATTTCCTCTTACCTAGCTTTACCAACTGATATCAAGGACATATCCCTCTTCAGCCTCTATAGAGCAGGACACTGATGGCTTTTTGCATTTTTACAGAAGGAACATTCTTAGAAAGCAACTTTTTCTGGGAATATATCCCAAATCAGATACTCACTGCATAATCTTGGGATTTTGAACTTCTATGGATCTTGGCTCTCATCTCTGTAGAATGATTCACTTGAACCAAGGCCACATAAAGACATGAAGCCATTCAAAAATACAAGTTCCTTTATGCCCTATCGATTCTATTAGTTATTGACCCCTATAATCATTTCCTTCAAACACGTACATAAAAATTACATGTTATTTTTTAGCAGCCTTGCTTGGTATTGTCCCAATTGGTGATCTGTGTTCCACATAAGCACAACTGTCATTTCCTGGCTAATCCAATCATGGAACAGAGGATTCTGTGGGAAGATGGGTTTAGGTCAGGTGCAATTAGTTGACTTTCACATAGAGAAGAAAGATGCTCATCTACTTCCACTAGATGATGGCATGCAGGAACACAAGGTAATGGGACTGTGTCTGAATGGTTCTTTCCAATCTGCAAGGCCTGAAACCACCAATGACAGGCCTCAGCTTTCAAAGCTACAGCTGTACAGCTGGGCATGATGGCACATGCCTGTAAATCCACACTCTGGGAGGCTGAGGCAGGAGGATCTTAAATACGAGCTCAGCCTGGCAATTTAGCAACATCTGTCTCAAATATTAAGAGGGCTGGGGATAAAACTCAGCTCAATGCACAGGCCTTCAGTTCAATTCAATCCTGAGTGGGGGTAGTAAGGGGGTAAAAACCATGGCTGCAGAGAGCATGTTCTGGACTTGCATTCAAGTACGTACTCCCCTGCCTTTTACTGGCTAGAGAGGGCTGCATTAAGCCTTCCACATACTTTTCCATACCAGATACAAGTTCCTGAGGAAAAAAGCCAAATTCCTAAATCTTGTCTCAGGTTTGGATTAGGTTTTATTGTTTAAACCAGAACATGAGAGGGGCGCTGGGATGATATGCCAATTTCCAGGATCTGATGATCTCATTCCAAACACTCTTTTGAGTTTTTGGAGCTATGTTTGGAGAGGTTTATTTTGGCTCATGTCAAGATTCCTGCTTTACTTTTAATAGTGACTCTTTAAGGAGTAAAACCCTGAGTACCACTGATGTTAATGCTTTGAGTCTTGTTGCACTGATTCTAAATATTGTTTTGATGTTTGAGGATTCAAGTCCAGGAGTAAAATCATTAAAAAGTGACCTAATCAGTGAAGGTAAGGCAGAGAGGCTCCAGCACCAACCACACTGCCAGATGTATCAAACTTGATGGCACAGCAGTCCAGAATATTAGCTCAAAGTCCAACTGCCGTAACATACAGTTCAATCCTATTTATATAAAACTTTAAAAAGCAAATGAATCTACAGAGACAGAAAACAGATCAATGTTTACTTGAGGATGGCAAGAGGTGGGAAGGGACAGGAGTGAGGAATTACTCAGGGTCTCAAGGAAATTTGGGGGATGAATAATGTGTTTACTACCTTGATCCTGACAATGGTTTGATGGGCGTACTATATGTCAAAGCTCTATAAACTGCATACCCTATGTATGTGTAGCTGTCAATTACTCCAAAAAAGCTATACACACACATGTGAAGATCAGTAACTATAGTGAGGGATCAATGTATTTGGGGGCTGTGGTGGAGAGGATACAGAAACCCACTTTGTGCCATGAAGGTGGGGGGGGGGCATTCTTTCCTACTGAGGAGGCACAGAAGGGTAGAATGCAGCATGAGGACCTTTCGAGTGACATGAAAGATTAGAGAGCAAAGAATAAGCTACTTCCCTGAAGGGTCTGCGGCACCAGTAGTCTTCTCAATTCCATAGCCAACTGTCCACTAGGCACCACCAATGAAGGCTGCTTGTTCAGTCCCTGTCGTCAAATCATTTCAAAGCTAAAGGACAATGAATGGATTAACAGAGACACTGATTAAATTTTAAAAATTTATTTTTTCTTCTGTTGATTTGTTCTTGAGATGGCTACACACCAGACAGAACAGTGCCCTCACATCTAGTGGCTGTGCAGGGCTGTGCTCCTTCAAAACATTAAGATGTTTTGGGCTTCCCTCTTCAGCCTCACCCCACCCCACAAGTCAAGAGAATTCCACGCTTTTTAGTAAAATACAATTAGCCCTGTAAACATTTTTTCTTCATACTCCCACTTTTTTTCTTATGGCGGTGAGTAATCCACTGAAAAACAAAAGCCTTAAAAAAGAAAAAGCTAAAATGGAATACACATGTGTACCCCACTCCACCCACCCGTTTTGGCTCTTCTCTCCAAGGCTGACAACAACCTCTTGTGGATTAGAAGTGACTCAGACACTGAATAGGGTCAGGGTTGGGTTATACACGAATGTGAATTCTGACCCTGGCTGGTTCTGTGCATCACCTGTGACCATGACAGTGATATAAAGCAGAACAGGATGTTGGAACAACTCCAAAGATGGGGGAAAAAAGGAGAAGGGACACTTCTATTCACCTGTGTTTAAAGAAAGTAGAAAGGGAAGGGAGGGCAGGAGAGGGAAAGAGAACAAAACAACAGAAAACTTTCAGAGATGACCCTGACCTTCTATGTCCAATTGCTATTGAAGTCATTTTTCAAATGCACATGTTGTTTCACAGAAAGTCATATTCTTTTCTGTATGCGCACTGCACATCAGTGGGAGGGGATGGAGGAGGGACAGAGAGAGACAAAGAGGGTCCATGTGTGTGTAATTTGTTACCAGGTGAATGCTTCAGTTCTGGTTTTTCTTTTTATTTCCTTCAAATTATTCTTCTTTTTAGAAACAAGGTTACCAGGAAACCAGCTTCCCTATCACACGCTGTATAGGCTGCAGCCATCTTTTCAAATTGCGCTGATTCCCTCACACCCGCAACAGGAACTCCTCAGGATGCCTCCGAAGGCTGGAGTCTCTCCCTGTCTGGCGGGACACTGTGGGGCAGTGAAGTCCCCTCTGCCACAACGGAGGTTTCTGATTGTGGGACACAGTCTGGGTTTTGTTTTCTTCCTGTCTTCTAATTAAAAAAGACCTTCCTGTCAAAAGAGAGAAGACAGTCAACAGCTGAGAGGCAGCGAGCCTCCTGTACTTGCTTGGGCCCTTCACTCTAGATGATGCCACAAGACCTCAGCTAGGGACAAGAAAAAAAAAGATTTTTAGGCTTATGATGTCACAAGAACAAGTACATTTATGAAAGACTGCCTCTAATCTTTCTCCAGTGCAGAGTGGGCTGCAGAAAGCAGGGGTGGTGGTATAAAGGGGTCAGGAGTGAGGAGGCAGCAGATTCTGGCTTCACACACCAAGCCAACCAGAAAGAAATGCTCTACTTTGGCCTTTGAAATACTGGTGTTTCTTGTAAGATTTTACTTTAGAAGAAGGCTTTGTTTATTAAGAAGAATTTTAAAACTACTGGCTCAAACCCCAGAGTACTACGTAGAGGTATTGGTATTAACAGAATGATTAAAGGGAGGACTTGGGTGCCAGAATGTCTATGCTTGATTTCTGGCTGCCTCTAATTGCTATTTGTGACATTAAACTGTTAAACAGCTTTGAATGTCAATTTCCTTATTTGTAAAATGTGAACAGCAGCAGCTAACCTGGAAGGGGATTACTTTAGTTAATATGCATAAAATACACAGTAGTACCCAACACTTAGCAAGGGCTCAATGAGTTGGTAACGAGCACCTACAGCAGCCCACACACAGCCCCCAGAGGTGTGCTAGTGCTGGCTGTCGCAGGCACGCAAAAACCTGATGGTCCTAAATGTATTACTCATTAAAGAACCAAAGTTTAGTAAGAATCTTGGGTGTGACAAGGTACTACTAAAGATCAACTTGACCTATTAATGGTCTGTCACAGAAGCCACCAATGAGTGCCAGAGATTTAGAACTGTGGCCTGAGAATAAACTCTCCTTAGACAGTAAAGAGTAGGCTTAAAGGAAGTTGCCTTTCTTCAGTCAAGAAACTGGTACCTGGGGTGGAAGAACAGCACAGCAGCTAGAACATCTGCTTAGCAAGCACAAAGCAATGGCTTTGATTTCCTAACATATAAGCTGGGTGTGGGGCGCATGCATGTAATTTGAGTACTCAGGAGGCTGAGGCAGGAGGACTGCTCTAAGTTTTAGGCCAGCCTGCAGTACATACTGAGTTAAGGACTGGCCTGGACTACAGAGCGAGACCCTATCTCAAGAAAGAAAGGAAATAAATAAAGGAAAAAAACAAAC
This sequence comes from Ctenodactylus gundi, assembly GCA_004027205.1. NCBI lineage: Eukaryota > Metazoa > Chordata > Mammalia > Rodentia > Ctenodactylidae > Ctenodactylus > Ctenodactylus gundi. The sequence goes on from PVKB01000679.1 coordinate 219,260, forward strand.
AACCAAACTAGTACCCAAATTCCACTATTTAATCCTTTCTTTCCTCGGCTAAGTTCCTTATTCTGCCTTGGAATCGGGAGACAGGAAGCACACAGGGAAGCAACACCACCGGGAGCCAGCCAAAGGGGCTATTCCTCCGCAATACCTTGTGCCGTGTGCAACCTTGGCATTCATTCAAATTCAAAAAGTGTAAGAACAGGCTCATTAAATCTGGTGGTTCTATATCCCATGGTCGCCTCTAAGAGCAGCACCGCTTTTCACCACGGTAGGTTAAATTAAAAGTACTTATTTGACTGTAACCACACAATACTTACCATCATAAAGTGTCTGAAGAGGAAGACAGGAGAGCAGCTTTGACATACAGTACTTATGAAGGTGTAATGTATCCATATACACTGCCAATTACTGGGCTGCCCTGGTCAAAGATGAGAGCCTTCCATTTCTCAGCTGCTCAGCGGCCTAACTCTGAGCCCGTCCGACTCTAGCTGTAGAAGTGACACATACGCACTCACCTGGGCGACAGGCACAGTGCAGGAGCATGAGTTATCGAAACAACCTGGTGAAGTCTCGCAAAGCCCAGCAAACTTGCTTACATTCCTCAGCACTACAAGACAAAAAAAGCAGATGGTACCTGGCTGAGAAGAAAGACATAAACTTCTCAGGAATAACCGCACCCCTGATGCCCACAGAGGACGCCCCAACTCTGCAAGGAACGTTTCCCATCACCTCCTCACCCTGCTTCACATCTTTCTCAGGGTAAAGTCAACTGTTAGGGGAACAATCATAAACTCAGTATTCCTTGAAGTGTGGGCTCTGGAGACAAATGAGTTCCATCTTGATTCTACTGTATCCTTGACAAACACCAATTGTTACCTCAGCCTCTTCATCTATTCTTGTTGGGCAGAGGACTGAATCTTCCTATTTGTGAGTAGTTGTAATAACAGAAGTTAGTGAGGGAAAAAGCATACAGTTTACGCAGGTTGCAAAAATACTTGGCTGAGGTCACCCACTTAAATACAAGAAAGTTAGAAGCTCCCAAATAAAATGGCAAGCATGTTCACCTGAGACTGCTCATTTTGACTCTATGAACTGTGAGACAGATTCTGTTTACAAGGGTCAATCTAGCAGACAAAGTGTTAGCCAATTTTCTAGTTCACCAGGCCACTCAGTTTCCTCCTCTGGGAGGAGAGGAAAGGGTTAAGGCAAGTAGAAAGGACAGTGGGAACAGGACGTGGTCCTTGGGCCAAAAGTGAGATGCCAAGCAGTATAGAGAACTCAGTATTCACCAGGCTTTGTTTCTTCAAAAGCCTTCCATTGTCTGAAACTGTCACTAAGAAACCAACTGATGCCAGTTTTTCTTTTCTTTTCTTTGTTTTTGGTCTGCCGGTCTTTATAACAGTTTTTGCTGACTGAATCTGAGGCTAAAATGAAGTACTTAAAGGCTGCATCCAGTATGCTCGTCTTTCTGGGATCCTCCTTTCAGCTTGGAAAACCCAGGGACTAGGGTCTACAGCTAGGCCTCACTGCCAGGCGAAAGGCCATCTCAATTTCCATCTCAGGATGGTCAAATACCAGAGGGGGAACTGCTCAAAGTCCAGCAGACAGGAGGGTAAGTTTTGAGCTATCTTCTCAATGTCTCCATCTAGACATTTCCCCACCTACAATATGATCTGAAGCATCATTAAGAAAACTTGATTTAGACTCCAAGATTTTGATTCTAAATTTTTCTTCTTGTCTCACTCCATCTGAAGAGTATAATGAAAATGAGGAGGGTCTTTTGGTTGTACAGGAATTCTGCTACTTCCTTTTGGTAGGTTTAACAAGCCTCAGTGAAGGTACTGCATTTCTCAGTCTATTTTAAAATCAGTATTAATGCTAAAGAGGCAACCAGAGTGCGGAAGCTACACATGTCACCTGCATACCAAACATCGGCCTGGAGGAAGAATATCACACACAAGAAGCTGTGTGTCATTAGAAGGAATCCACATGACAAAAAACCCCAACACTCACAAAAGTACTGTACACTCAAGATTCTTTTACTATCCAAACATCTTACACATTTAAAATTTTATCTCACTTCAACCCAAGATCATGATTTAATGTGGACAAGAACCCACCATTAGCCTCTTTTGTGGTATATGAGAAGAATATTTTATCTTATAGCAGTACTGGGGATTGAACTCAGGGCCTTCATACTAAGCTACAGACCCAGCCTTTTAAAAATATATGTATGTATCTATATATGTGTATACTTAGGTACTGGAAATTGAACATTGTGCTGTATTTCTAGTCCACTTTTTAAAATTCTGAGATAGAGTCTGAGTTGCTAAGTCACTTACACTGGGCTTGAACTTGTGATCCTCCTGCCTCAGTTCCCCCACAGTGCTGGGATTACAGATCTGTGCCACCTGGTCTGGCTAAACTTTTTATTTTTGCCTTTCTTTTTTTTTCCTTCAGTACTGGAGAATGAACATAGGCCTTTGCTCTACATCTCCAGTACCCTTTTTACTGTTTATTTGAGGCAGGGTCTTGCTAAACTGCCCAGGCTGGGCCCAAACTTGCAATCCTCCTGCCTTAGCCTCCCAAAGTACCAGAATTACAGGCCTGTTTGAATTTTTTTTTTTTTTTTTTTTTTTGAGATAAGGCTTGCTAAGTCTCCAACTTATCCAGACTGGGCTGAAACTCATAATCCTCCTGCTCCAATACCTACCCCCCACCCCCAGAACGCTGGGATTACACACGTGCCACCATATTTGGTGAGAAAGAGTACTGAAACCAAAGTGCAAGTACCTGAGAAATGTGTCTGACAGAGCAAAGGAGGGATGGGCCACAGTGTCTCCAACTAGCTCATTTCTGCTCCCAGTCCCACCAATGCCTGCTTTGGTGTCACAAGCTTCGGCTGAGTGTTGAATTTAAAGTATCTTTGGTGGGTAAGCCCACAAAAATGGATCAAAACACTTCTTGAATGCTGGCATTGTTTTTTGTTTTCTGTCTCATTCCTACTAATGCTTACTAGTTCCTGGTTTCTGATTTTATTTTTTCAACTGTCATTATTCTTCTGGTTTCTTGTCCCACAATTCCAATCCTCTTATCATCTCCTGAATACTTCTATGGTCACTATTCTCAAACCTTGAAATCCTAGGGTTGTGCTGGGAGCCTATGTCCTGGTAGGTAATAAACATAACAAAGTTCTGCTGCTGACATAACCAGGGTTACTGCCACACTGCTTCCCAGTTCCAGAGTCAGCAATTCCTGTGCTCAACATCTTTTGGCTTTGAAGATCCTCATGCAAGTGATCATAGTCAGATAAGATAGAGGAATGGAAAAATGTAAGTAAGATCTGTCTAGTACCAATCAGTCTTCAGACACTGATAGGCTTGTTTGGTATTTGGAAAACAAGAATGACAGTCTAGAATGCAAGGTCCCAGCTTTCCTCAAACTGACCAACTAAAAGAGCACTAGGGAATTAATTACCAGCACCAATTTGAAAGGCAGGCTCGGACTTGCTGACATGAAACTGAACCAGTTCACCCACCCTGCGAGGATGGCAAACAAAGGGGCAGGTTGAGGCAGGAGCGTCAGACCTTAAAACCAAAAGGGAGACTGAGTCATACACAGACTCAAGGGCAATGGGCACCTTAGAGGAAATGAACTACTAAGGAGGTGAGCCATCTCAAACTCTTCCTAGCACCCTAACTTTGCCTCTAACTTTTGTTCATTTCTCCCTGCAAGTCACAGCCTACTACAGGAGGAGCTGCAAAACTTGTTCAGCAGTGAAAGATCAAGTAGGCCAGGTTGGTAGTGCACTTTATTTTCCCATAGCACAGGACAACAAGCGCAGGTATTTTTATTCAGTTATTGTTTTATCTAGGCCCTTTTCGTGGCCCTCTTTCTTAAGCTGGGGAATGATGTCCTGCACCTTGATTTCAGACTTAACCCACTGTTTCACCTGTCATCTATGAGCCCCACCAGGGGAACAGAGGCAGGTAAAAATTTATTCCAGAATGTGTGGGTGGTACCTTAGAGCTGGCAGGAGACATGCCCCAGCTAGTTTTGTAAGTACATAAAGACTTTCTGCCAGTTTCTTTTCCACAGAACAGGGAGTTAAAAATTCACTTACTCATGTACTATGTGCAACATCTTTAGATTTCCATTTGGTTATCTCATAATAACCTTATGAGGTAGGTAGTACTAAGTGTATTTTACAGATAAATTAACTGAAGTTCAAAATAACAGACCAAGGGACAAGACCCAAGCCAACATGTTTCATCCGAAAGCCCGTTCTGTGAGGCTCTGCTCTGGCTCATTTGTTCTAGAGCAAGTATAACTGTGCCCTTTAACTGATCAGCCTACAGAGGACAGAGCAGAACAGAAACAGAGAGAAGCAACTTCTCTACCACTTTCACCTGCAACAACCCGTAGGTGGGATACTATTTCTATAAGATTCAAAGGAATCAAGACAAGAGGAAGAGCTCAGTGGTTAGAGTGCTTGCCTGGCAAGCACAGGTCCTCAATTCGATTCTCCAGCATCACGTAAGTCAGGCATGGTGGCACATGCTTATAATCCCAGCACTTGGGGGGACTGAGGCAGGAGGACTACTGTAATTCTACACCAGCCTAGGCTATACAGTGAGCTCAGGACCAGCCTGGACTGTAGAGTTAGACTTTATCGCAAAACAAACAAACAACAAAAAAACCTGTGGCTGTAAAAATGGCACAGTGGTTAAAGTGGTTGCCGATCAAAGCCAAGGCCCAGAGTTCAATAGTGCAATTCCTCAGGACCACATAAAGCTGGGCATGGTGGCACACACCTGTAACCCCAGCACTCAGGAGGATGAGGTAGGTGGGACTGTCCTGAGTCCAAGGCCAGCCTGAGCTATACCAGTGAGTTCAGGATCAGCCTGGGCTACAGAGCAAGACCCCATCTCAAAAAAAGAAAAAAGAAAAATAAAACCCACTAAGACTAATCAAGTAATTTTATATCATCTCAGTTAATATACATGAAGCACAGGGGAAATCTCCACTCTGGCAAAAGGGTCACAAAGGCAGTCATATGCCATTTTTCAGTCATGCATGTTACTTGATTATAGTTAAATATCAATTACTTATGGGGTGCAAAGATAAGCTACTTAGCAAGCTATAAAATATAGCACTCCATGGTTTGAGATTTTAACATTTAACAAAATTGTTGGGGATACCTTCAAGGATGAGAAAGTAAGCCATTTTGGAAAATTACATTAAAAAAACAATTCTTTGGCTAAAGGTGCAGCTCAGTTGTCAAATACTTACCTAGCATGCTTAAGGCCCTGAATTTGATCCCGAGCACTATCCAACTCTCACCATTACCAGTTCTCAGCGAAGAATATTAGCTCATGTACCACTGCCTAAAATTTGTTTTATTTTCCCTCCTCTCTAAAAATTGATGGTATATGCTACAATCCTAGCACTTGGGAGGCCAAGGCAGGAGGACTGCCTGTCACAAGTCTGAGTCATGAGCTACATAATGAATTCTAAAACATTTTCGCAGAAGCAGGAAAATCTAATCTAAATTTTATCTGGAATGTCTAGGGATTTGAAATGGCCAAAATAATCTTGAAAAAGGAAAACAATATTGGACGACTTAAAATTTTGACTTCAAAATTTACTAAGGCCACAACAATCAGAACAACATGATATTAGCATAAAAACAGGCACATAACCAATGAAATAGTCTAGAAATAAACCCTCTTCTTGCATATAGTGAAGTGACTTCTGACAAAGGTACTAAGAAAGACCATTTAATAGGGAAAGAACAAACTTTTTAAAAATTTATTTATTTATTTATTTATGGTTAGATTTCCAATTTATTTCTTTTTTGAGAATAAACTTTTTAAAAGGTGTTGGGAAAATCAGATATCCATGTGCTAAAGGAGGAGGCGCTTAGACCTTTACCTAGCATCATAAAAAGAACGAAAGAAAGATCTAAGCCAAGCATGGTGGTAGAGGTGTGTAATTTCAGCTACTTGAGAGGCTAACAGAGGAGAATCCAAAGTTTGAAGCCAGCCTAGGCAACTTAGCAAGACTGTTTCAAAATTTAAAACAAGGGGTTTGGGGACAAACAAGGATGTAGCTTAGTGTGAGGCTGGGTTCAATCTCCAGTACCACAAACCACATTCAAAAAACAACAAAAAAACCTGTGTATGAGAGGATACAATGGACAGAGTGAAAGGCAACCTAAAGAATAAAAATTTAAAGAAAAAGAAGTTTGTAAGTCACATACAAAATGAGCTAACATCCCAAATATATACGAACTACCAGAATTCAACAACAAAAGAAATTTAATTTAAAATTGTCAAGGGACTTGAAGATGCATAGATGGTATATACATGTATGAAAAGATGCTTAATATCACTAATCACTACAGAAACGCAAATCAGGACCACAGTGCGATATCACTTCCCTATAGCGAGCGCTGACAAGGATACAGAGAAACTGAAACCTTGTGTGCACCGCTGATGGGAATGAAAACTGGCGCAGCTGCTATGGAAGCAGCAATAGTAACCACACGATTCACCTGCTCGACTTCTGGGTACAGATCCAAAGAAATGAATGCAGGGTCACAGGAGGTATTTTTACAACTATGTTCATAGAGGATTATTCACTTAAATGTGCACAGACATTAGAATGGATAAACAAAGTATGAGACATCCACATGAATATTATTTAGCCTTAAAAAGGCTGGAAGTTGTCGCACATACTACCACAGGCTGAATTCTGAGGACACACTGAGTGAAAATAAACAGGCATCTACGACGTCACACTCAAAGAAAAATCACGGAGGACCATGGCTGCCAGGAGGGGAGCGAGAATGGGGAATTGTTAATTTAACCTAATTCTTAATGGTGTAGTTTCAATATTGAAAATAAAATTTCTGGAGGATGGATGCACAATAACATGGACATACTACTGCTAAACTGTACATTTAAAAATGATTATGATGGTACATTTTATGTGATGTGTGTACTATAACAATTGTTTTAAAAGCTCAAGTTGGAGCTGGGAGTGATGGTGCATATTTATAATCTCAACACTACGGGAGGCTGAGACAGGAGGATTACAAAGTAGAGTTCAGCCTGGGCAATTCAGCAAGCCTCTGTCTAAAAATTGAAAAAAAAAATTAAGGAAAGCACTGAGGATGTAGCTCTGTGTAAAAGGCTCTGGGTTAAATCCCCAGCACACACACAAAAAAAATGCTCAAGTTGGATTACATGATACTTTTTTCCCCTTTACAATACTGGATTTTCCTGCATCATTATGCATATTTGTTCTTTACTCTTTTTTAGTGACTAGTTGTCAATATAGTCATTAATAGTTTACTATTCTCTATTTGACTAGAATATTTCCATTTTCCATAATTTCTATCTAAACTCACTGTAACTTTTTTTGCATATGTACCTTCCCATAACTTTATGAACACATGCCACTGCCTAAAATTTAGTCAAAATTATGAAGACTCTAGATATAAAAAGGATTAGTGTGGCAGGGTAACACACAGTTATAAAGTCCAATTTAAATTTCTGCCATTAACATTACCAAGGACTAGCCAATATGGTGCATGTGCTTGAAATCCCAGCTACTCAGGTGGCCAAGGCAGCAGAGATGCAAGTTCAAGGCCAGCTTGGATAACACAGTAATAATATCTCAAAACAAAATTTAAAAAGGGTTTGAGACATAGCCTCAGAGGTACAGCACTTGTTTAACATGCACAAGACCCTGAGTTCAATCCCCACTACCACAAAAAAGTTACACAATACTTTCATGGCTATAAAACAAAAAAGGAAGACTATGTAACTATTAAAAATATGTTTACATTCACTGTCAAAACAAACACACGCATCTTACTATTTTTGGGAAAATTACAGAAGGGGAAAGGAGGGTAAAGCTTCTCCTAGTCAGAAGGGAGACCTGGAAATGTGGGTAGCCCCCACATCTTACCTCTAGAGATTGTGAGTAAGTGGCTCATGGACCTAATAGAGCCTAGAGAGATGTATAGTTTTGTCTGCACAATTTTCAATTTAGAATTTGAGTATCTTCAGGCATGAAGAAAATTCTGATTCACTGCAGTTTACATGACTCTAATGCTTTACAACCAATGCATCATCTAAACTGGCACCTGCCCTCCTGACCTCTGAATATTAACAAAAACTAAAAAGGACTTGGCAAAATAAAGACAGATCTGAGGGAGAGGTAGCACCTCTTACAGCAGTTTTAGTGGATACCTATGATGTAGGGATGTACATATATAAACAACTGATGATGTTTCTCTCCTCAAATTAGCAATTCTAGCAATTCAAGGCTAAGTAGACACTGTTATTAATTTACAAGGGCACATAAGAAACATGATTATTTTTTCTACACATTGGAGTTGCTATTCATGCTCCCTTCATGAGCCCGACAACTATCACTTACCTAGTGACTTGTTTGTGGAAGTCTGTGAGTTGTTTGTGTGTCACTGTGACGGCTCCTACAGTTGTCTCCTTTGGCAAACCTTTTAAGGAATTCTCTAACCATCGGCAAAAGGTCTACATAGGGAAGAAGAATAAGAATTTTAAAAGAAGGCAGGGTTTACTCACTTATGGTCCTTCAGACACTAACAAAACCTTACAGGTTTTTCTTAATATAGTTCTTCCCTTAGACTTGGAATAAGTAAAGGAATTAATAAAAGTACTATGTTTAGCCTTCAAATGCTAGAGGTTGATGTTTGGAAATGCAGGTCTGGACTTAAATTTTGGAGAGGCAGCAGGCATCACTTCAGACAAAGGTAATCTACACCTTGAAAATGAAGTTTCTTCCAGATGAGATTATTGTCCTGTTCCTGCCATTAAACTTATTCAATATTCTGAAGATCAAACAAAAGTGATTCAAGGTACATTTTCAGATAACAGAAAGAGCTGGGACAAAGTGGTGACTTTGACAAGATTACAGAAAACAAGAAGAAGCTAAAAACAACTAGACAAAGAAGAACTGAAATAAGTGAAAGAACTGACAGGCTTTATAAACAAGCTATTCACCAGAAACACTGATAGTGAGTATTTAGCAAGGTGCAAGTTTAAAATACAAGGCCAAGTGACAAATGAAATCTCCAAAGAGAGTTGCTGATGGAAGACACCATGGGCACTTTTACTTCTAGGGTGAAAGAGCTGATAGAAAAACAGAGAATTTAGAATCTATCAGCTGAGCAATTTTCTTTTTGTATCCTTCATACTGGTATGAGGGTGTAAAAATTTGAGAGAAAATAAACTCTACATATCAGGTATATTTCTGTTATTACCATGAACTATAATAGTTAATTAGGAGCATGCTAAAATTATAGTCATATATATATATATATATATATATATATATATATATATATATATATCTTTTTTTGGAGACAGGGTCTCACTCTGTAGCCCAGACTGGTCCCTGGTCCTGAACTCACTATGGAGCCCAGGATGGTCTTGGACTAAGAGCAATCACCCTGCTTTAGCCTCCATACTGCTGGGATTACAGACGTGTGCCACCACACCCAGCTTTATGTGGTGCTGGGGAATCGAACTTGGGTCTAACCACTTTACCACTGTGTCATTCCTTCAGCCCCTAGTCAACTATATTTACTTATTAATTTTTTTAAAAAATTATTGCTCCAACAGTATGCACAAGAATTTTAAATAATTATTCCTTTTGGCTTATTTACACTTCTACAATGAGTCAGTGTTACCAGGGTAGTAAAATATTTATTTTAAAAATGTGCTAAGTAAGCATATCAGAAAATATACATATAGTATGAACAGGGTCTTAAGGATTTGAAGGTCATCTCTCAGCAGAAGTTCTATCTACTCAGTTTCCTTATTTGCCTAAGTGGGTTAGAAAAAAATCTCACTAGATGTTATTTAAGTTTATTCATACTGGAGCCAAATTTCTCTAAACTTTTCATTGATACAAAAAATTGCCTCACTTCCTTTACTTTCTCTTAAAATTAAAAATCAAAGTTCTAGAGACTTCCTACCAGCTTACTTATTCTTTTGAATCAGCTCTGACTTTCATCTCTTACAATTTAGTCATGCTTTCAGCTGTTCGTACCTTTTTATACCTATTTTTACATTATGTATTTTCCCATCATGTTTACAACCACAACAGGCAAACACAAAAATAAGTATTTTAAGTGCTTAACAAAATTAATTCTTAAAATAGCCCCAAGAAAAGAACATGTTACTCAGTGATAAAAAAAGTTGGGGGCAGAAGTTTTGGGATAGAGCCATTTATTGACACTCTGGCATCCAAAATGGCCCAAGAGTTAACTACAGCATCCCTCCCCTCAATGAAAAAATAACATAGTACAAACCTAAAAAGCAAAAACTAACTCACACATAATGGTCCTTTATTATCTTCCAGTAAAGGACTCCAAGATAAATTTGGTTGAAAACATTATATAAATGTGGCACACAGCTAACAAAGAAAGGCTGAACAGAGAAAAGGGTTTTTAAAAGTTTATTCAAGTTGTAAGAGAAAACTAGCATGTCATCTTCTAGTTAAGAATTCACGTATTCAACTTTGAAAATTACATAAGAAAGTAACTTTCTTCTTCTTCTTTTTCTTCTTCTTTTTTTTTTTTTCCCTGATAAGAGTCTCACTCTGCAGTTCAGGCTGGTCCAGAACTCACAGCAATCCTCCTGCTTCAGCTTCCCAAATGCTGGTATTTTAGGTGTGTGCCTTCTCACCTGGCTTACACGGTGCTGGGTAATCAAAATGCAAGACTTGCGGTTGGCTAGATAGGGCTCCAACCACTTTGTTATTGCTTCACTTTGTTATGTCTTCAATTATAGTACGAACCCATTTACAGGGTTAGGAAACCCAAATTTACGTGGGCGTTCTCTTACAAAACTGGTATTTACAAAAGACAGACACTTTTTAAATTATCTGACAATCAAGTGTGCATCCATACAGTAAATCCATTTTCTCTTTTATACATAGTAAACTCGTACAAGCACAAAGCTACCTGTTTTCTGTTCCTCTTTAAACATGCTACACGCATCTTCTTTTTTTAAATTGTATTCATGGCAACTGAGATCACAGAACTTCACAAATGCTAATCATGCTTTCACCACTGAGCTATTTTTTCAGCTCCCCATTTTCTTATGTTAGTACTCAACTACGTTTATGGGTAAAGAATGTTTTTGTAAAGTCTGATTTACAAAGTAATTCTTCTGCTTCTTGGAAACCAAGTATATTTATAAAAATGTTTAACCAGAGTATGGGATGGTATCTCTCAAGGATTTTTGTAATTAAATTTGTTGGTCCCACGGTCAGACTTGTTTTTAAGAAAACAGAACAATACTACCGTACTAGACTGAAATGGAACATGTATACTGAACAAACAACGATGGCAGCGACAGTTATTATCATATACTAGTATCCATTATATATTCCATGGTTCTGGAAGGTCCACCTGTGTACTTTCCTGAATAGCTCTTAGAGTAAAATTACAAATCCCATTTTACAAAATAATTTACAGGCTATATTATACTGTAGCACTATGTGTAAAACTCTGACACAGTTCACATAGCTTGATTTATGATCATGTGGCCCGTAGTGAAATTATTTGAACTTTTGAATACTCTGGCTAGATTTATCATTAAGGAGTAAGAATGTTTTGCATACAGTCCAATTGACTGACCACTTCTTGAATGGTCTGTAACTCAGCATAAATGATACAGGCAACTCTCGCAAATGAAAACTTCCTACTAGCTAGCCACAAGAGCTAAATTGAATTCTCAGTACTCACTTCCAGCAATAAACAGTATAAGCCTATGACAGTGACAAAATACGCTTTTAAGAACCCAATAATGGATTACTGGCTTTGTAGGGACACCTCCAACTACCAATTAGCCTTAGCAATCTGCTCAAATTTGGTCTTCTTCGTTTCTTTTCTTTTTCTTTTCTTTTCTTTTTTTCTTTTTTGAGACAGGGTCTCACACTGTAGCCCTGGCTGGTCCTGAACTCACTATGGAGCCCAGGCTGGCCTCAAAAATCACATTTCTCCTGCTTCAGCCTCTTGAGTGCTGGGATTACAGGTGTGCACTACCACACCCGGCTTATGTGGTGTTGGGGAACTGAACTCAGGTACTTAGGGCTTCATGTAGCACTTGCAAAGAAAGCACTTTATCCGCTGAGCCATACCTCCTGCCCCAATATGCTCAAATTTGGTTGCATACTCAACAGAGCTGGTTTCAAAGTTAAGGTCAACTTGAGGAAACCATAGCCTAATACACCTAGAGACTATGAACATAAATTCCTTATGAAACACCTTACCGGTCTGTCAACCTGCATGATCTCCCAGAGGACTTCAGCCACATCAGGTAAGGTATAGGGAGGGAGACAAAAGCAACACGTGTGTAGCAGCCGGCTCACAAGCTGCTGCCCAAGCTGGTTCATCACCTGTCCAATCAGTTCTTTCCTTAATTCAAAGTCTTCTTCATGCTGTAAGAAAGCAGATAAAATGACTTGTTCTAGTTTCTACTTTCCAAAGAACAAGTACTCTGTCCTCTTCAGTAACTTACCTTAACCGAAGAAGAAAGCACATGTATTATATAATAACAGGGCTTTTTAAGTCCAGTAAATGTTTTTGTCATTGGGAAAAGACATACATTATTAGGAAAATGGGCATAGGTGTCAAAGAAGACTAATGTTAATCATTTAGATTTTACACAATTAGAAGGCAGAAAAGAAACAATGGTTGATGATTAAGGTTAGTAAATTTTCATTTTTCCTCCCTGAAAAGTAGTATGTCCCTACTTCTTCTTTTAAAAAAAAATTTCTGCCTTTCTTGCCTCCTTGTCCCATTCCTTGTCTAATTTGCTTTTCAAAAACCAAATGAAATAAGAACTGAAGACTTTTATAAGTTATTTAATCTTTTCTACAAAGCACGGGATTGATTTCTTTGTTACAACTTGTCCTTTCACAATCATCCTCACTGTGCTCCCTTACCATTGATTCTGCTCCACATCTAGCCAAATTTAGTCTTGGAATCTTGAGAATCAGGGCTGGAGGAATGGCAAAGAGATTAAAGCACTTGCCTAGCAAGCTCACGGCCCTGCTTTCATTCCCAGCACCACATAAAGTTGGGCATAGTAGGGCAAACCTGTAATCCCAGCACTTAGGAGACTGTGCCTGGAGAACTGCCTGTGAGTCCAAGGCTCGCCTGGGCTACAGAGTAAGTTCAGGACCAGGCTGGACTACGAAGCAAGACTCTGTCTCCCAAAAAAACAAAAACAAAACCAAAAAAATCTCGAGAACCAATCAAATAAGCCTCTGAATTATCTACTAATTTAACTTGGTGCTGTCCCAATTTCTCTGATCATGCTTTATATGCCAGTTATTTTTTGCAGTACTGAGGATTTGATACCAAGGGTCTTGTGCATGTTAAGCAAGTACTCTACCACTGAGCTACATCCCCAACCCCTACCTGTCAGCCACAACCCAATTCTCTCAGTCTGGGGGCTGCTCAGTGACTAAAGTGCTTGCCTAGCATGTGCAAAGCTCTGGGTTCAATTTGTCAGCACCACATAAACATTAGCCAGGCGTGGTGGTGCCCAACTGTAATCCCAGTACTGGAAAGGCTGGCTGGGCAGGTGGACTGTGTGAGGTTGAGGCCAGTTTGGGCTTCACGGGAAGCTAAGTACCAGCCTGGACTGTGGAGGGAGACCCTGTTTCACAATTAAACCGAGCCAAGGACCTCTCTCCAATTCACCCAAGCTATCTTATGGCTCTACCTGAGATTCACCAACAGCATCCCAACAATCTCTCACCACAGCTTTCCTTTTTTTTTTTTTGCTATTTAACATATCTATTTCTCTCTTCAACTAGACACCAAATGGCTCAGGAGCAGGAATAGTTTTAGATTGCTTTGCACAGCATACGGTGCATGTACATGTATACCACAGGCATCTTAGGTCTAGAAGCTATTCCTTTTCATATTAAATAAGGACAGTATAGAACACTGGTTTACCAGCATTAGAAGACAAATGCAGATCACCAAGGGCACACTAAGATGCCAGTTTCTGCCCATGCCCCCGCGTCCCAAATGAGGAGAGAAAGTAGAAAAGGAAGTCTGCACTTACATCATTGGCTACTCCTGTATGGATGAGGTCTCGCAGGAACCTCATGACACTACAGTTGGCATCCCGGTGGTCCAGGGTAGTAGACGCAATGGCCCACTGTAATATTGGGATAACTACTTGGCTCCTCAGTAAAGTGACTGGGCTACGCTGAATAAACCTGATGTTGAAAGAAAGGCTACGTATAAGTGACAATACTAGGCTATAAAGGCAGCTGGGGTAAAGAATGAAACCATGAAGCCAGTAAAAAGATAAATGGTTGCTAGGAACTGCAGGGAGAAAGGGATGAATACACAGAGCACAAAGGACTTTCAAGGTAGTGAAAATATTCTATATCATGCTGTACTTGTGAATAGGTATCCTAACTGTTTGTCAAAACTCAGAATGCACAACACCAGCAATGGACCCTCATGTAAACTACTGACACTGGGTGACGATGTGTGAATGTAGGTTTGTGGCCATATCATAATAGAGGAGGGTACTGACAACGGGGGAGGCTGTTTGTGAGAGACAAGGGAATGGTGGAGAACTCCATACTTTTTCATTCAATTTTGCTGTGAACCTAAAATTTCATGTAAAGAAACCATATTTATTAAAAATAAGCAAGGGCAAAGAAGAGATCATATTTTATGATGACCATTATGAAAAGACATGTCCCAAATTCAATTTCCAACTAAGATTTTATAAATCAAGTGGGTAGCTTCAGGAACAGTCAAAAAGGGTCTAAAACTTTAGAACATTGCTTCCAAATATTCATTCTAGTAATTCCGAGAAAAAGTTTTATGCTCAAGTAAGTTTGGCAAGGGCTTGGTTTCAGCTCAAATTTCAGGCATGCCTACATCTGCTGAAGAAAGATGAGCGATGGAGGAACAGCTCAACAGTTAGCATGCTTACCTAGCAAGCATAGGGCCCTGGGTTGATTCAACACCACATAAATAAACTGGGTGTGGTGCTGCACACCTGTAATCCTAGCACTCTAGAGGCTGAGACAGGAATTATCATTGAGTGTGAGGTCAGCTTGGGCTAAATGGTAAGTTCAGCACCAGCTTGTACTACAGAGTAAGACAGCGTCTCAAAAAACCCCCAAGAAAACAAATGAACACTTGCTCTTAAACAATCCCTTTGCCCATTCTGTGCTGTGGACTGAACCTAGGGGCTCCCACATGCTAGACATGTGCTCTGCCATTAAGTAACATCACTAGTCCTTTCTGATTTTCTTATATAGAGTTTTCACTATTTATGCAAAGAAAAATCTCTGGGGATTAGTTTTCTAAGGAAGATACTTTAACAGGCTGACAGCCTGTTAAAACTCAATGTATAAAAGTTTTTCTAACCTATCCAAAATTAGTAACAGTGTTCTACACTCATCTTGAAACAACAGTCAATACCTTTCACTTGTTAAGTGATACAGTAATTTTAAAATGCCCAGGCACTAGCTCAGTGGTAGAGTGCTTGCAAGCAGGCATGAGGCCCTGGGTTCAGCCTCCAATATTGAAAAAAGTTTCTTCTTTTAAAAATAAAAAGCTTGGGTGTTCACTGGCCTGGTTCAAATTCCTTAGCTAAGGACTAAGAAGAAATTCAAGCTGACGTTTAACAATCACATTATCAGTGTTACTGGTAAAATGAATTTAATCAACAAATGGAGTGGTGGGCTGATGTATTACTGAAAATGTGGTACTAGGTAACTTTTAAGGTCAAATTAAAATCCCAAGAATCCTTTGTTCTGAAATATGATAACATCCAAAAGATAGGAGTCTTCCCAAGAAAAAATTTGTCATGAAGCATGAGCTAACATAGCAACATGAAAAGGTAACGCCAGAATGTACCAGGGCACCTTCTGAGCTCCAGCCCATATTAAGCACATTTTCAACTTGTATGTGTTCTCTCTTTCATGGAAGGAGCTCAGCTGTTTTGTCCTTGCTCTCTATCAACAACACCTTCTCACCTCTGGAGATATACCTGCTCACAATATGCTTCAGGTTATGAATCATTAATTACATTCTCCAATGACTTCACTTTATAGAGAAGGAAACAGTCAAGAGTCAGATGGCAAGATTAAGCAGCAATAAGGATGAGCAATTAAAAAAAGGTCTGTTCTCCAGAAGGCCTTACCGGGTGGCTAGCCTGAACAGGTCATCCACAGTGTCGGGGTGATTCTGGAGGCCACTCTGCTGTTCCAGGAGCTGGAAGGTGGGGATGCACAGAGCCTAGAGCAGGACAGTGATTTTACAAGAAATGCTTATACAGAAAATAAAGTCACAGCAATCAGA
Organism: Ctenodactylus gundi; assembly: GCA_004027205.1. Lineage (NCBI taxonomy): Eukaryota > Metazoa > Chordata > Mammalia > Rodentia > Ctenodactylidae > Ctenodactylus > Ctenodactylus gundi. The sequence continues at coordinate 235,665 of PVKB01000679.1, forward strand.
CATGAAATACAATACAAAGCAAACACAAAGAGAACAAAATACGGCTGGTGAGAAGAAAGATTACAAGAATCAAATCAAGAAAAGGAAGAGAGAAACCTTCCCAAGTTAAACAATTTTTAAGTATGAAGTCTACATGTCCAAAGGGACTAAGGGCATAGATTTCAGTTTTTGAAACTGAAGCAATATCCTATCAAAGCTGTAGAGATCTCTGAAAGCAAAGTTTTAGAAATTTTACAAGCAACAGATGTGATCTAGTCTATTAACAGAGTAGATGAAGTTTAAAGAATAATAATGAAATGGTAATCTTAAATGAAAAGACATTTAATGAAAAGAAATTCTTTTAATTCCTTTTATTCTCTTCAGGTGACAAGCAAGGAGAGGAAAAAGCAATATACCAAGAGCCTTTTCTAACACCTATTTATTTTAAAGCCCCCTGCTGTAAGTAAACTAGTTTATTGGCTCTTTCAGGCAAGATTTGAAAAAAAAAAAAAATACAGTCATGCTTGAGCCAGAAGATCCTCTATTTGCTTTTCCTCTCCCCCAGAAAAGTCTACCTTTACACTGGTGAACACACAGCAGGCAGTAATACCTGTAATGATTATTACACTCACGCACTCCTCTCTTCCTCATTCTCCCTAGCAGGTCTGTCCAGAAAAATACTAGTAAGTTGTTACCACTATGTCATAGGAAATCAACATGCCTGGGAGGAACACTAAGAAGCAACAGAAATAAAACATGGCGAAGAGCACACTGCTCAGCCTCGGAACCTGAGCTCCAGTCTAGGCCTGCTGCCTCTCCTCTCCTAGAGGAAAACCCACCTGGAGCATGTCTAGAAGCCCCTGCCGGCAGCCTTCCTCCATGCCGTACTCATCCACTAGGATGCTGCCAAGGTACAGAAAACAGGAGTGCTGATGTACATGGTACACACTGACCATCTGCCAAGGAAGAAACAACTGGTTCAAGTCTTCCCTCTTCACAAAGTATCACCTTAGGAAACTGTCTGCAGAGAGAAACTTAGAGACAGAGTGGTCTCTTCTCTTCAGTGAAGCTCGCTGGTAACATGTTTTGAAGAGAAACACAGGGCTCAACATTTCTCAGTAATTTCCAAGTTCTTTATTTAGAGTTCTTTTGAGCCTTTTTTGGAGTGGAGCCTTTGGGGACTGACGCCAAGGCCTTCATACTGAGTTGACATCCCCAAGCCACTTTTGAAAAAAATTTTAAATTTTTACTTTGAGACAGTATTAATTGCAAAGTTGCCCAGGCTGGACTAAATCTTGTCATTCTCCTGCCTCACTCTTCCAGAATGCTAGGATATAGGCTTTGACCTTTATCTTCTTCTTCTTGTTTTATTTATTTATTTATTTATTTTTGAGACAGGGTTTCCCTCTGTACTCCAGGCAGGTCCTGAATTCATTATGTAGCCCATTCTAGTCTTCAACACCAGGCAATCCTCCTGTGTCAGCCTTCTGAGTGAAGAGATTAGACTTTTATCTAAGAAGAGTTGCCTAATATTTCAAATTGGGAGCTATAAAAAGTAGTGTTTCTCATCAAGATATCTAGATTCCAACAAAATAAAAATCTTAGCACAACATGCACATTTAAATTATTTTCTTACAGCCAGGTATGGTGGTACATGCCAGCATTCTGGAGGCCGGAGGCAGGAGGGTTGCAAATCCAAGCCCAGCCCAGACAACTTAGTGAGATCCTGTCCCAAATTAAAAAGTTAAAAAAGGATGGGGGAATATAGCTCAGTGTGAACGTCCTAAGTTCAATTTCTGAAGTGCATATAAATAAGTAGAATTTTTTTTACTCCACTATCCTTGAAATTTTAAGCAACAAGTACATTTACTCACTTAAAATGCCACGACAACACAAGTATGTTGAGTTTACACTCAACACTATGAGTTTGGGAGGAGATGCTGAAGAATACAGTAACTGATCCCATCACCATGTGCCATGGTGTGAGCAGGAAATGAGAGCTAAGCAGAGACACTGTAAAACAAGTCCAGTCCTTTCTTATCTCAGATCCACAAACACAGGACTTCTGTTTCCAGACAGTGGAGGCAGCACCCGTGCCTCTGCCCCTAATGATAATGGGAAAGGAAACATTCTTTAAAAACCTCTGGCCTTGGGGCTGAGATGCAGTTTAAATTCAGAGCTTTTCTTTTGTAAATTTCTTCTCTTTAAGTGCCTTATGTGATTGTACACCCCCGAGGAGTAACTCTTACATGCAGAAAAAGATACTTCGACTTTCATTGGAGGCAGATGCCTTTGTGGCACTGCCTGCCTTCTTGCTTGCAGGCATAGTGAAACTCTTTTTAAAAATCTACTTTACAATAAGCTTTACTTTTATATGCATGGATAACCAAAAAAATCTAAAAAATGAAACTAAATGCTCTACTACTGAATAACTTAAGTTAGGGTTGGCCAACCTTCCATAAGGATCACATAGTATATAACTACTCAGTTTTCTGACTAACTTGATTTTGCCAGTGTGGAAAGAAAAACCGCAGGTAGATAATGCTTAAATGTGCTACACTGGCCTTGCCCTGAGACTAGCACTGAAACAAACTGTTTAGTGACCTAAGCACATGCATCTCACATACTGCAATTACAGATGTGAGTACTTCACACAGTGAATCATATTATCAAACTGATTTTTTTTGTGGTGCTGGGAAGACTTGGGGTCTTGTGCATGTCTAAGTAGGCACCCTATCACTGAGCTACATCCCTAGTCCTTTTTATTTTATTTTGTGACAGAGTCTCACTAAGTTGCTGGCTGGCCTTGACCTTGTAATTTTCCTGCCTCAACCACTAAGTAGCTGGGATTACAGGTATTCCCTATTGGATCACACAGCTCTTAATGGTTAAGAGTCAATTTTATATTTTTGTATATAAGACTCATGTGAAAAATAACCTGTGCTCAAAATTTCTTTGGGCCAACAAATAATAAAGTTTAACTTGCCACATTTTTCCAAAAAAATTTATAGAATAAAGCTTAGCCTGGTCCAGTGTTGCAGGCCTCTAATTCCAGCACTCTGGGAGGCTTAGGGAGGAGGATTATAAATTCAAGCCCAATCTGAAGAACTGAAGCAAGGCTCTGTCTCACAATAAAAAATAAAAATGGATGGGGATGTAGTCTGGTGTGTAGGCCCTAGGTTCAATCCCCAGTTCCAAAGAAACAAAAAATCTTACTCCTCCAGGGACTGGAGGAACAGCTCAGCAGTTACAGTGCTTGCCTAGCAAGTGCAAGGCCCTGAGTTTGATTCCCCAGTACCCTCTACTACCTGGGTGTGATGGCGCCTGCCTGTATTCCCAGCACTTGGGAGGTTGAGACATTAGGAGTAATGTGAGATCAAGGCCAGACTCGGCTACATAATGAGTTCAGGACCCACCTGGACTACAGAGCAAGAATCTGTCTCTAGGGGCTGGAGGAATGGCTCAGCAGTTACCTAGCAAGTGCTAAGTACCCACATTCAATTCCCCAGCACCACATCAGCTGGGCATGGTGGCGCACACCTGTAACCCAGCACTTGGGAGGCTAAGGCAGGAGGACTGCCTTGAGTCCAAAGCCAGCCTGGGCTCCATTAGCACAGGACCAACCTGGGCTACAGAGGGGAGCGGGGTGTGGGGGTTGGGGGAAGACCCTGTGTCAAAGAAAAAAAAAAAGACTATCTCAAAAAGCTTACCATTGGCACGTTAGGGCTGGGAATGAGTCATTTTCCTTAAGTAACTTCACAGCGTAATGTGTCACTACTAAACAGAATACAGTACAGGCTCTTTCCCTTATAGACAACATATCGACCACAGGCACTTACTGCTTTTAGGTATTTTTTGTTTGTTATTTAACAAAAAGCCTTTCATCAGCAAAGACTGTGATCTAAAGGCTCCTATTTAAAAATCTGTGCATTTAACATCCCCCTCTGGTGGACAACTTACCTGTGTGACCAGCGGCTGTAGCAGGGCTGCAGATCCTTTGCCCACACAGCGAACAGCAAAGCGCAGGCATCTGCAACAACGCTCTACAATCCGATTATCAGCCCGGTGCTTATTTAGAGTCTCAGATAAAACTGGCCATATCTGAATCAAAAGTGAAAGATCACAACAAAGAATCAGCAACTAAGCAGTGAAAAAAAAAAAAAAACCCTCTTAACTTGGTGACATCTGATTTAGGTTTAAATAATTTGAATGAAACTTTCTCTCTAGAAATATAAAATGGCACAATACTGACCAATATGTGTGTACATGTGGTTAGGGTCAATATACGACTCATCAATAAAACCCAATCGCTCTTTAAAGAGGAACACAGCAACTCTTTAAAACAGACAGAACATGTCTACCTCTATTAAAAGGCAGACACACATTTTTCTTAAATTCAGAATACCTGAGTAAGGATGAAAAGAATCAGCTACAGAGGAAGCCATACTAAAGATAGCTCCAAGAAGGTAGAACTAGAGCCTCCTGTGTCAGGCCTGAGTCTTAGTCAATCTCTTTCTATTTCTCTGGCCTTTCACTCCATTTCCCCAGCCTGTTTTTATTAAATCTAAAAAAAAGTTTTAAAAAAAGGATAATTCTATCCCTCAGAAATTGAAACTATCAACAAATTGAATCTCCCCATGAACCTGGAAGACAGCACCTTCTCAACCCAGTTACCTAAAGCCTTGTAAGGAAAAGAGCCTTGAATCCACAGGCATCCATTAGTACTTACTTCCTGTATGACTTTTTGGCATGGATGAGTCTGTCCATTCTCCACAATAGGATTGGTATGTCTGGGAAAAGACAAGAACTCAAAATAGTGAAAAAAAAAGCAATTTCACTGAAAACCCAGTATCTTGATCCTTGCTTGTTTTACTCAGTATCAGTACCAAAAATGGATGGAAAAGTCACCTTGTTAACATCAACATCAATTCCTCCTATTTCACTGAAACAAAAAAACAAGCACACGCTTTCAATTATTTTATTTTGCCAATAACTTCCATTAGAACATGCAAAGTCTATGCCAACTCTAGTTAAATGAGCTACAGAACTACTACTATTTTCACCCCTTCCACCTTTTCCATTTTCTCCTTTGTAAACCTAATCTTGTACTTTCTTCCAAATGAATAATAAAAAAATGTAGCTAAGCTATTTGAATCCAACATGAGAAACCAAGTTCTCCACTTCTATTAAAAGGTGAAAAGCTTTAGGAACTCTAGTCTAGCAGGAACATTGGTCATAATCTAGTCTAAACTCAACGATACACAATATGGACCAATTCACAATTATGCCAAATGGAGTTTTCTTTTTCTTCTTCCTTTTTTTTTTTTTGAAATAAGATATTGTTCTGTAGTTTAGGCTAGGCCCAAACTCACTACATAGCCCAAGCTGGCCACTAACTCACGGCAATCATCTGGTCTCAGCCTCCCAAAATGCTGGGATGATAAGAATATGCTATCACACCTAGGTAATCTTTATGTGGTACACTGAACCCAGGACCTGTACATGCAAGGCAAACAAGCACTTTAACTACTGAGCTATACCCCTAGTCTGAAGTTCAGTTTTAGAGTCAATTTGAAGAAAAAGAGGAAAAAAATGATTACTAACCCAATCCACTCAACAGTAACTTATAAAAATCTAATTGTCTTTAACTTAAACATTTACCTTCTCTGCAGATTCATTTACTGTGAAATAAAGGTTACTGATAACAGGCTCTCAGACTGGTGAGCAACAGGGCTCTCCTAATTATATTAAGTAAAAACAATGCCTTTAACTTAACCCACACAGGGCTCTAAGCAACTATTACTCTATCTACTCACTTAGTTCCAGTTATACCTATGGGTTTCACACATTTGTAAATCACAAAATTTAGTCAAGATCACTTTTTTGAAATTGCCACTCAAATGTCTTTTTATCACTGGGCTCCTCTTGACTTCAAAGAATTAACTTCACCTGACCACTGAAGATGCTTCACTAATTTTTTTTCATACCCATATATTACATGGAAATGGCTCTGAGAGTAAAGACTCTATCTAGAACACCAGAGAGCAGCATCACTTGAGACTTTACTAAACATGCAATTTTTCAGGTACTACCTAAGAGCCAAAGAATCGGACATCTAGAGGATGGTCCTAGTAACTGGCACTCTGATATATATTTTATATATATGTGTGTTTTTTTTGGGGGGGGGTCTGTTTTGTTTTGAGACACGGTCTTGCTCTGTAGTCCAGGCTGGTCCTAAACTTACTATATAGCCCAGGCTGGCATAGAATTTACTGCAATCCTCCTACCTCAGCCTTCTGAGTGCTGGGATTACAGGTGTGCTCCATCACATACGTGGTGGTAGAAGATTGAACCCAGGGCCTAGAACTTCCAGGCAAGTACTCTCATCACTGAACTACACTCCCAACCCAATCAACTGTATTTTTTAAAAAAGCCTTTTGACAAAAATCTACCAAGAATGAATTCCTATAATTTGCCTTCATTCTCAAACCTTAGGTAACAGGCTTAATTAGTCTTCTGATAGAGGGCATTATAGTAGGTACTTAAATATGTAAAAAATAAAATGCTTGCTTAGTTCAATGTACAATGGTCTCATTTGAGTTTTGAATCCAAGTGAGGAATATGGTCTCCCTTCTTACCTAAAAATCACTGCCAGACGATCTAAGAACACAGTGGGATCTGAGGATATGCCATTGCTGGACTCCTGAGACAATAGCTGAAGTGAGATAATAATATCCAATAGTCACAAGTATGAAACTATAGCAAACACTGCAATACACACCTTTACATGTCAACCTTTGTCTCAATCACCACCATTTCCTTACAACAGTATCCTAAAAATGACCTACATGGTATAAAACTTTTTATATTGTCAAATTATTTTTCTCTGTCCTACTGCATCTTGGCTAAGAGTGCATATTACAACATTTTACAACTGATCGTGGGATTTAATAATAGTATCATTTTGACTTTTTCTCCACTAAATTACGATTAAGGTGTTAGTCCATATTATAAGCTTTATATTTTAATCAAGTTGTCTCTTATTCTTTTTTCCTGTAATTTCTTAAGATATTCCTACCAATGTATCATCAGAGATAAACTTTAGAATATGTAAAGTTCTAGCAATTCCATGGGTGTGGCCACTATTGCTGCACTAAAATGTAACGAAAGAGGAGCGATCTCTTTATTTAAAATATTTTTCAAGGAAATATGGCAGGTTTTTGCTTTGTTTGCTTTTGCAATATTGATTACACTTAGGGCCTTCACATCGACCTATATTCACAGCTCTTTTTAGTTTATATCCTGACACAGTGATCAGTCACTAAGTTGCCGAGGCTAGACTCAAGACATGTGAACCTCTTGTCTCAGCTTCCCAGAGTGCTGGGACTACAGGCATTTGCTACTATGTGTGTAAGATCATGGTTTTGCCAATTTGAATGGTCTCTTCCCATTTATCTCCTAAGTAGTTATTGCTGATAAAGGTGAGAATCTAGTGATTTTGAAATATAGTCATTTACTGCATTACCAATGGTCAATGGTTTTTGGTCAATGATAAACCATGCAGTGGTGGTCCCAACAGATTATAATGAAGCTGAAAAATGCTCTTCCCCTAGCGTCTTCATAGCTTTTCTACCACTAGACTACAGCACATCACTGACATGTTTGTAGTGATGTGGGTATTCACTGTGCTGCCAGTGACATAAAGTACAGTACACACAATTAGGAACAGTAAATTATAAGTGATTATTACTGGTCTATGTAATTACATTACTTTTGTCATTATTTTAAAGTGTACTCCTACTTATAAAAAAGCTTACTGTAAAAGAGCTTGTCAGCAGTAGCCTCTTACATCTTAAGACTGCATCACAAGGCCAACATCAAGGGACTGACCTATACCATCCAGATTTGTATGTGCACACTGGGATGCTTGCACAACACTACAAAATTGCCTAATGATGAACTTCTCAGAATGTATCCTTGTCATGAAAAGAACCATGACTGTACTTTTTCCTTGTATGCAGCTACAGACTAATAAATTTCTAGTTAATTCTCTTACTTTTTCTAAGGTAGATGAAAGATACATGTAATTAAGCAATTTTTCCTTTCTAATACATTGACATCTTATGTGAATATTTGCTTCATTCAGCTCTCAATTGGACTTACCTTTTTCAATGCCATAACCTGCACAGAACAAAGTTCACTAAGACATTCAGTAATCTTATCCAAAGGCAGCCGGGCTAAGACAAGTGCTGTCCCTGAAAAACAAAGGAAGATGACAATGTGAACTGAGGCAATTCAACAAACTGGTCAGTTGGTATGTCCAACCTGAAACCTGCTGCGGGTTTTTTGTCCTTGTTATTTTGAGTGAAGAAGAACTGTCTTGGTGCACATATAAAGTATACAATATTCTGCAGATAATGTGAAAGTTTCTTTTAAACATTTATTATGACATTAAAAAAATTAAGTTAAGATGGGCGTGGTGGCACACACCTGTAATCCTAGCACTCAGGAGACTGAGGCAGGAGGATTGCCATTGAGTACAAGGCCAGCCTGGGCTATAGAGTGAGATCCTGTCTCAAAAAATATAATAATAATAATTAATTAAGGGCTAAAGAAACAGTAGGCCACAGGCTGGACACGTCTAGCAGGTTAACAGAAAAAGTGGATTGGTTTCATTCTTTTAAAATGATTAGTACGTTTATAAGATTACAATTTTGTCATTTAAAAAAATTTGGCTTAGAAGACTACAGACAGACACACTGACATTTACAAATAGAATATTATGTCTTTTCAGCAGTCTACTCATCTGAAGATGCTTAAAGATGCCTACTATCCAATTATTCAAAAAAAAAACCTTTACCACTGTTCTTCACAAAGCCAGTGCCAAAGACATTTCTCTCTCTGTCTGTCTTTTTTTTTTTTTTTTCCCCCTGAAGACAGGGTCTTGCTCTACAGTCAGGCTGATCCTGAACGATGTAGCCCAGGCTGGTCTCAAAGACATTGCAATCCTCCTGCCTTATTCTCCCAAGTACTCCACACCGGCCTTACGTGATGCTAGGAAACTGAATCAAGGTCTTGCACTTGCTTGGCAAGCACTCCAACCACTGTGCTACTCCTCCAGCCCTGTCATATACACCACAGCGCAATGTTTCTCACCCTTCACAGACATTCTGATTTACTGAGCCAAGAAGAGTCTTTGTTTTCGATAAGTACCTCAGGAGAGAAGCACCTCATGGGAGAAATCACAAATACTAAAATGATTTTCGGAAGAATGGACCAGCCTTAATTACAATGATTTCTTTATCATTCTACCATAATAAACCCATAAATACTCCCAGGGCCTCAGTGTCTTCATCTGTGAAATAAGTGATTTGAATAGAAAATTCAAGAAACTCTCAAATTTGCTTTTTCTGTTTTTAGAAACGGTTATAAAATCCTCTCCTTTTCCTCTTCTGATAAAATTCTAACTTGGAACGCAAGAGGAAAAGTAAAAAGGCCATTAGGCTCAAGTGTCTCTCTCTTGTTGCAATCCCCCGCCAACTGTTCCCCAAATTCAAAGATTACATATTAGCCCCTGGCCTTTCCAGGTTAAAAAAAAAAAAACCCTCAACTATATATTTTTTTTTCAAATCTTACTAAGTTTCTACAAGAGAACAGTAATTAATCCCCATATCCTCAAATCTAAATAAAAGAACCCGGATGATTTTTCCATGCCATCTATAAGCCATGAATGAGTTACACTTGCTGTAAAACTGGAGGAGGTAGGGTAGGATCTAGGTTGAATTGTTTTTAAATTCGTTTTTACAGGAAAAAAATTTTAACAAAAAGTTTTCTATGTCTAGAAGGTATCACTGATATCTGGGAAGCCATACTTCGCTACTGTTCAGTATCATGGTTACATTTCATTAGAAAATGACAACATCATCTGACTCTGATTTAATAATTTGTTATCTATACCTATGAAGGCAGACAACATAAACCAATGGTATAAAAAAGATTTCTCTGTGGAAAAATGCATAGCCACACTAGATATTAAAAAACTTAATCAAACAAACAAGAAAACAGATTTAGTTCACATATAAGGTCATCCACCCGTGCAAAGCTGACACTCAAACAGGCTTAGTATACATATATTACCCAATCCTGTATTTGATACATTCCAGTCTCTCCCTACTTTACCAGCTAGAAGGATTTCACTCCTCACAGGGCACCCCACTCTATCTACAGAATCTTTGGTTAGGAAGTATTTTCTTGAGGCCTGAGGTGTAGCTCAGTAATTGGGAGTACTCTCCTAGGAAGCGCAAGGCTCCAGCTTCAACCCTCCAGTACCTCATGATAGCTAGACAAAGTGGCATGCACCTTAACCCCAGCACTCAGCAGGCTAAGGCAGGAGGACTGCCATGAGTTCTAGGCCAGCTTGAGCTACATAGTAAGTTCACGACCAGCTTGAATCACAGAATAAGACCCTATCTCAAAGACTTTTCTTTCTAGGACACAGTATGTGCTTCTTTGTAGATGGCTGACAAGTGATTATCACAAACCAAATATGAACTCTTTTTTTTTTTTGAGACAGGGTCCCGCTCTGCAGCCCAGTTGGTCCTGAATTCACTAAGGAGCCCAATGTGGCCTTGGACTTACCACAATCCTCCTCCTTCAGTCTCCCGAGTGATGGGATTACAGGCGTGCACCACGATACCCACTTATGTGGTGCTGGGGAATTGAATGCGGGTACTCAGAGCTTGATTTAGCACTTGCTAGGCAAGCACTTTAACCACTGAGCCATTCTTCCAGCCACGAACTCTCTTTTATAAGATAATCTTTCAAATGTTTGAACATAACATCACGTTTAGAGGCTTTTTTCCGAAACTTAATGTCTCTAGTCTGGACCCCATCACTCTGGATGCTTGCCTCTCCATATAATGTTTCAAGTAAGCTGACAAACAATGGCAAGGACTACTGATTCCACATGTCCCTGATCCATATGTCTGACTTTTCAATTTCTACTTACCTTTTTGGTATGTAACTGACTTTCTAATTTGTTTTACTTTTAATCATTTCCCCAACTGAAAATATTCAGTTAAAATGTGTTGTCTTTATTCAAAATCTAAATTGGTGCTACACATATTGTAGTCAGTATGAATTAATTATATAGCCTTAAGACATCGGAAGAATCGTGTAAACATAGCATTCTCTCAAGTGGAAAATCCACCTTCATCAGCACTAAGTATATTGTATTTGAAAAACTGCAATATGACTGAAGCATAATAAGTCTAAGTAGCTGCCTAGAGGAGATTTCACCTGGTTAGTATCTTAAGTAAATACCTTTTAGTAAGCCCACAGCAGCTTCTGGAGACAACATGAAGGAATCAAGGGAACGGGCTATCTCCAGGAGTCCATTAAAGTGTTGAGCCATGTGATCCCGGCAGACAGAGCAAATGTTATGAATGGCTTTAGCTGCAGCAGAAGCCAGGGGCTTTTCACAGAGGCCTTTCATCAAATATCCCAAAACAGGGTCTATGGAGTAAAGCCAAGTAGAGATTATACATCTGCAACTCAAGGAAAACTATTCTGTTACAACAGAGGTTTACACACTTAGTAAAAGAACCCTTTTATTAAATGGAATTCCCAACAATTCTCAACATACACAGACAGACAGACAAACAGACAACCCATAAAAATAAGACCTAATCTTGTTTACACAGTGTCAGGAGACCCTGAAACCTATTTCATCTTTCCTTCCTTCCCTTAGCTCATGGTTGGCAACTCCTCCTTCTAACCCTACAGATTCATGGAGCAGGCTGAAAAGCACTGATTTAAGCATATATGGCAATCTATTAAAAAAAAAAACTGCTCTGCAATAAAGAATGCAAAGCTCAGAGTGACCATTATCAGAGAACAATCACTTCACAGTCTACAGTAATGAGGATCAAAACAGTGATCTAGGGGCTGACACTTCTGTATTTGCTTCTTGCTAGTTACTACAGGACTTAAAAAACATTTTTACGAATTTTTATTACTTTTAGAAGAATTCATTATTTTAATTTTACCAGATGTAAATGTTAAAAGAAAGCTAAATAGAATAATAAATTTTGCTTTTTAAAAGGTGAATTTTTATAGAATAAGTTCTGTTCGTCTTTTTACTTTCCTTTTAGAAAAATCAGAATTTTTTTTCTATGGCGGGGGTTGGGGGAGGACACATGGTTAAAAACATTTTGAGTACTTCAATACCTCATGACAAACTATGAAAAACTGAAGAGATCAAAAGAATAAAGTCTTAAACCCCATTTCAAACCATTATCTCCAATTCTAGCCTACCAACCAATACAAGGTACTAACCTAGGATAGCCCAGCCCTCCTCAAAGACCCAAGCCTACTTAACCTGTGACTCTTAGAAACCCTAGAACCCAGAACACAGCTCAAACAAGTCTAATACTGTAGACATTAGTGTTTCTCAAACTGAGTAAGTATGATTTTGACTATTTTATTTATTTTTTAAATGCTTTGGACAAGGTAAAAATCTTTATTTACACATGTTATATTCCTTTAAAATATACAAAGAGAAAAGAATTCGGGTTAAAAATGCTAAAATCACAGGAAACAAACTCCAATAAATTCTGTTAAAATCAAGGAATTGGTGATATCCAGAAATATTAGTACTAATCAGAACACGCATATGAGGACTGAGACAGAGAGACTGAGTCAGAACAGCCATCTCAACCTTCCCTTAAGCTTCTGCCTCTGGTATTTTTGTTTCACAATAACTAGTGCAGGAATTTCCATGTTCTACATAATCTTATTCTATCTATCTCACGCAGTGGTGGAGCTATTTAATTAATAAATACAATATCAGAGAGAATGCCATTATCCACAAAATACATTAAGAAAACTACATCCTCAAAAAGCCTGGAAAATGAAAGTAAAAAGACTCAAGTGTTACAAAATAGACATTTTGGAAATATTTTAAAACAGTATGTGGAGGGGGGCTGGATAGAGCCCAGCAAGCTCAAGGCCCTGAATTTGACTCCCCAGTACAACATAAGCCAGTCGTAGTGTTGCACACCTGTAATCTTAGCACTTGGAAGGCCGAAGCAGGATTGCTGAGGTCAAGTTCAGCCTGGGCTCCATAGTGAGTTCAGGAGCAGCCTGGACTGTAGAATGAGACCATGTCTCAAAAAAAAAAAAAAGTATACAGAACTTGGGAAGTGGCTCAGGTTGGTGTACACATTTCCACTATACATTTTCTAATTACAGAAATGAATAAAAAATACAGAGTCTTTTTTATCAAATGCTTCAGCCATTAAAACCACATCATATATAAAATAAAAATTTAGAAGATAGTAAAACTGTGCAAAGGAAAGATATCAAATTTAAAGTAACTAATAAACTTGAGGATTCTTAAATTGTCAGAATGTCAGGTACTTGATAGTTTTATCTCTCTCTTTACCTCCACCTCCCCATAAATTATTTACTTTTTTGAGCCTCAAGTGTCCTTAATTATAAAATGGGAGGACCTGAATAACATAGAACAGGTACTTAACACAGGAAAAACCTTCTCTCCTTAGGCTTCTAGTAGCTTCTAGGTTAGAACTATTGGACAGTATAATTAGCTTAACCGTGCACCAAAGACAAGCAAAAACAACAGTGCTCAAACTTAAACACCAGAATCAACCTTACTCCCTACCTAGATATCCAATCTTTATTCTTTCAAAGGTCCTTCTAGATCAGATTAAAATGTTCCCACTAAGCAATTCACAACATAATTTACTTTTAAGTATTGGCATTCTACCTATCAACAAAAAAGTGAGCAGGAAAATAAGCAACAGTAAGAGAAGAAAATCAGAAAAAAAATCAAAAGTAACAGCGACAGTTGGGAGAGTTCACACATACCAAGGAAATGAGGATTTCGGTCAACCACTTCACTCATTTCTCCAACCAGTTCAATGCTGGTATATCTCACAGCCGTATGCACAGTCTCTGGGAGACGAACAACCCCTTCTAGGACTTCCACAAGTGTTGGATTGTTCTCGCTGAGTACAGAAAGCAAGCAACAGTTACTGACTTCATAGTTAAGTTCTGGCTAAATAACAGGCTACAGCAAAACATCACACTGCTAAAAGACCTCAATCTAGATAATTAACCATTTAAATAAAAGTGCTTAATACTGGGTATGAAAATTTTTCAAGCCCCCCAAGAAGGGGAAAAGACGAAAACGAAAAATATCAGTATTTCAGGAGAAGCGTACTGTTCCTTTATCTTCTGAATGCCAAGAAATTATGTAAGGAAATGTCATGCTACCAAACAGAGGCTCTTCCCAAGGGAGAGGCAGAAATTTACTGGGTATGAATGTCTCCTTGTCAAGAATCTATTTCATTTTGTCCTATATCTGCAGTACCTAGAACAGTGCCTGGCACATAGTGGGCACTCAATAAATATTCCTGAATAGCTAAATGAATGAATGAATGAATAACTCATAGATCGTCTTCTATTAGTTGTTATTCTCCAGAATATCTCTTATGGCGGGATACTAGAAAGTTGAAGACCAGAAAGGTATGAGTGGTGCAGTTTACTAATGAAAAGAACAAGTAAACAAGCTGCAGGAATAAATTAGGTGCTCTACTTTGGGACACGAGGGCAAAATAAAATTAACCAAGTACTTTCCACAGCTCCATGAATTTATTCCAATCCCAAAGCAGGTGGCTTGCCCCCAGAGTGAACTTAATCCAAAAATGAAGATGTTTAAAGTGTAAACATAACCCTGGATTAACACAAGAGCACCAGGTTTTTGAAGTCCTTCAAATGGACTAACAATTGTAATCACACAATTGGCTTGCCATACAGATAAGCAACTGAGAACCTCTCATTTTTGCCTGACATCTCTCATGGGCACTAAAGTCAGTTACTGAAGACTATCTACCCATCCTTCTTCAAACTAACACACATCAGTTAGGATATTAATGATTTTAATACTTTTAGACTGTCATAGAAAGTTCCAAAAACATCAAAATGGGTTTAAGAGTAATATATGGAATATACATAAATAGTGTATGTAATTAATATGTATGTATTATTTGTAAATAATAATAATATATCTACCTTAGGATCAGAATTTAATAGAGAAAAACATACCTACTCATCTCTTTGAATATTTATTGGATTCGAAACAACCTTATTCTCTAAAGTAAATTTTACTGACTAGGCCCAGGAAGGCAACACTGAAAGGAGAGCTAGATTTTAGTAAGTATCTGCCTTAACCACCTTTCCAATCAAAGGCCTACACAGAGGGCTAGACTTACAGGAATCTGATCAAAATAAAAGCTATCTCACAGATATTAACACCAATGCATAAATTCATGGCACAGAGTAAACTCCGTTTTAATTAGAAATCAAATTTAAATGATATAAAAATTTTAAGTGGTAATGATGAAAATAACTGCTCTTTAGAAGTAATCTTTTAGGTGCAATGGTGCCTATGACTTGCCTAGGCAATTCTTTAAGAAAAAAGGAAAACAATATAATCAAATACTTATAAGGATTACTTACCCAAGGTCACAAAAGTAACAGAGACTCAAATTAATACCTGTTTAATTGCTTTTAAACAAATACCAACCATTTAAGAGTCTAACAAATTCTCACTATTATCTACTTTCACAAGCAAACCTCAGTTGGAAGACTAAATCAGCATTCTATCCCTAGCATCAAGGTAAAATCATTTTAACTCTAGGAAGTGTGAACAAAAACATGGCATAAGCAATGCAGGCCACCCTGGATTAGACTCTAAAAGTCAGAAGACTAGTCAGCACTACAGAAATAACAAATTTTAAGAGTTTCCAAGCATATACCATATTAAAAAATGGTATAATAATCCTTCCTTTTCATACTTAACGAGTTCCCAGCAAAAGACATTAGACACTCACGGATCAACACTCTTTGCTATAGCAGCCATGATAAAGAGAACCGCTTCTGTCACCTCCCAGGGTGGGTTGCCTTCTTTCAGAGTAGAATATAACTAGAGAAGAAGAGGTGGATTATGGATCCATTAAAAGGAAAACAGAATTCCAAAGCAAACAGAACAAAAAATGCTGTTAGTTGAAAGAAACCCAGCTCCATGTTTCATAATCTCATTTCTCAGAGCCAGGCAAGAATATTTTTCATTTTTTCACATTCTCATTTCTTAGAAAAAAAAAATTTTTTTGAGACAGGGCCTTACTCTGTAGCACAGGTCCTGAACTTTCTATGGAGCCCAGGCTGACCTAAAAGTCATGACAATCCTCCTGCCTCAGCCTCCTGAGTGTGTGCGCCACCACGCCCAGCTTATGTGGTGCTGGGGAATGGAAACCAAGGCCTTATGCTTGCTAGGTAAGTACTGAGCTATTCCTCTAGCCCCAGGAATAATTATTTTGATTATCTGAAATAAACCCATTTAGATCCTCAAGAGTTTATCAAAATTATCACCTGCCCCCAGAAAAAGAGTATTCTAGAAAAAAATTAGATAAACAAGTGTTCTTTTTCTTGTTCTGGTAGCTAATAAATATAAAAATATTTCTATCATCTTAACTATTTGTCTGCAGGAATATTGATATTGCAAGTTAAACTCCCATAGAAGCAGCTAATTAGAAACATAACCAAAGAAAATTTAAAAAATAAATAAAAGAGAGACCTAGAGGAATACTCAGAAGTTCTAGTTTAGAATTTCCTAGATTATATTCATCTGTGGAATGTGAGAAGGTACTAGTCTAACTAAGAGCTAACTGTCTCAAACAGAAAAAACAAAACAAAACAAACAAAATAACCCAGGGTTCGGGATATAGCTCAGTGCAAAAGCCTGGTTTAATGCCCAGTACCAAAATAAACAAATAAAGAACAAATAAAATTTCTACAAGCAAATGTAAGATACTGCTGGGGAAGACAAAACTCAACAACTCTCTTGTACGTCCTTACAAAGCTGTCAGTATACTACCTGGATCATTTCCCAAGTTTAACTGATGATTTATCTTTATTCCCTCCCCCTCAAGTAACATCTCAGAGAGCCACAGAACACTTTAGCTATCACTGACAATTTATGTAAATTTGAAAACCAAACTCTGCAGACGATCAAAGGACTTTCTCAAAGTCACAGAGCCAATGAGGAAAAAGCTGAAATCTGAGCATAGGTCATCTGCCCATGGTCCAGGGATCTCACTGAAATCTGCTAAGACTCCCCAACCCTTCATAGTTGAGTTAAAAATCACTTTTAATAAAAAGTTACACTTTTACAATACTTCTTACATCAATCAGATTATATCCAAATATGAACGTGTAACTGAATTTTGAGTCAGTTCAGTATTACTGTGATAAAGCACTCAAACCAGTATTTCAAGATAATAAGTCATCAACAAAAAGCCACCTGAAATTATGCTAATGTTAAGTGATGTGGAATAATGATCACTGCAATCTTATAAGGTAAATGTTACCCACTGATTGTCAGGAAAACCACAGCACTATGACCCTACTCCAGTACAGTCACTGCTGGGATGAGATGTACAGGAATCTAATCGTAAATGTGAACAACAGAAATGTCAAACAACCAGAAAAACTACCAAGAGTTGGTATGTAGTTATTAAAGCAGGAAAATTTGCCTAGTTTGCTGGCTAGGTCCAAATTCCCTACAGTATCTTAGAGTCTTCAGTATTTATGATTTTCCATTGCAGCTGCACAAGCGAACACTCTCCTTGGCAAGAATAATACAGCAAGCCAATGAAATATCTATAGACTTGTAAATGGCTTGTCAGATACTAAATAAGTATATGACTATATGCCAGGCAATGTGCTAGGCACTGCATATCTATTACTCCATTTAGCCACTGAGTTTAAAGAAAAGAGACAGAACATTTACAGAATATCCAAACATGATGAACACACTTAGGATGATCAGGAAAACTGGCTCAATAATTTCCAAATGGGCTTACCTGAGCAAAACACTCCATAGACCCAATCAAGAAGATCAAATCCTTTACCAGGTCTGAAACCCTCATTCGGAACTCTCCAAAGTCATCAGTCTCCTCAGGAACCCCCTCCTGAAATTTCAAATCAACTAACAATTATTATAAACTCTCTATAGAGACAACAGAGAAGAAAAAGCCATTAAGCAGCCAAGTCTCAATGAACCTGCCTAAATTACAAGGACATTTACTACAGATGGGGGTAGGTGAGGGGCCTCACCAACAGGTTTGACAGGTGTGTTGAGTGAACACAATCTGTCCTCTTCCTTTATATGAGCAACTTCAGTCGGTGTGTATGCATGTTTCATGTTTTAATTTCCAATCTACACTTTGTTTTGTTTTTGCAAAAATGTGTGGTGGTAGGGGTAAGAGTAACTTGGAAGACACGGTAAACTAAGAGTTGTAAGCCTATCAAAGGAAAGTCAGCTTTCTAGTAATAAAGTCTCTGAAGCTTTAATGTTCACGATCTTCCAAAATCAACCACTATCACAATAACTTCACACAGAAAATTTTAGACTATATATTCTTCCTATCCCAACATAACTTCTGTAAGTAAATAAAGGATTACCAATTAATTTTGAGATAGGTAAGGGCCTGTGTGAGAATACTGGGCCATGAACACCAGAGAAAAGTACTTAGTACAACTGAGAATGGTTGATCTGTTTCAACCTTCTTGCTTTGAGATGAAGAACTTAAGGTCTAAGGAACAAGGAAGGAATGACTGCTGTCCCCTAAGAAATAATAAATAACTACACATGTAAGACAGAAAGATAGGATTTCTTGGTTTTAAAAAAAAAGTTCTTTAAAACTAATAGACTAGGTCATCACTAAGGTTCTGAAAAGACAAAAATTACTGTGATTCAAATAAGAGAACAGCATGTCATATTTATTTCTAAGTAACTCCAGGTCCTAGATTATACCCACTCAAAGAATGAAATAAATGAGGCAAAATTTGAAGACACTAAAAGCATGGCAGGGTTTTGCAATGAAGTCTTAAAAAGATTCCTAGTACATTTTCCTGCAAGTAAACAGATTACTTACATATTTTTAAATTATAAGTATAAATAATAAACAAAAATGTATATGTATAAGCAGGATCATATATAATATTCAATATCCTCACATAAGTGTTTCACTTTTGTGTTATAATCTAATCATCTATTATTATACATTATTTTAAATAAAACTAGAAGCTAGAATTCTACATTCTGATTTTTTTACTCAGCATTCCAATTATTATTATTTCATTGGTTATTATTTCTAATTGTTACAGTCCATCAAGCTGGTGCACCATAATTTGCTGGCCTTCTTACACAACTATATATGGCTTATCATTTTCTACTTTTACAAAAAAAAAATGCTTTATATACAAAAAAGTTATTTTTTCTTCTGTGGGACTGTTTAAAAAAAATTCCTAAGAGACTAATTGCTCAAGGAGCAATTTTTTTCCTATCTCAGCCTAATCTTCATCACACTTGCATTGACTTCTTCACTGTACACTTAAACAACAAAACCTGAAGATCCCCTAATCCTCATGTTCTCATTTCTTTTCCAAATTCATGCTGAAAAGAGGAGGGAATTAACATTTGAATAGAGGAGATAACTTACATGGTCTGGTTCCAGCTGGCAGTGTCGAGCCAAGGCATGCAGCAGCCTCTGAATGTAAGCTTTAAAGATGCCATGTATAACCTCATCATTAGTTTTATACAAATGTTCTCCTAGTCGGTACCAAAAGTTAAAGGAAATCTCTACTACCTGTCAGATTAAAACAGATAGATGGTTTACTTGGTTAAGGGGAAAAAAATAGACTAAGAAGATAGTTTTATTATTACTGAGGCCAAACAGAAAAGAAGTTAAGCACCCGCCTTTTCTCTAGTTGATTACACTATCCCTCCAAATATTTCCCTAATTAGGCCCAGAAATTTCACTTACGATAAATGGCTTCACATTTCCTATTTACTCCTGGGTAACTTCCTCCAAAGAACACTGGACTTTGAATTTAGAGAAAGAGATACAGAAATGGAAGTCTTATATTAAAAGTATTTTTTCTCAAATTCTGAAATCATTTCACGATATGTCTGAGATGAGAACACTTCTTAGCAGGCAAGCCACCTGGAATTCTCAGCACAAATGAGTCAGCCTCATGTCATTCTCATCTGTCTGCTTTCTTGACTAGGAGAAAGGGAGAAAGAGCCTCTGAGAGGTTACTCAGAGTCTTCCATAAATGGCACTGTTTAAAGGCACAATCATTACTGTATAGTATCATACTTCTTCCAAAAAATTTTTGGGTTTTACCCAAACCCAGATGTTTCCATGAAATTATGCAAAACAAATAAGCATCATCCAAACATAGATATTCAAAACAATGCCCAACCTGGAAGCAATTTTTTCTCACATCTACTATAAAGATGAGGTAAAACTTTTCAAATAAATGATGAAAAAGTCAAAAGCCCACTAGCTTAAAAGGGCTAGTGTTATTTATTTATTTATTTATTTATTTATTGTGGTACTTGTGATTCAACTCAGAGCCTTCATACTGAGCTACACTCCCAGCCCATATTTTTATTTTTGATTCTGAGGTAGGCTTTTACTAAGTTACTAAGTTGCCCCAGTTGAGCTTGAAATTGCAATCCCCCTGCCTCCACTTCCCAAAAATAATGAACTCACACAGGCCTATGCCACCAGGGTTCAAATAAAGAAAATTCTTAAATCTTCTCAATCTTTTTCTTACTCATACCCTACATTTGGAGAAAAACATGAGGTGTAAAGATTTGTGGAGATACAGATAGGATTTGGTATGTGCTATAGTTTGGACCTTGAATATCCCCTGAAGATTCATGTGTTGACAGGTGACCCACCTGTGATGCTATTTAAAGGTGGTCTAGGGAAACAAAGTGAGGTCACTGAAGGGACACCCTGGAACACATACTGGAACTCTGGCCCCTCTTTCATAGCTGGCAGGGTTTCCTGTCACACTCCTTTCTATGACATAATGCCTTGCCACAAGACCCAATGGCAATGGGACCAAGGGACCGTGGACTGAAATCTGTAACTGGGAGCCAAAACAAAGTTTCTCCTTTTAGTTGAATGTCTCAGGTATTTTGTAACAGTAAAAGAAAGCTGATAAACAGTGGCATTTTTAGCTGTAAAGTTCTAGAGAATAAGGAAAGCTATAAACGGGACTCGATGGAAAGGCACTAGGTTTTCTTTCTAATAAGTTCTCTGAGGTGCCAACAATAGTCAACTCAGCTAATCAGATGAGTACAAAAAGATGCAAAGTAGAAATCCAAATATAATCTTTAAAAATTCCAATACAGAGGAATTCCCGTATCACAATAGCTGAAAAAAAGACTATAATTTCTCAAGAATATAAGGTAGGACACGAGGAAAATAACAGATCATATGCAATATACAACCTGGAGAATAATGCTGTCACAATACAAACATTACCTCATACTGAGGATGCCCCGCACAAATAAGAAGCAATTCCAGGGTTCGTAGGTCCCCAAGACCTTGGCCTGGAGTACACACAATTTTTTCAAGAAAAGTTTCACATAATTCAGTGAAAATACGGCAGTAATTCAAAACTCTGTAGAAGAAAGGAGAATGAGAGCACTAAATCAGAAATCTGGCCATTATATATACATATAGATACCATGAATCAAAATAACTAACTAAATAAACGGTTACTCAACCTAAGGGATAGCTAGTGATTATCTGCTATGCTCTATCACAGTCTTCCCAGTAACACTTCTGCCTAGATCACACACTATACAGACAATCAAGTGACTCCTAAGTCAGTTCAAACTCTCCATTACTAAAAAAACTGAAGGATGGGGAGGGTATAGCTCAGTGGTTAGACATGCTTACCTAGCATGTACAAGTCCCAAGACTTGATCCCCCAGCACCACATAAAAATTAGCTGGGCATGTTGGCATATGTCTGTAACCCTACAACTTGGGAAACTGAGGTAAGAGGACTGCCGTGAGTTCGAGGCCAGCCTAAGCTACATGAGCTCAGGACGAGCCTGAAATATACAGCAAGACCCTGTCTCAATAAATAAACAGACAGACAGATAGACCAACTTTCACTGGGTGTTTTCTTATAGTATTTCTTTTGTAAGTGCAAAAATGTAATACTTCCTATAGTTGTTAATTCTGCAACCTTTCCTGTATCTAATTTGCCACTCTAGGTTTGGGTGAGAATAATAGAACATTTTTAGGGTATATTGTTTTTGTATTTACACAGAACCACCAAGAATCACAATAAATATATAATAAAAAGTGTGCCTTCGGATACAGACCACAGCAGAGGGCTTGCTTACCTCTTACGTGTGAAGCCCTGGGATCAATCTCTAGCACTAAAGAATATAAACGCAAAAAGTGGCTCAAGGATGTGAGGGCAATGTGGCTGTGACATCTGTCAGCCCAGGCTGCCAAGGTTGATTAAGCTGATCTGGCTGGCTAGTTGGGTATTCCCTTGCTCCCTCACTATTCTATGTATGTCTCTCACAAAGCTCTGTGCTCAGTCTAAGAAAATGACCTTTCTTGCTACAAGAGGACCATTCCGCAATCAAGGGTTTACAAGTAGCTACAGTGCCCAGCTAGAACCTCCAAACAAGCTCTCAACAAGTGTTAGGTAAGCTCAGGGCTCCAGCCTTAAACTGTTACTCACTTGTCTAAATCTTCACGGGCCACAGCCATATGATAGGCAGTCTCCAAAGTCAGAACTCCCTGAAAAAGTTGCATGGCTAATGGCAAATTGGTTTCCACATTCTCAATGGCATAGAGAGATGAGCACACACAGTCTGAAGCAGCTTCGTGTAGGTTGGATGAGGTCTTATCCTGTTGCTGGAAGATAGCAGGCATGTAGGAACAAGAAGTGTAGCCATTATAATCCAAATCATAGGATATTTCTTGAAGAATAAAAAACAGAAACTTCAGAATCTCCAGGAGGAAAAGCTAAATAAGCAGAATTAGGATACACACAGATGCAAATCACTAACCAAGTAATTCTTAAGTTTGAGTAGCAACTCAAAGATATTCATTATATTACCATATTTTAAAAGTTAGGCAAATGTTCTAGTTTATTATTTTTAATGTCAAGTATTTTTTGGGTCAGAGGAATAGCACAGCCATTGGAATGCTTGCTTAGCAAGTGCAAGGCTGAGTTTGATTCCCAGCACCACATAAACTGGGCATGGTGGCACACATGCCTGTGATCCTAGCACTCAGGAAGCTAAAACAAGAGGATTGCAGTAAATTCAAAAAGTGTAATATGGGCTACACAGTGAGTTCAGGAGCAGTCTGGACTGCAAAGCAAGACCTTATCTAAAAAAAAAAAAAAAAATCAAGTATTTTTAAGAGTTAAAAAAAAAGAACTACAGAGTAAGGAGTTATACAACAAAGTCATGGTTAAAACATAAAGCAAACTAAAATATGGCATGACTTTTCAACCACTGAATGAGTATAAAAATGAGACTATATTTTCCCCTGACTCTGGAAAAACTCTTTTTGTAAGTGGCAGTGGGGTCTTGATCAGGTAGTATAATCTTGGCACATTACCTAGCTTCTTCCTTATCTAAATCTCAGTTACTGGGAGTCACCAATGTTAAGTCTCAAGTATTGTCTAGACTTTCCTCCATTCATATGTAATTATATTTATGAATTTGTAAAACAAAAGTAGGATATGATTTTACACACAATGACTACACAATCTGGTGAGGTAAGAATTGCAATTGCCATGACTGAGGTAGGTACCAACAAGCACGGACACAAAGAGAATGCCTGATAAAACAATTACCAGCCTCCTAAGTTTGTTGAGTTCCTGAAGCTGCTGAATTGATTTTGATGCAAAAATGACAGCAGAAATATACAATCAGAAGTATACTAATAAAAGCCACATATACCAACTGTGGTCCCAATACCTGAGAGGCTGAGGCAAAAGGATCTACTTGAATTCAGGAGTTGAAGATCAACGTAGGCAACAGAGAAACAGCACTCAAAAAAAAAAAATAAAATAAAAATAAGGCAAAACAAAACCAAAAGAAGCCCTTACCAACTAACAAAAGCCCAGATCCCAAGAGATTTTCCACAGAATTTTACCCGAACTCCTGGAAAGATTTAATACCAATAGTCCTCAAACTCTTCCATAAAATTGAAAGGGAAGGAACACTGAATGATCTTAACACAAAAACTAAGCAAAGATTCAACAAAATGAAAACTATAGGCCAATTTCTTTAATGAATACAGACGCAAAAGTTCTCAACAAGATACTTGAAAACAGTGCAACATTTTAAAAAAGATTATACACCATAACTAAGTGGGCTTCATCCCAGAGATGCAAGGATAGCTCAACATATGCAAATCAACAAATGTAATATATCACATAAGCAAAAGGAAAGATTAAAGATCACATGACAATCTTAACAAATACAGAAAAAAAAGCCTTTGGCAAAATTCAACATCAGGGGCTGGAGGAATGGCTCAGTGGTTAAAGTGCTTGCCTAGCAAGCACTATGTCCAACGCTAAGTACTCAAGTTTGATTTCCCAGCACAAGATAAACAGGGTATGGTGGTGCGTGCACGTAATCTCAGCACTGGGAAGCTGAGAAAGGAGGATTGTCATGAGTCCAAGGCCAGCCTGGGCTCCATAGTGAGTTCAGGACCATCCTGAGCTACAGACTGAGACCCTGTCTCAAAAAAAAAAGTCAACATCAATTTTTGATAACTGCTGGCGTTCACACCTGACAAAGACAGTTATAGAAAGACCTTATACAAATTTAATAAATGTTATTAATGACAAACCTATTGGCAGCATCATACTAAATGGAAAAAAAATGAAGGCATTTACTCTAAAATCTGGAACAATAAAAGGTTATCTACTCTTATCACCTCTGTTTAACACAGTATTCAAAACTTTAGCCAAAACAATCACATAAGACAAATAAAAGGAATATATATATAAAGGAAGAAATCAAACTACTCCCATTTGCAGATGACATAATCCTCTACACAGACGATTCAAAAAAACTCCACCAGACTCTTAGAACTCCAAAATCAGGGAGGATACAAAATCAATACACAAGGAACAATAGCATTCCATACACCACCAACAATGTATCCAGTGACAATGAAATCAGGAAATCAGTTCCATTCACAGTTGTTTCCAAAAAGAAAAGTATCTGATAATTAATCTAAGAAAGCAAAAAACCTCCATAACAAAAACTAAATTACTCTGAAAAAGAAAAGAGACCGAGGAGGACATTAGAAAGTGGGACAACATCCCCTGAATTGGTAGAATCAGTACTGTCAAAATCGCCTTATTACCAAAAATGATATATAGATTTAATGCAATTTCAACTGGAATACTATCAGTATTCTTCACAGAATTAGAAAGAAACAATCCTGGATTATTGTGAGGCCAGCCTGGGCTACATAATGAGTTCAGGACCAGCCTAGACTACTAAGCAAGAGCCTACCTCAAAAAAAGAAAAAAAAAAGAAAAAAAAAGAAAGAGAAAAAGAAAATAACACTCAGAAGAAATACATATTGCGTGAAATAACCCTAACAAACAAAAGTAAAGCAGAAACTGTTATGCCACCACAAGCAATGAGATATATCACAAAGCAATAGTGACAAAGGCAGTAAGGGATTCACACAAAAACATACACGTGGATCAGTGTAATGGAACTAAAGATGCCGATGCAATCCTAGACACTTAACAACAAAGAAGCTAAAAAACATAAAATAGAAAAAGACAGCCATTTTAACAAACATTGCTAGGAAAACAAATTATCCACATGCAGAATAAATTCATCTTTCACCATACATTAAAATCATATCTTTCACCATGCACTAAAATCAAATTAAAAAAGAAACAGAATCAAATACCCCGACATTAAAACAGAAAGTCTACAGAAGATAAAGTAGGTAAAACACTTGAAAACAGTCATTATATTCTATCAACAGAACCCCAATGCGTAAGAATGAACACCAAGAATCAGCAAATGAGATTCTATCAAATTATAAAGCCTCCATACAGCAAACAACAGAATGAAGCGATAACCTATCGAGCAGAAAAAAATGGCCAGCTACTCCTCAGACGAAAGACTTATTATCCAGAGTATACACAGAACTAAAAAAAAAAAAAACGACAAACCCACAAAATAAAATACTCAATCAAAAAATGGGCAATTGAGGGCTGCAAGAATAGCACAGTGATTAGAACGCTTGCCTAACAAGTACAAGGCCCTGAGTTCTATTCCCCAGCACCAAACGAGCTGAGCGAGGTAACACATGCCTATAATCTCAGCACTCAGGAAGTTGAGGCAGAAGAATTGCAGGATTGTTGTGATTTTGAGGCCATCCTGGGCTACACAGTGGGTTCAGGAGCAGTATGGAATACAGCCAAGACCTTGTCTCAAAAAAAAAGCAATTGAAATTAATAGACACTTGAAAAGAAGTACAACTGGCCAGTTAGCACATGAAAAAAAAAAAAAGTTCATCACTTCTAGCCATTAGAGAAATGCAAACCAAAACAACTCTGAGATCTTACTTAAGTAAGAATAGCTATCATCAAGGTCTCAAAAAACTACAAATGCTAGTGAGGCTGTGAAGAAAAAGAAAACTCACTGTTGGAGAGAATGCTAACTACCTCACAACCACTAAGAAAATCAATATGAAGATTCCTTGAAATAAAAACAGAAATTCCATTAAAGCCAGCTATATCTCTTCTGGGCATATTCCTCAAAGAACTGAAGGCATCACATCACAGTGATGTCCATCAAAAGATGGATGGATAAAGAATATCTGATACACACACACACAATGGAGTACTACTTGGCCATAAACGATAAATTCAAGTTGTTTGCAGGAAAATGATGAACTATCATAATGCTTAGTGAAATAAACTGAAACAGGCTTAATAAAATAGCACATGTTTCTCTTATGTAAGAAATCCAAAACACAGTAACTTAAAACAAACAGGAAGCAGACTTCATAGAGATGGGAAGGAATCTGTTGGAGGGGGTAAAGGGGTTGACAGGAAGGCAAGGAAGAGAAGAAAAAGTAAAAATGATTCAGATGTGGTATGTGCACCAATTCCCTAAAACAAATGCAGATGTCACATCTCAAACACAATAATTAAAAAAAAGATTAAAAAGAAAAGAAAATGTACTAAAAATGTAATTCTAAATGTGTCTCTAAAGAATGCACTTTTCTCTGTTATTCACAACATTAAGTCATATTTAATACTTTCTAAAACATGATATGTTAACATGTATCTAGTATATTAATATCTTTACTGAATGAAACTCTCCAAGAAAAACAGAGCCATCTGCATGTTAACATCAGTGCTTAAAGATAATACCACGTATCTGGTCTAAAATTAGTCTTAATATAAGCTCCTTTCGTTTTCTACCTACCAAGACAGGAGTGTAAAACTATACACTATTACTTTTAAAGTTTAAAGAAGAAATGCCCCATATATATTTTTTAAAAAAAGCATTACTACTTACTCAACTAATCTTAAAAGCCCCAAATCTATTTGCATATATACTGATGTTTAAATTATTCCAAACTATGAAATTACTGTTCTGATGTTCAACTGTCTCTGGATACACCAAGGACAATTTCTAAAAATTCCTCCCTTTCTAAATTTTCTAAATTACCCAAATACAGATCACTATGTCATAGTAATATCAAAGGTACAGTAACCATTATCAAGATCATTAATTAATGAACATTACTAAATGTCAATGTTTGGATGTGGAATGTTCCCCACAAACTTCATTATATTCGGATGTTGTAGAACCTACAGATTCCATGTGCTGTTAAGAGGTGGGGCCTGGCTGAAAGGGATGCATCACGGGGACATACATGAAAGGATACTTTCTACTTCGGCCTTTCCATGCTCACTCAGTTCTTGTCCTTCATGCTATGAACAGCTCCTTTCTAGCTAGGCTCTGTTATGTGCTTCTACCACTTCTGGCCACCCATAAAAGAACTGTGCCTTTCTAAAACTCTGAACTAAAATAAACCCTTCTTCTCAGAAGTTGTGGGTGTTGGGTAACATGTCCCAGCAAAAAAAAAAGTAACTAAGACATTGAAAATCAATGGGGTTTTTTGTTACTTAAATCTTCACATATAAATTATTTAACCATATATAAGGCTGTTCTTATTCTCTTCTGCCTGACATTCTGAATATTAAAACCAAGAAAGGGACACTACTGCTTATATCTTCTTGTCATTATGCAGAAATCTAAAAACACTGTCATGTCTTAGTTAGTTACTAAAAGGGTCAGTGGCAGGAACGCATTCATTACTTACCAAAACCTCAAAAAGGAGTGCTAGTAACTTATTATTAGCCATGAAGTTACTGTCCAAAACTCCCAAGTTAAACCAACTTCCCAAACAGCGAAAGACCTTCATGAGCATTTTCTCATCTGTTCCTGCTTTTTCTACACAGGTCATCTGAATAGAAGGAAAAAAGAGTTACATAATATCAATTAGCTTACAAATATAACAATAAAAAGGACAACAATAACAACAGCTAAAGTTGAAAGCACTGAGTGAAGTTGGAACAATTGAACACCTCTAATCCCCTTAACTCACTATAGATGGGTACTATTATTATCTCTTCTTTATCAATAGGCAACAGATACAGAGATTATAAACATACCTCAGAAATAGACGTGTTTCAGAAATACGTTAGTAGGTTTCTTAGCCCCCACTTCTTCATTATCGTCATAACTGTTTAAAGAGTGTAATTTGCTCACCTATGAACCTGGTTTTCATAGAATAAAAATAAGCTAGGCATACTACTGTATACTCCCATATGAAAAGCTTATGTTTAAGCTTTAGCATTTGAATACTCTAGTAAATATGTCATTCTACAGAAAGTGGCACTACTATAAATATATAAAAGATACAAATTCATCACCATTTCTCTGATATATATTTTTATCAAAATAAAGTATAACACACTTTTTCCAGACAAAAAAATTTCTAGGGCCCCAGGATATAGCTTAGAGAGCAAGTGCTTGCCTAGCAAGGTCCAGGGTTCAATTCTTCACACTGAGAGGGGACTACCAATCAACAAGAGAATCCTCAGAAACTGCACACATACACAGAGATTGTATAACACACTTCTGAGTGATCCATGGGTCACTGAAGAAATCAGGGAGGAAATTTAAAACTTTTCAGCGTCAAATTATAATGACAATACAACATATATACCAGTACATATGTAATACAGTGTATCTATGTAATACAGTTCTAAGGGAGACGTTTATAACAATTAAGAGCCTACATTAAAAAAACTGGAGTGGTCCATAATTACTTAATGATGCATCCCAAGGTCTTAAACTGAAAGAGCAAGTCAAAAGAGCAATGAAACAGTGTGGTCTTCGTAAAGATAAAAATGACCACTAAAAGCTCATCTAAACTAACCAAAACAACAAAAAAGGAGATCCAAAATTTAAAATTGCAGACAAAAATGGAGATGCTCCAACAGATACACAGGATTATTAAGTTGAAAATTTGTCTTCTAATAAGCTACAAAATCTAGGAGAAATGGATAAATTTCTAGATATACACATCTTACTAAAACTGGACCAATAAGACATTTAAAAACCTAAACATTTCAGTAACAAGCAATAAAATGTATCTCTCAACAAAGACCACATGGATTTATTTATTGTAAAATTTTACCAGGTCTTCTAGAGGATTAACACCAAAATTCTTCAAACTATTCCATGAAACAGAAAAGGAATCAAGATATGTAAATAAAATGGCATTAAAAAAAAGGAGTAAACACTTTCAAATTTATTCTACAAAGCCAGTATCACTCTGATACCAAAACTGGAAATTAACAACAAAAAAACCTACAAACCATATCCCTTATGATTATAGATATAAAAGTTCTCAGTAATAATCTCACAACATATTAAAAAGATCATATACCACAATCAAGTTCAATTCATCCAGGATTATATAAAGGTTGCCTAACATATATAAATCAAAAGATGTAATACATTACTGTAGGGGTCTCCATCCCACGGGGACCCCTGGAATAGCCGAGGAAGGATCAGACGATAGAGTAACACACTCTAGGAGTCTTTTCAGTGAACGCTATCTCAAGTTTATTTAGGGAAGTGAAAGGGTTGAAAGGGTTTAAATAGACTGAGGAAACTATCTTGGGCCAATCAGGAAGGCCTCAACCAGCGGGTGGTCGTGGGTTTGGGGGAGAGGATATGAGGAGAGAATGGAATACTCCAGTTGTTTTTCAGTCTCTTAATTAACTATACCCATAGTTCCGTGTTTAAGCAAAATAACTTTACAAATAGTAACATTTCTTTGTGGGAAGGAAGGAACTCGGCCAAGGTCAGGGATGCTGAGGCTCTGGCCCCCGAAGACCCCAACACACTACCATATACAAAAACAGGATAAAAATCACTTTATCTCAAGAGAAGTAGAAAAGGCCTTCGACAACTGTCTTTCACAATAAAAACTAGGAAGAAATTAAAGATATATAACCCAGAGCAAATGTAACACTGAATGGGTAAAAACAAAAAGTATCCCTCTAAGATGGAATGATACAAGTGTTTAGTCTCACCTTTTCTGTTTGATCTAGTACTCAAAGTTTCAGCCAGACAAGAAAAAAAAAAAAGGAATACAACATTAAAGGAAGAAGACAAATCATTCCTATTTGTAGTCAATATAATCCTGTACCTAGACAATACATAGCTTTTCTACATACTAACAGTTATCCTGCTGAAAAATCAAGAAAACAAGTCCACTCAAAATCGAGAAGGAAATCAAGAAAACAATTTTCTACACACACACACACACACACACACACACACACACACACACACACACACAATAATTTAGGAATAAATTAAACAAGCAGATAAAAGACCTCCACTCTGAAAATTACTGAATACTAAAGAAAAACTTAAGACACCAAAGATGAAAAAAACCTCTCATGGGCTAATGTATTAGTAGAATTAATACTGTTAAAATGACCGTATTTTCTGAAAGTGATCTACAGATCAAATGCAATACCCATCAAGATATCAACAACATTCTTCACGAACTAGTGAAAACAATTCTAAAATTCATATGGAAGAACAAAAGACCTAGAATAGTCAAAGAAATTCTCAGAAAAATAACAATGCTAAAGGTGTCACAATCCAGCCATCACCCCACCTGACCCTCCAATTTTTTTTCTGGCACTAGAGATTGAACCTAGGGCCTTTGCACTAAGCTACATTCCTAATGCCTTGTCTTTTAGACAGGGTCTAAGTTGTTAAGGTGCCCAGGTTGGGCTCAAACTTTTGATCCTCCTGCCTCAGTCTCTCAGAGCACTGGGACTACAGGTGTGCATCATCACTCCTGGCTCACAAGTCCCAATTTAAAAATATACAACAAAGCCATAGCATCAAAAACAGCATCCTAATGGCCCACAGGGAGATATGCAGAATATAATAGAGAACAATGAAACAAATCCATGCAACTACAGCCATCTGATTCTTGAAAAGAAGATCAAAGTGTATGTTGGAGAAAAGACAGCCTTAACAAATGAGGCTGGGAAAAATGGATATCCACACACAGAAGACCAAAACTAGATCCTTATCATTCACCATGTATTATAGTCAACTCAAAATGGATCAAACACAGAAAGACCTGAAACTGAACTACCAGGAAAAAAGGGTGGGGGAAACTGATTTCACGAACAGGACTCCAACATACAGAAAATAAAGGCAAGAATTAACAGAGTACATCAAATAAAAATTCTTTTGCAAAGCAATGGAAATAATCAACAAAGAGCCTACAAAAAAGCTTTGCCAGCTACCTACTCTTCCAACAGTTGATTAATATACAGAAAAAAAACCTTAACCCCCCCAAAACAAATAGTCCAATCACTAAATGGGCAAATGAACTGAACAGACATTTTTCAGGAAGTACAAACAGTAAGTATATGAAAAACAGGTATGACATCTTCAGACATCAAGACAATGCAAATCTAAACTACTCTGAGATTCTATCTTACCCAAATCAAAAAGGCTATCATCAAAGATACAAAGAGCAATAAATGGCTATTATCAGAAATACAATGAACAATAAATTCTATCATCTAGAATATTAAAAAATAAGGAAAAATAAACTTCTGCACTATTGGTGGGAATGTGATCAGTATAGCTATGATGGAAATCAGTATAAAGTTCCTCAAAAAAATACAACTAGAGCTATAATTTGCCCACTGATATATTTTCCCCAAAGAATTAAAGTTAGCATACTCTAGAGATACTTGCATATTTACATTTTTAACAGTGCAATTCTCAATGTCTAATCTGTATCATTGTATGTTAGAAGTATTTAACTTTTCTTTGCCTGAAATAGGAGCTCACAACTAAGAGTTTGCCTTGAGTCTCAGAGGAGACATTAGAATCGGATTTTTTCTTTTTTAACAGTGCTGGAATTGTTAAGATGTTGGGAATTCTTAGAAAAAGATTTGAATGCATTTTGCATAAGGAGGTAAACACAAATCTTTAGGAGGAAAGGAGTAGAAGGTTATGTTTTGGACCTGGAATGTCGTCCCCAAAAACCTCACCCATTTGCATGTTGTGGATTGCCTATGGATTCTATGTACTGTTAAAAGGTGGGGCATGGTTGGGAGGAGTGGATTATTGGTAGGTGGTGGAAGATAGGCATGTGGTGGTTTAGGGGCATGTTGAGGACACATTACTGGGCGTGTGACCTGGAAGGGGTGGGTCATCAGGATATGACCTCAAAGGGCATACACTAGTTCCACCCTTTACCGCTCACTTGGCTTCAGTCTGTCATGCTATGGACAGCTAAGCCTCCATCATGTGCTTCTACCATTACCAGTCACCCATGAATGAACTGTGTAAGACCTTCCAAAACTGTGGGCTAAAATAAATTCTTCCTCCCTTAAAAAAAGAGATTAAGAAAAAAAAGAGAGAGTGGATAGAGAAGTAAAGGGGTAGGGAGTTATACGGAGAGAAATTATCAAAGTATGTTATATGCATGCACAAATATGCCAAAATGAAAAAAAACTAGTGTGTATAACCAACGTGTGCTGAGAAAGAAGCGAGAAAGGAAGGGAAAGGGAGGGAAGAAGAAGAGAAGAAAGGGAGGGGAAGGGAGGGGGGAGGAATGGGTGAGTGGGATATGGATCAGCAGTACAGAACTTGTTTAGTATGTGAGTGGCCCTACGTTAATTCCTCAACACTACAAAAGAGTGAAAAATGTCACAAATATACTTCAAAGACATTAGGTTCTATTCCTCAGATTAAGTAGTTCTTTTAGTCAGTTGTTCTTTACATTAATAGACTTTCTGAGGTTTTTTGTTCTCACAATACTCAAGAGGCAAAATACTGAGAGACATGACAAGTTGCCTGAGGTCAATACAAATCTCAAAAGTTTTTAGAAAGGTCTTTTACACTAATGTATTTTAGTAAACTAATGTATATACCTAAGAAAAATTCCTACAGTAGGCTCTTACTTTAATAAGGTTCAAGGCTGACAGTAGCAAATAGTATGGAGTAAGCTAAGTCCCCTTAAACCATGAATTAGAGCTACTTAAAGATTTCTTTTAGGAATACACGCTGATACACCATCTCTTCCTCTTGAATCTTTAAAGCCCTTGATGTAGACTTATTATATAACCGTTTGGCCTTTGTGCTTCCTGAGTAACATTTCAGTTTTAATAAGACATGCTATTTATAACCTAAAGGACTTGTTTGTACATTCTAACTAATGACTCAAAATAAGGCCAGAACTCTGAAAAAAACAATCTAAAACATGTTGCTTGAAGAAATTTTGCTAATTAAATAAAAAACATGAGAGATATTCAAGCTAAATGATATCCTCAGTTCCATTCACATATTATCATTAAAAAGCTGTCTTTAAAATGAGGCCTCAAAGCCCTAAGATAAATGCCACTCAGAGTCCAAGTCTCACCAGTGAAAATATACCATGTATAAATAAGAACTGAGATTCTGGGTTAATAAAATAGAGAATGTTGAGAGAAAAATTTTAGAGGCCATGTTCAGATTTGCTATAAAAAAACAGTAATGATAATGTTAGAAGTTTAAAAAGGTAAATGCCAGGCACAGCAGTGCATGCCTATGGTCTCAACTACTCAAGAAACTGAAATAGGTCGATCATTTCAGACCAAGAGCTCAGGGCCAGATGGGCAACACAGTGAGAGCTTATCTAAAAAAAAAAAAAAAAGTTCAATTCCATGTTTATGGAGGAAAAATGTCAAGCTCAGGTCCATTAACTTTCAGCAACTCAGTATGAGGACCAGAATGCTTCTATAACATCCATAAAAGCAGCTCTTCTTGTAGCCATAGAGTTAATATTACTGAAACTCATATAAAAAACTTAATTGTGTAGTTTACTGAACTGCAAGCAACAAGTGACTTAACTCTAACCAAATTTCTCATGTCAAAGTTAGGAAACTAGTGAAAAAGATGATTTTGAAACTTGAAGTGGAGACATATGGTAGAACTTAGTGAACATGATCAAGTCTGCAGTAAAAGCCAGATATACATCTAAAGTTATACACGGACAATTGCCAATGGTTTGACTAAATGGTCAGTACTCAGAAGAAATCCAACCGAAGATTAGCAATGAGTTAAGTATAAAAAAGAGGTATTCAGACAGATCTCTCTGAGCACAGTCTGTGGAAATACACGTGTCCTATGTGGTTGTCCACCAATAGGCACTCATGTACTACAGAGAAATCTCTCAGTAAGCAGATGGACACAATGTTAAACTCCACAGATGTCAGTTTCTATGCCCAATCTTCCAAGGCTTGCTAACACAGCACACTAACAAAAGTGGTCATAGTGGCAGAGGTAGGCCAAACTACAAAGACTTTCAAATTACTAAGAACAAAATGGCTAACAAGGCCGCTGATTGTCTAACTTGCCATCAGCAGGGACCAACACTGGGTTCCTAAAATGGTATTATTCCCCATTGGGACCAGATTAATTACAGTAAACATCTATCATGAAGGAAACGGAGACTTGCCCTCAAGGGAATACTCATATTCCGGATATGGATTTTCCCTCCTTGCTTATAAAGCTCTTCTCAGCACTTGCGTTCACAGACTCACACAATACCTTATTTACCAGTCACAGCATTTCTCACAGCAATGTAGCTAATCAAAGAACTCGCATCGCCGCCAAGAAGTTTGGAGAACGTAGTATCTCCAAGTAAGGAATGTTTCCATGGGGAAATCCAAAACTGATCCCAGTGAATTGCAAGATGGCAATATGAGCTTCCTATGACAGTAAAGCCGTAAAAGGGGGGAAAAGGAGATAATCTCCAAGTCAAATTAACTGATTCCAACTACCAAGGATAAACCGGGCCTCCTCTATACAATGGCGGCAAGAAAAACCCAGTCTGAACTCTGAGGATTCTGTAGGGTCCTGCCAATATTTCAATGTCCAATTTAAAAAAAAAAAGAAAAAAAATGCAGAAACAACTGCCAACATGCAGAATTACTGAGGGATTAGGCCTTCTGGGATCGAAGGTTTTGGTCACTTTCTCAGATAAAGAACTCTGAACAGCTGATGTATTAGCCAAAGCAAGGCAGAGATGAAATAAGCGTGATGAAGAAAATCACAGGTATTAATTATTACCTGTAATCAGTTATATAAATGACGAATGTGTAATTACATTGTACCTCTTATACCATTATACAGGAGTTTAGATGTGTGTAAAAGGGGCATACAAAAACTGACTGAGCTAGTTACAGACTAATTGCTTCCCAATTCTAAATGCATCCTATTAGAATGCCCTGTAAAAATAGATATGGACCCTTAAAATATTTTTTTTCTCTTATCAATCAGCACAAAGTTTTGTCAGTCAAGGACAAAGGAAAGACAACAGATAAAAAAAGTTTTGCTCCTGGTTTTAGTGTGCATTCCCTTTTGTAGAATGTGCAACTCCTACTACCAGATTCATAGCTTCTTTCAGTATAATGGCCAGCAACTCCTCATACAGTACCCCCTCCCCTCACCAATGGCTATACAGTAAAGTGTGTCTAGCTACTGAAAAGTGCGCAACTTTTGTAACACTAGAACTTTGCCATTTGATATCTCCAGAGTTCTCAGTGCACAATACCAGCAAGTTTGCATGGAACCCCTAAACTCAGGCAGTTTTGAATCAGTATGCTTCTGGTAACACCAGAACAGTCTGATAAGACATTTGCTCAGAGATGGGGGTACAGCTCAATGATAGGGTGCTTGCCTGGCATGCCTAAGGCCCTGGAATCAATCCATGGTACTACAAATAATAATAATTGTAATAGTAATAATAATTTTAAAATTTTCTGAACATCTTTCTTGGGCTTTTCCGGAAAAGATATTCCCATTCAAGACAGATTCCAGCAACACAAAGCTCCAGTGACTTATGAATGATGTGCCTTCTCCAAGAGTCTCAATCTCAGCCTGGCAATGACTCTTCCTTTCTTGAAAGCTTTATCTCAGCCTAAGGCCAATGACTACTTCTTGTACCTATTTTATTTCCATATTCCTGAGCGTTCTCTTTATTTCTTCCTAGACTATCCCTCCATCATGGTTAACAATTCTTAACACTAAAATATTCCTGTGCAGGACTGAGGACACAGCTCAGTGGTTATAGCATTTGCTAGCAAGTGCAAGGCCCTAACCAATTCCCTGTCACCACATAAGCTAGGCATGGTGGCAGATGCCTATAACCCTAACACTCAGGAAGCTGAGGCAGTAGGCTTGCTATGTGTTTGTCCAGAATGGGCTAAATTGAGAGTTCAGGAGCAGCCCGAACAACAAAGCAATATCGTGTCTCAAAATAAAAAAAAAAAATTCTTATTTAAATCAACAAAAATCTGTAAAGCCCGAAATTCTTAAAGCCCGTAATTCTTAAAGAGACAGCTAAAGTTAAAAAGTCATCTTTAGAGGAAACTTTACAGGAAACTCATTTTGTACATAATAAATGTTCTTAAATCAAGATTTATCCTATTAGGAACTCAGAAGAATGTCAACTAATTATACATAGAAAGAATGATAGGATTTGAAAAACTCCCTTCGCAAACTATAAAAAACAAATGACATTACATTCGGCCTACTCTTTGATCCCTGTTTTTTCAGTCATTTAGCTTCATTTTACATTTAGTAAATTTTCATTTTATCCAATAATATCTTTCATTCTGTATTCACATTTTCTCAGTTGATCCTGAAATATTCTTTACAGTTTTTGCAAATTAATACACATTTTAGAACCAGTCACTGTTTCAGTTTTTTGTTTTAGTTTTTATTTGTTTGTTTTCTGGTACTTCTGACCGAGCCCAAGGGACTTCACAGATAATAAGTTAGGCTCTGCAGGCCATGTGGATTCTGGGAAAGCTAATCAAGTTGGCTGAGTTCAAAATAATGAAGTACATAATATGTAACCAAAGAACCCCAGCTCTGCTCCAGTGAAACTTTATTTGCAAAACTACGCAGCCAGCACATGGGCCAGACATTTACCCATTCTTGATCTAAAGTATTAAAAATCCCAACTAATTTAAAGGTACCTAATTACATTTCCTTGAAAAATGTGAAATTAGTTAATATATAACTATAGCTTAAAAATCAACTGATAACTTAAAACTCAAGTGAAATCTTCTACCACCTTATGAAATTTTCATTGTCTCTGAGAAAATCTCTTTAATATTAAGTTTATACACACTTCCTTTACGATGATCCTTTATCAAGAACCAACAGATTATAGCAAAAAAATAGAACACGTGGTATGTAAACAGAAAGCTCAAGTTTAAATTCTGAATTAACAGCTGTGCCACTCCCATTCATAAAATGGAGACATCTCCACTATCACAGGGTTACACAGATGCTCAAGTACATTTTTTAAAAGTACTCTGTAATTGCAAAGTGTTATACAAATACCTATTTACTTTACCAAGAATGATACTTCATTATAATGCAAGTGGATTACAAACTAAATGACCATGGCTTTCTGTTCTTATTTCAAACATACTTACCAACAGAGACACTACAGTACTAGAGTAGAAGGCCAGATCTTCGATAATTTCCGTACGCCGGTTAGCGCCAATTCGTAAAGAGCGACTATGTACTTCTTCAGGTAACACTGTAAGAATCTCCAGCAAAAAAGGCAGGGAAGTTACATCATTGCTATATCTGGAAAACACAAAAGGGAAGATTTATGTAAATTACAGAGAGCCAGAAAGTATAACTAACAAAAGACAGCAGCTGTCAGAACAGCCCAGAACAAAAGGAATATTCTCGCTACTGCAAAGTAACAGAGAAAAGACATAATCTTTTATATTATACAGAAAAGTAATCTCTTGGTAAAGTAGATAATCCAATCAAAATTCAAGCTGTGTACTCTCTACCTCTCTCTCTCTTTTTGGACACAAGGTTTCACTCTGAGTTCACGCTGGTCCTGAACTCACTACGTAGCCCAGGCTGGCCTCAAACACACAGCAGGCCTGCCTCAGCCTCCAGAGTGCTAGGATTACAGATGTGCACCACCAAGCCCAGCTTACATGGTGCTGGGGAATAAAACTCAGAGACCTGAGTTTGCTAGGCTAGCGCTTTAACTGCTGAGCTACTCCTTCCACTCCAACCTGTGTAATCTTCGACCAACATTTCAGCAACTTTCACAAAAATGCATTTACACAGACAAATGTGAGTATGCAAAGATGTACCCTGCAGTGTATCTATAGCAGCAAAAGCAATGAGAAAATATAAATGTCCTCCATAATTAGAATGCTAAAAACGTTAGACATTCATACAATGAAACATACACAGCCATTAATAATGAAACAATATCTATATGACATTAAAGGAGATGATACAATGTATTCCATGAAAAAAGTACACAAAACATTAAATATGGCCAATAAATACAGGCATATGATATTAAAATACATATGTACTTAATTTAAAATGATTATAGTCTAAAGAACTCTCTAGCCAGTTACTGATGGCTATTTTGTAACATGTAGCAGTAGGAAGAGCAGTGGTGTTTATACTCTGAAAGCTTCTACGCTATTTGAATTTTTCCAGAAGTACATACTAATTTTATTAAACTTTTCTTAAGCCAGGAATGTTGGCACTGGCTTGTAATCCCTGCGCTATGGAAGGGTAAAGCAGGAATACAAACCCAGTCTGAGCAACTTATTAAGACCCTGTCTCAAAATTTAAAAAATGAGGATACAGCTCAGTGCAAAGGCCCTAGGTTCAATCTCCAGTAATGAAAAACAAAAAAACAAAAAAACAAAAAAAACTATCTACATTAAGGCTTTCATGATACAAGCTATGGAGGTTTAAAAAAAAAAAACATTTTGTTTAATACTAACTTCTCAACCAAACGCAAATAACAAGATTGCTGGAGATGATCCCCAGCATTATAAGGAAGGAGGGGGAAGGAATATATATCAACTCACTTTTATTTGGCAGTTCTATGTATGAATGTATGTATGTATGTGTAGGCTAAAGACAGGGAAAGAGAGAAAAAGAGGTTTTGTTTTGTTTTTTGCCTGAACTCATGAGGAAAAGTTTTTACTCAAAGTAGCAAGCTTCATGTATCTAAATAAAAAGACAGGCAGAAAGCAAGCTTCAAGAGTAAAGAACATAACAACTTCTAATTTAAGATTATATTAAATACCATACAGTAGCTTTGTGAAATTGTTGCTATGTCCATCCAGTGAGAATAATCCACAGGCAGTGAAAGGCACAATTCAAGGAGTGAAAGAAAGAGAAGTGGACAGGAAGAGAAAATGAATGACGAGAGTTTTTCATATCCCACATGATATATTTATATAGCATGTAAGTTCCTTTATTAAAAGTTAATGATAAATAATTCCTTGATAACAGTTCAGGGAAATAAAAGCCTAGCTACAGTTAACTAATATCTCTATGCAGCTTGGTAATTCCAAATGCTAATATATAGTCAATTCAGATTACTTACTTTTCCACCAATGTCTGCACACATCCCTTCCAGGAAGGCATTTGTAGGGCAAGGTCTGCTATTGCTAAAGCCAGCTGAATGAGAGATTAAATAAATGAGTAGAACAAGTGAACAGGAACAGGGCTGCCAGCAATGTCAGCTAAAAAGCAAAGAAACTAAATTTCTTTCAAACAATAAAAATTAGGACTGACATCTTTTCCCTCTATCTCCACAACTATATACATGTATCTTATGTTAACTCAAGGCTAGTTACAAATTCTCGAGATTTCAAGTCTTTTAGGCAGACCTTGTCTCAAAATAAAATAAAATAAAATAAAATAAAAAGCTGAGGATGTAGATCGGTAGTAGAGTGCCTGCCTAGCATGTGCAAGCATTGGGTTCAATCTCCAGTATAAACAATCAAACAAAAAGGAAAATACTTTTATGTGGCAATACCACAGGACTTCACAGGGTGATAAATCATACTCTGCCAAAAGGCCAAAGCTGATTACAAAGTCAGAGCTTTGACTGCACTGCCATTTCTCTTCTCTTTGTATTTTTCATCCTGTAGGTACCCAATTTTCCTTTCAAACGTATTTCCCTGTCTAAGCGGGAAAGACCAGATATTCTACTTCATAGTTTACTAACGAGGCTTTTACTAGCCAATAGACTCAGAAAATTTTTTAAAAAGCAACTCTGTAAACCTCTGACCCAGCACAGTACAATTTTTTTTACTATCACAATTTTTTTTTTTTTTTTTTTTGGTGGTACTGGAGATCCCAGGGCCTATTACACTGAGCTACATCCCCAGACCATTTTTAATTTTTATTTTTCATTCTGAGACAGGGTCTCACTAAATCACAAAGTTGCCCAGGATAGGCTCAAACCTATGATTCCCCCTGCCTCAGACTTCCATAGTGCTAGGATTACAGGCCTATGTCACCAGGTCTGGTTTATCATCTCACATTTTAAAAGCAAGGACACATGAATAGCTGTGAAAACTTACACTCACCTTCCCAGCTTTCAGTAGTTAAGTCAGTATGAAACCTAATAAACTGAAAGATTAATTAACACAAGACTAAAATTGTTGATTTCTATGCACTTATAAGAATATAGCAATCCTCTGTAATAAAATTAACATTATCTCACATGGCTTAGCAACACTAATCAAAATAAATTTGGTGAATCCAAAAGGCTTATAAAGTTTCCTAATAAGCATAGGATTTACCTGTGTTACAATGACAGGTGACAAATCTTTCAAGTTCTGAATATGGGTTAGCAATGAGTCCCTTAATGAGGCATGAGAATCTGTAGGGAGCTCATAAAATGAGGTCTGAATCTTCATCTTCATGGTCTGTGCAGCAAAATAGCATGATTCCACATCCTGTCGGATCTGTAACAACTGGTCAGAAATTTCCCATGCATGAACCTGAAAGAAAACAAGGCAAAGATATCCTAAGAATGACTATTTTTTAAATAATATTAACGTCACACAACTTTAATGTATATGTAAACATATTTACACCAAAGTGCAACTAAACAAAATTTGACAAGCTAAATTACTCGCTAATTCAGCCAGTACTTTAAGATATATTGTTGCAGGTTTTATTCAGCAAAAGCATTAAGTATATAATCTGACTTATTCTAGAAGTTATGAGAGCAAGATACAATCTTGCTGATTAGAATCACTAAGGATAGAACAGAAAGAAGAATATCTCCAAAGTTTCTATAAAACTATCACCTTAAAATCTGAATATTATGTACAGGTTAGATGTTTCTTCTGAACAAAAGGGAAGA
This sequence comes from Ctenodactylus gundi, assembly GCA_004027205.1. Lineage (NCBI taxonomy): Eukaryota > Metazoa > Chordata > Mammalia > Rodentia > Ctenodactylidae > Ctenodactylus > Ctenodactylus gundi. Next base: position 277,408 of record PVKB01000679.1, read on the forward strand.
ATTTAGCTTCTAATAGCTACTCATAAAAGGAGTCCTAAAACCTGAGCATGGTGGCACACATGTATAATCCCAGCATTCAGCAGGCTGAGGTAGGAGGATTTCCATGAGTCCAAGGCCAGCCTGAGCTACATAATGAGTTCAGGACCAGCCTGGGCTACAGAACAAAACCATCGAGAAAAAAAAAAAAAAAGACTCCTAATTTGAAAATAAATTTAGGGAAAAAAAATCAATTTCTTATAGTGTGATTTGCAAGTAACATATATTTACTCTTCAAGATATTTTTAAAGATAAATGTCAAGATAAAGAAACAATAAATGGTGGCCGGTGCAAATCCCTAAAGTAAACTAAAAATAGAGCCCCTGAATCTCACAATTACAGGTTTATTAACACAAAATTAGTAGCTTTCAATCTACTAATATGTTAGTGTAAAGAGGAAACATTAACATCCTTCAAGAGATAGTAGGGTTTTTTGTTTTGTTTTCTGAGACAGGGTCTTGCTCTGCAGTCCAGGCTGGTCCTGGACTTTCTGGGTAGCCCAACCTGGTCTTGAACTCAGAGCAATCCTCGTGCCTCACCCTCCCGAGAGCTGGAATTACAAGGGATGTGGCTACCATACCCAAGTAGTTTTTATGTGGTACTAGGTAATCTAACCCAGGTCCTAATCAATAAGCTATGCTCCCTAGTCCTGACACTTTTTTTCTCAAAAATACTCAACACATGCTTGATAAGTTAATGTATCACTAAAAACACCAATATCCTCTCTTAAGTAAAACTTTTTTCAGCCACAAAATTTTTAGCCATTAGTATTAACCAATAGCCCAAGGACACCTATGATCTAGTATGCCACTGAAATATTTTGCCCAAAATCATTTTTTTAAAAATTGCAAAATGATTCTATGAAGCTTTGGAATCTCTACAAACACCTTCAGAAACACACAGAAATCAGCAAAACCAAAACACTGATGGACATTTGCAATGAAATTAAGGGGCATCTAGTAATCTCTAAAGGTATCTCCATGAAACTTTGGAACCGATAAATACCTCAGAAATACACAGAGTAATTAGCAAAACAAAAACACTAATAGACACTGAAAACAAAACTAAGCATGATCTATTTATCTCCAGGAACTCCAATAGGTAAGTGATAGAAACCAAGCAATGGCATGTATGAGAATGCAGTGATTTCAGCTTCAATAGAAACAGAATCACAATCCTCCTGCCTCAGCCTCCTGAGTGCTGGAATCACAGACATCTGCCACAACATCTGGCTTAATAATTAAAAGATTTAAAAAGATTCAAGTGACTGGTACGTTTTGGATGTGGTTTGTCCCCAGAGGTTCCCGTGTTAAAGAGCTTAATAGCCAAAGAAAATGGAATAACATATTGTGTGACTATTTAAGAGGTTATGGGTGGGCTGTGCGTGCATCTACTGTGATCACATGACCTAGGCCCTGGGCTCAATCCCCAGCATAGGAAAGAAAAAAAAAAAAGAGGTGTCAGGACTTCCATGAGGCAGAGTGTCTAATGAGACACTGTTACTGGTCCCTCACCTCTCTCAGGTCTCCCCACGTAGTGTACTCCATGGGTCCTTACTAGAGCCCAGCTCAAGCCTACATTAGAGCCACTCCCTTGAACCATAAGGATGTGAACTAAATAAACCCCTCTCCTTATAGAGTACTCAGCCTGAAGTATTTTCATTATAGTAACTGATAACATGCTATGGAAAATTCTGAAGGTAGGCAAAGAATATCTAAGATACAGATAAAAGCCCTGAGAAAATCAAAACAAAGAAGTAGGGCAACCCACATTTCCAGGTCCTCCTTCTGACTAGCAGCTTTACCCTATCTTCCTTCCCCCTTTTGTAAGAAGTCAGCACAGAGGCCTGTAGGAATTGTGGCCTGACAGCACAACCGCTAATAGTGAGTGAGTTCAGGGCAGCCTGGGCTACAGAGTAAGACCCTCTCTCAGAAAAGAAAAGAGAAGAGAAGAGAAGAGAAGAGAAGAGAAGAGAAGAGAAGAGAAGAGAAGAGAAGAGAAGAGAAGAGAAGAAATGAGACCACTATCAAAAAATATAATTTAAGCTGGGCATAAAAGCACACACACCTGTAATTCCAGCCCTCGGGAGGCTGAGCCAGAAGGATTGCTGTGTGTTTGAGGCCAGCCTGGGTTACTTAGTAAATTGAAGACCAGTCTGGACAACAGAGGAAGACCCTGTCTCAAAAAAAAAAAAAAAAAACAACCCTATAATTTAAAATGTTCTTAAAATTTGGAAGGTCAGATTCCCCAGCACCACATAAGCTGGGCGTGATGGCGCACGCCTGTAATCCCAGCGCTCGGGAGGCTGAGGCAGGAAGACTGCCCTGAGTCCAAGGCCAGCCTGGGCTCCATAGTGAGTTCAGGACCAGCCTGGACTAGAGCGAGACCCTGTCTCAAAGAAAAAAAAAAATTGGAAGGCCAAAAAAAGATATGAAGTTACAAATTGAAAAAGTGTATCACGCAATGAAGAATACTGATCCAGAGCAACCAATACCAAGATATAATCAGGTAGAATTTGCTTCAAGGCAGTAATTTTAGTATAATACCTACATTTAAAAAGCCAACACTTCATGACAGAAGAAAACAGAATAACATGGCAAAGTGACTCAGAATGAAAATATAACAAAGATTTTATCCAGTCTAACTGACTCTGAATTATAAAAGTCACAAATTATTATATGCAAAAATTCAAACCAGGGATGGTAGCACATGCCTGTAATCCTCAAACATGGGTGGCTGAGGCAGGAGGATTACAAATTCTCCAGCGTGGGCTACATAGTGAAACTCTATGTCAAAAAAAAAAATACCCCAAAACAGAACAGAACAAAGCAAAAGAGAACGAAACAAAAACGCCAAGAAAGAATGGATTATTCTTCCCATTACTCTCTTTTAAACAATCTTTAAAAGGCGGAGGCTCGTTTCAGACAACCCAAATGACTCTGAGGCATCAACATCAAGACAGATGTGGTCTGCAAAGGACAACCAAAAGTAAATGAAGATTGAAAATAAATCAAGTAGTATTAACATGTGCAGGTTCTAAGGGTTTATGCAGGGTGCCCAGAAGGTTGCCAAGTGCGCATACACTCTCTATCAATCACACACACACACACACACACACACACACACACACACACACAAACACACACAAACACATGTTGGGTATGGTGGTGCACATCAGTAATCCCAGGACTCTGGGAGGCTGAGGTAGGAAGACTGTAAGTTGGGACACCATCTTAGGCAATATACTGACTTAGTTTCAAAAAAGAGGGCTGGATATGTCAGCCAGTGCAAAGGTCCTGGGTTCAATTCCAGGTATCACACACACACACAAAATGAGTGTGTGTGGATACATATGAATATAAATCAATTTGCTCATGATTAATTTATCATATTTGAAGTAAAACTAATGCTATGTAAGAAATTACATAAGCAATAAATTCAATGTACAGTATATCCCAAAAGTCACCATACATAGGGAAAAATTAAACTTTTGAGACTCTCTTTAATATAACTATTAAAGAATGAGGGAGAGAAAGGCCAAGAGTAGGGCTGAGGAATAGCACAGCAATTAGTGTTTGCCTAGGAAGACAAGGCCCGCGGTTTGATTCCCCAGCATCACCTAAGACAGGCATGGTTGGTGTACACCTGTAAATCCCAGCACTTGGGAGGCTGAGGCAGGAATACTGCTGTGAGTTGGAGACCAGTCTAGGCTCCTTAGTGAGTTCAGAACCAGCTTGAATTACAGAATAAGACCCTGTTTCAAAAAAAAAAAAAAAAAAGGCAAGAGTATATGCCAAAATTATCTGTTCTCTGTACCTATAGTGATGGTGGTAGTGCTACATCAGTCTGTGGCTACCAAACACTAACTAATATGTGATAGAGCAACTGGATAATAAAGGGTGGGCTGGAAGAATAACTCAGCGGTAAAGGACTTACCTGACAAGCTCAAGACCCTGAGTTTGATTCCCTGGCATCATATAAGCCAGTGTGTTGGTGCATACCTGTAATCGTCGGGAGGCTGAGGCACGAAGACTGTCAGAGTTTGAGGTCAGCCTGGACTATGTAGTGAGTTCAGAACTAGCTCTGGACTACACAGTGAGAGCCAGTCTCAAAAAAAAAGTCGAATAATAATGGTATACTTTAATTCTACCATCCTCTGGTCCTTGAGAAACTGAGTATTGGAACGGAACAAAAAACATATAAGAAAGCTTAACACAAAAACCTACTGTGGTGCTGAATTCAAACTAGAAATATCTGAATTAGCTAAGCCTGAGTATAGGCCTGTAATCCTAGTACTCTGGGAAGCTAAGGAAAGAAAATTCTAAGAGGATTTCAAGTTCAAGCCCAGCCTGGGCAACTTAACAACTTAGTAAAATCCTGTCCTAAAATATAATAAATAAATGTGTGCAGTTTGTTAGTATAAAGGCCCTGAATTAAATCCCCAGTACTGCAAATAAAAAAGGAGTATCTATATGAATACATGTTTTAGGTTACCAAGTTTTGAGACAAACTGTTTCAGAGTAGTAGTAGTCAGAACAGACAGGTAGTAAGACATTATGAGCCTCTTGATTTTGAAAAAGCAATACAAAATGACAAGGTAATCAATTTCTTGTCTCACTAATCCTGTGGCTCCAGCTGCTAGTTTGCAGGAAATAACTGTTCACCAATATCTTTACAGGATTGGATCTAGGACTTTCTTGGACACCAACATCTGCAGATACTTAAGAGCCCTATATGAAATGGGGTAGTACGTGCATGTTACCTATACAAATCTCTCCACATACTTTACGTAATCACTAGACTATTAATAATGCCTAATATAGTAAAAATGCTATGTAGTTACTGTGATGCAGGCAGGGAATAAAGACAAGTAAAAAGTCTGTATGTGGGTTGGCGTACTTGTACTCAGTGGTTAGAGTGCTGCCTTAGCTTGATCTAAGTCATGGGTTCAATGCCCTGGCATCACATAAAAATTAGCTAGACATGGTGGCACATGCCTATAATTTCAGCACTTGGGAGGCTGAAGCAGAAGTACTGCTGTGAGTTCAAGGCCAGTGTGGGCTACTTAATGAGTTCAGGATCAGCTACAGAGCAAGACCTTTTCTCAAAAAAAGAAATAAAAACATCTTTACATGTTCAGAAGACATAATACTTTTTCCCAATATTTTCACTCCGGTTTATTGTGGGCTGGGATACAGCTCATTGTTACAGCATTTACCTAGCCTGCATAAAGACCTGGGTTCCATCCTCAGTACCTCAAAAAGAAAAGAAGTCTGTGCAAGACTTTGTCATATTTTAATTCGAATGACAGAAACAGGCCCAAAAACACCAACTGTAACTGTTGTTTATTAGTTACCTATATTTCTGATTTAAAAAAAAAACATGTTTACTGCTTCAAATGTACAGATTTCAAAAGTAAAGGGCAAAGCCGGGAATAGTGGCACATGTCTGTAATCCCAGCACTCAGGAGGCTGAGGCAGGAGGACCGCTAAGAGTTCAAGGCCAGCTTGCACTACACAGTGAGCTCAGGACCACACTAGGCTCCAGAGGAAGACCCTGTCTCAAACAAAACAAAACAAAACAAAACAAAACAAAACAAAACAAAACAAAAAAAAGGCAGAACTAAATAAACAAAAACTACCTCGAACCAAACTGTAAACTTGTGGGTAGGGATACAAACTGGCAGACATGGGGGGACACGAATGAAAGGGAGACAGATTTTTCAAGCACATTTATTTACTTACTTAATTCTAAGACACAGTCTTGTTCTTAGTCCAGGTTGGTCCTGAACTCACCAGGTATCCCACACTAGCCTCAAACTTACAGCAATCCTACTGCCTCAGCCTCCCAAGTGCTGTGATTAAAGGTGTGTGCCACCTCCCTTGGCTTGTGTGGTGGGGAAAAAACCTGGAGCCTTACACTTGCTAGGTAAGTGCTCTAAATGCTATCCTATTCCTCCAGCTCAACTATCTTTAATGATGTTTTTTTTATTATTGCTCTTTTCTGCATTGCTGGGGATCATACCTAGGACCTCAGGCATACTGGGTATTGTGATTTGGATCTGGAATGGCCCCCCAAAAGCCTACTGTACTTGGATATTGTGGAGTACCTATGGAGCAGTGCTGTTAAAAGGCAAGGCCTGGTAGGAAGTGACAGAACACTACACAATATACACCCCCAGAAGGGGTGAATACCGGGACAGGACCTCGAAGGGTATACGCCAGCTCTGCCCTTCCTCCCTCGCTTGCTTCCTGTTTGTCATTCCGGGATAGCCTCTGTCTGTGCTTCTAGTATTGCCAGCTGCCCATGAAAGGCCAGAGACCTTCTAAAACTGTGAGCTAAAACAAATCTTTCCTCCCTTTATTTATGAACATCAGGTATTTTGTTATACTGACAAAAAAAAGTAACTAACTCTAGGCAAGGCTCTACCACCGGGCTGTGTTCCGAGCCCTTGAATACTTTTTAAAATGTCCTAATTACCTTAAAAAAAAAAAAAGATTTGGCTTCCTAATATGCGAAGAACTCCACAATACACAATTTTACAAAAGAGATGTACCTTGTGTGTGCATGTGCGCGCAGGCACACACAGACAGACAGACAGACAGACAGACAGACAGACACACACACACACACCACACACCCCTTTTTTTGGCGACAGGGTCTTGCTCTTATAGTCCACACTGGTCCTGAACTCACTATGTAGCCCAGGCTGGCCTTGAACACATGGCAATCTTCCAGCCTCAGTCAGGGATTACAAGCATGTGCCACCACGCCCATGCTCTTGCTAGGCAAGTACATTAACCACTCAGCTATGTCCCTAACCATGCCCCACCGCAAGCATATTTTGGTAGCAGAGTAATCAATCACCTTTGCAAATAGGTGCTGCAACCTAACTTCCTGATCACCCACTGTAAGGGATCTACAGAGGTTCCCACCAGCCACAAAAGCATGGCAGTCATTTTCAACCATTACTGATCCTATCAGGTCTTCACTTCTAGCAACAGCTATCACTTGGGTGCCACGGGGAAGCCATTTTTCACCAACCTGGTCGCAGATGGAGCAAGCTTCCTTTCTGGAAAAGTCCACTCTTCCATTTATGGCTATGATACTCAAATTCCTAATGCATGTGGGATTTTAGGCCTCTCTCCATATTATGGCTTAGGAAGAAGCCATGAAAAAGGAACCTGGCAGCTAGACCAGCAAAGACAATGCAAGGACCCATGGTGCTCTGAGCAACCACCACTCGTCCCCAGCTTCAGGAGGTACTAGCTGTTGGAGCCCTGTCCAGTTTCTTCTGTCCCTGACCCACAGGTGGACTACCCAAGACGAAGCTAGTAGAACAACTGAGCTCTTTTGTATCAAAGCCATTAATAGCAAAGGGGAAGTCAAAGCAGAGAGTGGTGGTGACTGCCTGTAACGCCAGCACTGGAAAGGCTGAGGCAAGAAGATCTCAAATTCAAGGTCAGGGGGTTGAAGGAAGTCAAATGCTAAGTACACGAGCTCTAAGTACCAGAGCTCGTTCCCCAGCACCACATAAAACAGGTGTGGTGGTACACACTTGCAATCCCAGCACTCAGGAGGCTGAGACAGGAGAACTGTCCTTGAGTCCAAGGCCAGCCAGGGTTCCACAGTCAATAGTAAATTCAGGACCAGCCTGCAAGATCCTGTCTCAAAAAAAAAAAAAAAAAATTGTTTTTTCAAGGTCAGCTTGGGCAACTTAGCAAGGCCATGTCAGAAATATAAAATAAAAAAAAGGGATGGGGGAGTCTGTGGATGTAGCTCAGTGTTTAAAGTTAATTGTCTAGCCTGTGTAAGGCCACAGGTTTGCTCAGCACAAAATAAAAACTAGCTGGACATCATAGCACACACCTGTAATCCTAGCATTGAGGAAATTGAAGCAATCAGATTATAGTAAATCTGAAGCCAGCCAGGACCACTTTGGACTACAGGGCAAGACCCTGTCCAAAAAAAGAGTCAAGGGCCCCATTGTTTACTACCCAAAACACAACAGCCTTTCTGACATACCATTACTATCTTGCACTAAATAAAAATAAACTCCTAATAAACCAGCTGTGGTGGAGTACACCTGTAATCCCAGTACTTTGGAGGTTTAGGCAGGAGGACTACAGTGAGTCCAGGGCTAGCCCAGTCTACATAGTGAGTTTAGGATCAGGCAGGGCCACAGAATAAGACCCTGCCTCAAAAAAAAAAAAAAAAAAAAAGGAAAAACTCTAGCCAGAACTTTTTAGATCTCTTATAAGATTTTAGAAAAGGAACTGAGTAAAGCTTTTCGACAAAAACCAGCAGTTAATTTGCACCTTATATCCTGAAGTTACTTCTTCTATAGTTTTTTATCAGATGTTTCAACCTTGGCTACAACAGACATCTGGAATTATATCAATTCTCCAGCCAAAAACAACCATAAAGATTAGGTATTAAAAGAGATTCTTTTAAAGACACCAAAACAGGTAAAAAATATGAGGCCACAGATCCGAGAGAAAAGGGAATAGAAAAACACAGAATTCAATTCAGCATTTGGTTCCACTCTTCCTCTCAGGGCTTCTATTAATGAAAAGTGAGGAACAGAACAGTTCCTAAGCATGCTATTCCCCCACAGCAAGCCAACAAATCATAGAGCAAACAAATCTTAAGTCAGGAATCAACTACAAATCAGTCCTTAAAAGGACTGAAATTTCTCCAGGGGTGACTCTGTTAGGTCACAAAGTAAGTCTTTTGGGAGTGGATCAAATCATTTTATTGAGGGATTTGGAGGTGGGGAGAAGAGGATGAAGAAGCGAATGAGACCTGACAAGCTTGGCATGGTCAGATCTCTTCAGTCTCATACAAAAAATGTCTTAATAAATTTTAAAAGACTGAAATCACACCAAGAATCTTTTCTAATTACAATTTAAATGATAACTAGAAATCGACATTAGAAAAACTTCACAAACATGCAGAAATTAAGTAACACATTCTTCAACAACTAACAGGTCAAGAGAGGAAAATCAGAAAATATTTTTAGACTAATGAAAACACAATACACCAAAATCTACAGGACACTGCAAAGTTGTGTTAGCAATGAATTTTTAAAAGTAACATATTAAGGGACTGAAGGAATAGCTCAGTGATTAAAGCCCTTGCCTAGCAAGCTGAAGGCCCTGGGTTCGATTCCCCAGAAGCACATAAGTCAGGTAGACCTGTAATCTTAGCACTCAGTAGGCTGAGGCAGGAGGATTGTTGTGAGTTTGAGGCCAGCCTGGGCTACATAGTGAGTTTAGGACCAGCCTGGACTGTAGAATGACACCCTGCCTCAAAACAAACAAACAAACAATATATAAACAACATACAAATAAATATTAAACAGTAGATTACTTGTCAGAATCAGGATGTCAGGAGATGTGGATAGTATATCTTAGTGGTAGTACACAGAGCTCTGGGTTCAATCCCCAAAATGGGGGAAGAAAAAAGTCAAAGAAGAACTCTTTATTCTATGAAATTACATTTCTAAAATAAAAGGTATTCAACAACATAATTGAAAAACAGACAAGTAGTATTATAGTACAAGCCTGTAATCCCAGCTACTCGGGAGGCTAAGGGAGATGATCACACACTCACTCACAGCTGGTCAGGGCCACTTAACAACATCCTGTCAAAATTTTAAAAAAAGAAAATAACAGCATAAAATACACTGAATGCGATGGTGTACATCTGTAATCCCAACATTCTTTAAGGCTGAGGCAGGAGGATGAACAGTAAATGCCAGCCCAAAGGCCAACTCAAATTAACAGCAGGTTCAAAGCCAGTTGAGAAACCCTCAATCAAAAAGAAAGTAAAAAAAAAAAGAAGAAAAACAATGACATGGGTGGCACTGGTAATGCAGCTATGTGGCAAGAGTCCTTGTTTTGCATGAGTGAGGCAAGGTCCTAGGTTAAATCCCATATACCGAAAAAAAAATTTTAATGAAAAACAACTTGAATAGACAAGAAGATGCACTAATATTCAAAAGGTATTTCAATAACCAATAAGCATATAAAAGCATGATTACCCACAAAGAAACACTACTTCACATCCACTAGGATGTCTATAGTAAAAGACTAATAAAACAAGTTTTGGTGAAGATGTGGAAAACACTTCATATACTGCTTGTATAAATGCAAAATGTTATAACCATTAAAAAAAAAAAAGGGCAGGGCAGTCACTTGAATGGTTAAAAAAAGAGTTATCACAGGAGCCAGGAATTCCACAACACTCGGCACATGAGTGTTCACTACAGCATTACTCATAACAGCCAAAACATGAAACTGTGTAAATGTTGGTTCATCAATGAGTGGATAAGATGTGCTATGAGACATGGTATAAGATGTAGTTTGGATCTAGAGTGCCCCCCAAGAGCCCCATGTACCTATGGACACTGTGTCAGGAGGTAGGGTCTTCCTGGAAGGGGCAGGTGACTGGGGCTTGATCTGGAGGGGTGTGCGCTGGTTCCACCCTTCCTTTCTAACTTGGCTCTGTTCTGCCACACCATGAGGAACTCTTTCTCCAACTCTGATGCCACCATGTGGTCCCACCATTTCCAGCCAACCACCTGTGAATGGACTGTGACCTTCTGAAACTATGAGCTAAAATAAATCTTCCCTTCCTAAAGTTGTAGATGTCAGGGACTTTAGCTCAGCAATGATAAAGTAAACAATACAGCCATGAAAAGAATGCAGTAGACTGGGAATGTACTTCAGTTGCAGAGTACTTTCCTAATATGTTGAGAGGCCAGGGTTTGCTCCCCAACATCATACACAAACAGGAATTAAGAAGTGATACATGCTATACCATGGCTGGACTCTGAAAACATAGTACTAGGAATTTTTTTAAAAGCCAGTCAGAAAGTACCACAAAGTTCAAAATTTCATGTATGTGAAATATACAGAATTGGCAAATCTCTATAGAGAAAGCAAACTGAACTAGGGTAGAGGATAGGTGGAGGGAAGAAACAGGCTGATGGATATAAATTCTTTTTAGGGTAATGAAAAGTGCCCTAAACTTGATTGTAGTGATGAATGCCTAATTCTAAGAATATACTAAAAACTTCTACACTTAAAATGGTGAACTACTAATTGTCTGTGAAGTTCAGTAACTTTCTAAAAAAATAACAGACAAAGTAATTCATGGTGATGTAAGTCAGAACAGTGGTTGTAGTGGCAGCCGGGGTAGAGAGGGAATACGTTACTCTTGTGCAGCAGCAGGGAAGAGGGATGGGAGGGAAGGAGTTACTAGGAAGACACACTAAGAAACCTGCTGGAGGGTTATAGGAATGGCACAGTGGTTAAAGTGCTTGCCTTATAAGTCTAAGGCTCTGAGTTCCATTTCCCAGCACCACACAAAGTCAGGTGTGGTGGCACATGCCTTTAATCCCAGCACTCAGGAGGCTAAGGCAGGAAGATTGCCATGAGTCTAAGGCCAGCCTGGGCTCCATAGTGAGTTCTGAACCAGCCTGGACTGCAGTGCAAGATACTATCTCAAAAAAACAAAAATATCAGAAACCTGCTGGAGTAATGAAATGTTTTAGGCTCAAAGTTGTTAATGATCACTTAAGTGTATAGACAAGTAAAAAAAAAAAAAAAGACTGTGCACTTTACAAGACCATATGTAAGTTATCTTTTGAAGAAACACTTTCTTCCATAAGAGAAAACTGCTGAGATTACAGTCACTTTTACTTGGCCTAACAGTTCTCTTACCAGTTGATGTGTGCTCATCAGTCTAATTTAAAATGCTAATATGGAAGCTGGGGGATACAGCTCAGTGGTAAAGCACTAGACTAACATGCACAAGGTTCAATCTCCAGCAACACATGCAATAAAAAAGTCAGCAAACACAGACCACAATTACTCTGACTTTACAAATCAAACTTTAGTTTAAGCTGTAACTAAATAAATCTAACAATCAATTTACGGTTATGCAGGAATAAATGAAATGTCTCTAGCAGAATTAAAGAAATGCCTTCTTTAACCCTGCTTGTATCATGTACTCTTGACTCTGACAGCTCAACTATAAAATTCTGTATTGTAGCAATCTGTTCATATTTTACAAGAGATTGTAAGTCTTTTCAAAAATTAGAAAACAAAATTTTTAAATCTTATCTTTGGATCTCCCAAGAGGCATACATAGTCCTTTGGCCAAAACAAGCATTTTAATAAGGTACGTTTAAAGTATGAAGTATATTTAATTATTAAATAGGCTTCCTTTTGTATCTCTCCTCTTCTTCCTCCCCCCTCCCTTGTTTCCTTCTCATCTAGAATCCAGAGACCAAATTAAAAGAAAAATAAATTATTAAATAGGAAGTAAAATAAGATACCATCATCTTCTACATCTGTGACACTTCTAACTATGTGAAATACTACATTTGGGACACATTATCAGAATAGAATCCAAATGTTCAGAAGGAGAAAGTAACAGAACAAGCAAACAAGTTCTTTACAGATAAAGAACACAGAGATGAGAATTTTCTGAATCCTCACTTATAAAAGTACACTAGCCTTGCCAAGATGGAACTCTTGTTTTCTATTACCATTAGTGATGAAAAGCTCAATGTTTTTCCTAGGTAAAATCTGAAGACTTAAAAATATAAGTGATAGGAAACGGAGAAAGAGGAGTCTTTCCTTCTGGAATGACCTACATATTTACTTTCTGAAACAGAAAAAAGGAAGAGTAATGTTCATATCCAGGTAACCAAATATAAAATATGCATCCATCTTGCAACATTCACTATCATACTATCTGCTTGGGGGATGTGTTTTTGAAGTAAACTGAAATATACAATTACTAGAAATATGTATTTTCCTAATTCTGTAAGGAACTACCCTTAGAAAAATACTCAAATTATTCTTATCAAAATATATTAATTAGAAACAAAAGAAAAAAGCTACTTCCGAATTTAAGGCACTCTTTTTTAACGTTAAAGCACTGCACCACTGATCAAATATGCCTCTCCTACTACATATTTCTCTTTGAAACACAAGCTAAATCTAAGAGTGACCTCTACAGAAACCAGGCAAACAAGTGTCAAACACAAAGTAAACTGCTAATAAAAAATTACTGTGCTGACACTAAAATACTAAATGTCAAAGTCATAATTTATTATTTTTTATTTGAATTCTATGATGACATAACACCCAAAAGTAACTAATAATCGTGTTCTAGTCAGAGTCAAAGAAAATGCAACCAAGTCCTGCTATCCTTGACATTACAATAAATACGCTGCTCACAGTTCTACCCCTCTGCTATCCTACTTAAAGGAAGAAAAGAGGGAAAAAAAAGAAAAAGAAAAGAGATTCTTTACAAGGAAGAGAATAAAGCACTTACACTTTATAGGACTTTCTAGCCACAGATGCCAGGTGCTACCCACTGAAATCCAGGCTTGGACTAAGCTCCACATTTCTGAAAGGACCATCTCAACCGAAGCCTGGGGCTCAGAGTCAGCAGGAGGAAACTGCAGCTCCCACTAGCAGCAAATTTCAAAGAGACTGCAACAAGAGAACATTTTCCATTTAAGCATCTAATTCCAATCTTCCATTTCACAAAGCAGTAGCAGAACAAGCCTTTATATCAATCTTTTCAAAAGATATTTCCATGACTATGTGACGAATATGGGGCAGACTATGGCCCAGCCAGCCTTTCAATAACACGCTCTGAAGTCCTTCATTATGCTTCACAGCAGATCTGAAAAGTACTTGCCCCTTTTCTTCTTTAATGATGCACTGTTGCTTCAAGACTCACTTCTACATCAACACTTCTAAAACTGCCAACTCAACCAAAATCACTAAGCAGGCCTCAACAATGGAAGCATACACCCAGACAGGAGCTAAAAGGGTCATTAGCTGCCAAGAATTAGATGATTAGGGCTACCAGTTAGTCCTACCAAAAAAAAAAAAAAAAAAAACCTCTTAAATTAAGCAGAATTAACTTAGAATATTTCATGGAGCCAAAGAGTTCTGGCATACAGAAAATGAAGTTCTGAAAGTATACATAATTTAATGAGACCTGAAAAGTAACATAAAAGTAACCTGTCAAGTTGCTGCATTTTTTAAAAAAGGTATGTCTAACAGTGGATGAAATATTTAATAAACAAAGATTTTTCAAAGATTCAGAGTATACAGAGGGAAGCTTGCAAGAGCTGTATCAGTGCACAGAATAAAAAGAGCTGGTAAAAAGAAAACTGTACATCAGTCAAACAAAGCAACAAGACACATGCAATGTGGTACACAGCTAAGAAATGTGACATTCTCAAAGGGGGAAAAAATCACCTTCACAACAGAGATCAAAAAAGAACAAGCCTAATTTAGAAACAAAACATTTTATTTATTTATTATTACTTTTTGCAGTGCTGGGCATCAAACTCACTGCACAGTGCTATTATCTCCAGGCGTGATCAACAACCTCATGTTCTCATATTACCCTTTACAAGAATTTTATAAATTTAAATTGCTAAATTTGTCACAAATTACTTTCTCATGGTTTCTCGGTGAATGGGAAAGAAAAATGGCTTGAAAGGATATTATTTAAGAAAAATATAAGCAGAGGTGTACAAGACAGTCATCATGACTTAAGATCACTTTTTAAAACAACATTTTTTGCAAGACAGCCTGAAATACGAAAACCATGATGAAATGAAACTGGCTAACACCTTCATCACAATGGATGAGGACGTGACTTACACCTCCAAAAAAAAGCTGTAAAAGAGAGCTGGAGAAATAGCACAGCAGTTAGAGCATTTGCTCAGCAAGTGCAAGGCCCTGAGTTTGATTCTCCAGCACCACATAAGCCAGGTATGACGGTACACACTTGTAATCCCCGCACTCAGGAGGCTGAGACAGGAGGACTGCTGTGAGTTCAAGGCCAGCCTGGGCTACCCAGGGAGTTCAGGACCAGCCTGGACTGCAGATCAAAAACCTGTCTCAAAAAAAAAAAACAGTTGTAAAAGAAAAACAAGCACAAAGTCCCCAGCAAGGTCTCTAACTCCCCCCCCCCCACACACACACACACACAAACCTTGTCTAGAAACAAAAAAGTGGGCAACCCTTTTTCAGGGCCTATTCCAATTAGTGGAAACTTCTGTCTCTGTGTCCTTACTTTTCCAATATAAAATACCTTCTCTCTCTACAAAAAAGCAGAAAAAGGTGTATTTATAGCGGTAAGTTCAGCTAACATATATTTTTCACATCTATCTCCTTAACAACTGAATAATCAACAGGAGAAAGGCATTACTCTTATCGAAGAGAAGAGATGCTTAGATAAATCTAATTACTTAAATCATAGCCACTTGGATTCTAAAAGAAAACACGCTTAAACACTATACAGATCGGGCATGGATTACAGGCTCTATGCACACTGTCCTATCTTGATCTCTAAGTAAATGATCAATAAGATCAAATGACAGCACTCACAGATCATATCACAGGATATAATGTATGTTTAAATAAAGCCGAAGATACTGAGATAATTCCTTATATATTTTCAGATCACATCAAAATAAAACTAGAAATCAATAGCAAAATAAACCACAGAAACTATACAAATACATGGAAGGAAAAAAAGTAACATTATTGAAAACAATGGGTCACAGAAGAAATCAGGGAAGAAATTAAAAATGTTCTAGAGTCAAACACATACAAAAGCACATCATACGAGAACATGGGACACATCAAAGCAGTACTAAGAGGGACATTTACATTTAAAAAAAAAAACCCACAGCAGACTTCTGGGCAAGATGACAAGTTAAGAGGTCCTCGCAGGTTCATTTAAAAAATAAAAAGTTAAAAACTACCTGCTCAACTTAGCTTAGACAAGAAGGAGAGATCCAGGAATTGAAAGGAGGCCATGGGGAGGTTGGAAGCCCCAGAGGCGCATGAGGCTGAAGAACACACCATCCCATGAAGCCACCTCAGGAGGCCTGGCAAGGGCCCTAAGCAGCAGTGAGCAGCTGGCAGACACAGAACAGCTGGGAGCCACCAGAACTTAGGGCTAGCAGCTGATAGTTCTAGCCTCCAGAAACGAGACTGCAGGTAATGCAAACTGCAAACTTCGTTAGTTTCCTCTTTAAAAGGCTTCCCTACAGCTCAGCAGACCAGCTTGGGAGAAGAACTAGGAAGTGACATAGGCAGAAGCCCTTCTGAAAATACTCCAAGCCTGCACTGTTTAGGGTAATCGAATCCAAGGAAGGGGCACATACTAGAGATCCGGGGGACACTCTTAATCAGTACCTACAAAGGAACGATCACAGGGTCAGTTGCAGAGACAGGTGAAAGGCCATCGACCACCTGAATGGTTCCGATGAGTACAAAGAATACTGAAGAGGGTGCACAGTCTCATCCTAGGGAGGGAAGCCAGGACAGGTGGGAGAGCTTTGACGAAAGGGCTGAGTATGAACAAGACACCTTAGAGGCCACTGGGCTGTTAGGCTCCCCTCAGTGCCTCCTCTTAGCCCAGAACTCAGTGGACTTTCGGCTCCCCCTACACACCTCAACATGTTCAAAGAAACCTCTCAGGCCATTAAATTGAAGTCCTTCAGCAATAAAATTATAGGAAGACAAGGCAATAAGATGCACACAGAAGATAGGCATAGGGGCACACACCTGTAATCCCAGCACTTGGGAGGCTGAGACAGGAGAACTGCTGTCAGTTCAAGATCAGCCTGGACAACTGAGCAAGACCTTGTCTCAGAAAAAGAAACATATAGAAACACCTGATTCCTCAGAACCTAATATCATGGGCCCCAAATAGTGGAACTCATAGGAAAGGAAGTAAAAAACCAAGTAGATCAGATGGTTTATGCAAACAGGCAGTTCAAAAACAGAGCAGTCCTAAATAAGCAATTAACAATGTACCTTAAGGTCCTAGAGGGGGTTTGGGGTATAGCTCAGCTGTTAATGTGCTTGCCTAGAAAGTGGTTTGATTCCCCAGCACCACATAAACCAGGCAAAGTGGCACACACTTGTAATCCCAACACAGGGAAGATGGAGGCAGGGTGTTTGCTGGGAGCTCGAGGTCAGGCTGGGCTACACAGTGAGCTCAGGACCAGCTTAGACGATGGAACAAGACCCTGTCTCAAAAACAAATTTTAAAAAATAAGGCCCTAGAAAAACCAGAACATTCCAACTCCAAAAGTAGAAGAGAAATTGTGCACATACTATCAAAATTGATATACAGATTCAATGCAATCTCTATTAAAATATTAATAATGTTTTTCATAGAACTAGAAAAGAAAACCTTAATTGACTTGGAACCTTGACTTGGAACCAAGAGACAGAATAGCCAGTGCAGTCTGGAGCTTCTTGTGAATTAAATTTGTTCTTAAGTTAGAAAGAGCTTAATAGTCTACAAAATCTGGAATATAGTATGGCAAGTAAAAATAATCAAAAAAAAAAAAAAAACAAGATCTAGCAATTCCATTCCAAAAGAGCTTAAAGCAAGGACTCCACATTCATAGCAGCATTATTCACAATAGCCAAACGTAGAAGCAAGCACACATATCAATACATAAGTGGATAAACAAAATATGATACATGCATATATGTACATGTTATTAAGACTTTAAAAAGGAAGGAAATTCTCACACATAAAACAACATGGGCATTATTTAAGAGAGAAAATCAGTCAAAAAAGGACAAATACCACCTAGAAAGTCAAATTGAAACAGACAGAAAGCAGAATTTGCTGCTATGGGTAGGTAGAAACAAGGGACTTTTTATGTTTAGTTAAATGTAGCTTCAGTTTAAAAGATGAGAAAATTCTGGAGAAGGAGTAGTGATTATACAAACAATATATAACTTAATACAACTGAACTATAAACTTAAAATGGCTTAATAATACATTTTATATTTTGATTTTTCTTTTTTTTGAGACAGGGTTTCACTCTATAGCCCAGGCTGGTCCTGAACACACTATGGAGCCCAGGCTGGCCTTGGACTCACAGCAATCCTCCCAGTGCTGGGATTACAGGTGCACACCATCATACCCAGCTTATGCGGTGCTGGGGAATCAAACTCTGGTACTTAAGCGCTTTAACCGCTGAGCTATTCCTCCAGTCCCTGTTACTTTGAATTTTTAACCATAATTTAAAAAATCAAAACCCACCAAATGCCTGTAATCCCAGCCCTTGGAAAGATGAAGTAGAAGGATCACAAGTTTGAGCCCAGCCTTCACTACACTGCAAGACCCTGTCTCAAAAACAAAGCAAAACACTATAGAAGCTTCCCATTCTCCTCAAATAACAATTATCAGTTTAATGAAAGAAAGCTGAAATATTTGGAAGGTTTTTGGGAAAACTGTGTTACAATTAGGAAATGCAGCACTGTCCTGATAGTTTTATATCCTGAATCAAACCATCAACTGGCTTTAAGACCTGGTGAAATAAATAAATGAATTCAAATAAAAAGGAATTGATTTTTTTTAAAAAAAAAACCTACCATGACAACAGAAATACTATCATAAATTCACAGTCTCCAATATTCTGAAGATAAGACATATTCTATATTTGTACTGTCCAATATTTGTAAAATGAATAATGTGGGTAAGGGGCTGACTTTAATTTTCACTTCACTTAAAAAAAAATTTTTTTTTTTGAGACAGGGTCTCGCTCTGTAGCCCAGGCTGCTCCTTAACTCACTATGGAGCCCAGGCTGGCCTTGGACTCACGGCAATCCTCCTGTCTCTGCCTCCCAAATGCTGGGATTACTGTTGTGCGCCACCACGCCTGCCCTAAGTGGTGCTGGGGAATCGAACTCTCGTACTTAGTGCTTGACTTAGCACTTGCTAGGCAAGCGCTTTAACCGCTGAGCCATTCCTCCAGCCCCTAAAATACTTTTTTAGGTGACCCAAGAGAAGTAAATCTTCGCCTCACCCTGGAACCCACAGGGGCAGGCTGCTGGGGATAGAGGTTGGCCTTGTGTAGGGGCTGTGGCAGCACAAGTGGACCTGGCTGCAGTGCAGGACACTACTGAAGTTCCTGTGGAACCAAAGTAGAATTTTATAAGAACATAATGGATGGAGAGGAGAAAACCTAGGGTGGCTGTGAAGGCCTCAATGCCATGCATGTGAAGTTGGTATCTTCTGATGGGCAGAAACTTATAGTAAAAAGAGAACATGCGTTCACATCAGCAACAATATAAGCCATGTCAGGTCAGTTTACTGAAAATGAAACCAATGACATCAATTTTAGAGAGATCCCTTCACATGTGCTTTCAAAAGTATGCACGTATTTTACCTACAAGGCTTGCTACACTAACAGCTCCACTGAGAAATTTCCCATCACACCTGAAATACCACTGGAACTGCTGATGGTTGCAAACTTCCTAGATAGTTAAATAAAATAAATATAATAAACTGTTAAAAATATATTCAATTTGAATAGCCACACCTAGCTAGCAGCTACCATACTGAATGATGTGGCTTAGTAAACTCTGGGTGAAAGGCCTCTAGTTTATACTGTCTGTATTGAGACTCCCGGTCTCTTTCAATACACAGTACACAGCACTTCCCCATTCCCTGAATCAACCCACAGAAACTGTACAGAAGACAAGCACAGCAGTCCATGCCTGTCATACCAGCACTCAGGAGGCTGAGGCATAAGAATCTGTCATTTGAGGACAGCCTGGGCTACACAGCAAGACGCAGTTTCAAGAAGTAACAACACAAAAAAATTACAAAAACAAAAAAGGAATAACAACAAACAAAATTGCACAGAAGTACTTTATTTTCTAGAAGGCTTTTCACTCAACATTATGCTTTGAGACAGTCTAGCTCTGTAGTCCAGGCTTGTCCTGAACTCACTATGGAGCCTAAGGTGGCCTTGGACCCACAGGAATCCTCCTGCCTCAGTCTCCCAAGTACTAGGATTACAGGCGTGTGTCAACACACCTGGCTTATGTGGTGCTGAGATCGAACTCGGGTACCTAGTGTTTGGCTTAGTGCTTGCTAAGCAAGCACTTTAACCGCTAAGCCATTCCTCCAGCCCTCAAACATTATGCTTTTAAGGGTTGACTAACTTGGAGACAAGAGCATAAATACACATGAAAAATATCAAATCAATAATTAAAACTGCTAGAGAAAAAACAAAGACCTTAGATATTAGAATTAGGCTGAAGAATCAACAAATTCCAAAGAGGAAAAGCACTGGGAAATAAGTCAGAAGATGCTATCTGCGGCCCATGACTTTTCTGATATGATATTTATAAGAGGCATCAGATTAGGACACCAGGTACGTCATCCTAATCTGTTGTCCTAACTGAGAGGCCAAGACAGGAGGATTGTGAGGTCAAGGCCTACACTGGGCAATAAAACAAAACTATCTCAAAGTGAAAGAAAAAAAGAAAGAGATAGATCTATGTCCCTATAAGATACACATTAATTACAAGGGAAGATAAATTTGCAGTGGAGAACCCTAGAAGCCGTAACCAAATGATCAGCACTTGTACTAACAATGTGGGGCTGGGGTGCAATTCAGTGGTACAGACATTGTCTAGTATATATGAAAAGCCAACTGAGTCCATCAAAGCACAATTTTATTTCATGTGATTTATGTTTTCCATTGTTTTCATTATGCCTGTTCCATTCCAGACTGAACTACAAAACTTCTGATCACCTCTAATTCAGACTGTTCCTTATGAAGTACAAACAGGGTAACTATGCAGCATCATCACTAGCCTTAGACAGGGTCTCCAGCTTTCTTTCTTATTTTTTGCGGGGGAAAGGGGGGCTTTTGGCTTTTTGAGATAGGGTCCTGTTATGCAGCCAAACTGACCTCAAACTCATGATCCTTCTGCCTTAGCCTCCCAAGCACTGGGACTGTGCCACCATGCTCACCACTCCCCTAAACTTCTACACTGTCAGCAATTTTGGACAAAGGAAACTACTAAGTCTTCAGACAGGCTATCTACTGTAGGTAACATGGTCTACCTCAAAATAATCTTTTAGGACATTTTTAAGCTTATCAATTTGACATCTGACCCATCATGCAGAATATAACCATGGATACAGATTTCCAAGAATTTGGTGAAAAAAAGTTTAGAGTAATGAATACAGATTCCTCAGGAAAGAAATGGCTGCTTTGTAGCAGTATTAGAGAATAAGAAAAGATATTCCAAACTACATCTTCATGCCAACTCTGTCACTAGGTCATTAGGATTATCTTGGCTGTCTCTAAGATTAGTGTGACCTTGGAGAAATTGTGTCAATTTGTTGAAATCAGGAAATGCCCAGGGATGACTTTTCCAATGTGTGTTATTAACAGTGGGTGGGGTGGAGAAGATATGAGGGAGAAGCACCCACACCAGGTATAGGGAGCCCAAATAGCAGCGTGAACTAGTAAAGAAAAGATGCAAGGAACATTGTTACAGTTCTTTGTGGGAAAGCTCTGGCCTCGCTGAGTCCCCAGACACCGACCTTACGTCTTGCTTCATTTGGCTTCTCTCCGCAATGGGGTGAGCAGCTCTCCAGCCTCTGCCATGTGCTTCCACTGATGCCCACTGCGCATGAATTCTCACCAATCAACCTTCTAAATCTGTTAGCTAAAGAAATTTTTCCTTCCTTAAGTTGTGGATGTCAAGTATACTGTCACAACAAGAAAGTAACTAAAAGAATTAGTAAGGTAAGAGGGTAAAGGAAAGAAAATAATAGTTTTTTTTTTTTTTTTTTTTTTTTTTAAACAGAGTCTAACTCTTAGTTCAAGCTCCTGAACTCATTATACAGCCCAGGCTGGCCTTGGATTCACGGCAACTCTCCTGCCTCAGCCTCTCAAGCGCTGCAATTACAGGTGTGCACCACCAGGCCTGACTTACGTGGTGCTGGGGAATTGAATCCAGAGCCTTGAACTTGCTCGGCAAGTGCTTTAACCACTGTGTTATTCTTTCAGTCCCCAAAATAACAGTTTCCAAAATGGTGGGTGGGTGTGCATATGTATGTGTTTTATTTTTTGTGCAAGGAATTGCACCCAGAACCTGGTACAAGCTAAGCTATATCTCCCCTAAATCCTAAAACATGTATTCTTAAAAATGATTTTGTAGCAAATCAAGACAAATTCTGTTCTTATCAATTTTTAAACCAAGCACTAAAACCATGTTAGTCAGGAGAATATGCCAATAATCTCAGCTAAAAAAAAAAATAAAATAAAATCCCAGTATTTGGGAGGCTGAGGCAGGACTGCTATATGTTTCAGGCCAACCTGGACTACGTAGTGAGTTCTGGACCAGTTTGGACTAGAGTGAGACCCTGCCTTTAAAAAATAAACAAAACAAAACAAAACACACTTGTACTCCTAGCACTCAGGAGACTGAGGCAGGAGATCACCAGTGCATGTCCAGCCTGGGCCACATTATAAAACCTCATCTAAAAAATAAAAATAGAAAAAACAATACTGGGCACAGAGGCACACTGGTATAATCTCAGCATGCTGGGAGGAAGCTGGAAAACTGGGATAGTGAGCCCTTCCTGGGGAAGCCAGTGCTTAGAACCCTGTCTCGGATAAAAACGGGGGCTGGTAAAGTGGCTCCATGCAAAAACCATGGCTT
Source organism: Ctenodactylus gundi (assembly GCA_004027205.1). Lineage (NCBI taxonomy): Eukaryota > Metazoa > Chordata > Mammalia > Rodentia > Ctenodactylidae > Ctenodactylus > Ctenodactylus gundi. The sequence goes on from PVKB01000679.1 coordinate 299,997, forward strand.
CAGACCTCAATACACCCACACATGCATGGATTCACATGCACACCCACAGACATACAATCAAATAAATCACAAATAAATAAGGGCATGGAAGTGACTCAGTGGCGCAGCACTTGACTAACATGCATGAGGACCTGAGCTCAACCCTCAGCAACATAAAATAAATGAACAATATGCTATTACTATAGTAATAGACTTGGAAGCAAATGCCTGTAAGTAATTACTTCAGAAAAAGTTTATTAAATCAAAGAGTTCCTATTCTGTTCCGCACCTGAATCTTTTCAAGTATAAAATGCATACAGGGGTGGGGGACTAGTTCAGTGGTTAAAGGGTTGCCAAGCAAAGACCAGGCCCTGGGTTTGATCTCCAGCACCACATAAGCTGGGTGTGGTAGTGCACACCTATAACATCAGCACTCAGGAGGCTGAGGCAGGACAACTGCCATGAGTCTGAGGCCTGCCTAGGCTACACAGTGAGTTCAGGAGCAGCCTGGGCCTCAGCAAAACCCTGTCTCAACAACAAAACAAAACAAAACAAAAGCAGTCAATATAGCCACCTCATAAAAGTTTTGTTTTGCTTAAAAAAATAAAAGGCAGGGGATAGAGGAATAGCTCAGCAGTTAAAGCACCTGCCTAACTAGGCAAATGCTAAGTACTTGAGTTGATTCCCGGGCATCACATAAGCAAGCTGGGTGTGGTGGTGCAAGCCTATAATCCCAGTCCTGGGGAGACTGAGGCAGGTGGACTGTCCTGAGACCAAGGCCAGCCTGGGCTCCATAGTGAGTTCAGGACCAGCCTGGGCTACAGAGCAAAACCCTGTCTCAAAAATAAATAAATAAATAAATAAATAAATAACTGAAAATAACATTCCTGAGGCTTACTATTACCTATTTTTATGGAGAGAAGAGAAAAAATAAATCATAGACAACATAAATTTGTGTTATTCAAACTGCTTTTTGGACATGCCTACAGGCAGTCACTCAAATGTTAAGACCTGTATGTGTGAGGCAAAAGGCGTAGTTCAGTGGTTAAAGTGTTTGCCTCGCAGGCATAGGGCCCTGGGTTCAATTCCCCAGCATTACATAAGCTGGGTGTGGCAGTGCACACTTGTAATCCCAACCCTTGGGAGGCTGAGGCAGGAGGACTGCTGTGAGCTTGAGGCCAGCCTGGACTACACAGTGAGTTTAGGACCAGTCTAGACTACAAAGCAAGACCCTATCCCAAAAAAGAACCTGAATGTGAGGCACTTCAAGCATTTCTCTTGTTTAATACCCATGGTTTATTCCTCGCCATGAATGCTAGGCTGTATAAAAAAAAAAAGCAACAAAGACCCCATATTTCAGTTTAAGAGACAAATTTTCAATATAGTAAAACATAAAGACATGCATGACAGCACAAGCGTTTAATTCCAGCAGTAGAAAGGTTGAAGCAGGAAGATTTCAAATTTAAGGCCAATATGTGCTACACAGTGAGACCATGTCTCTCCTGGCCTTATTCCCCCACCTGCCTATAGAACGCTAGCAGCCTAGTTATGACCCAGAGGCAGAAGACTACTCTGTTGAAAGCAAAAATGGTCAAGAAAAAAGATCAGCTGGACCCAGAGATGCACGCATGTGATCCAACAGTCTGGGAGACTAAGGCAGGAGGACTGCAAGTTTGAGCCAAGTGTGGGAAACTCAATGACTTAGGGAGATCCTGACTGAAATAAAAACAAAAACAGGGCTTGTTCACTAGTATCAAAACAAAACTCTTAACACAGGGTTATTTATGATTCCTGAGCCAGCACCTAGGAAACCAGTGGATTGTGATTTGGAGGCTGAGTATCCAGAGTATGACTGTGTGACCAAATGGCTGAAGATAAAGAACAGGCAAAAGAATCAAGAGGTCAAAGTGTTACCTGAATTATTAATTTAGATGAAGTTGTCTAAAAATGATGTTTAACTACTAGGTATTATCCAGGTCCGCTTTTCTACCCTTTTCTACCAACTTTTCAACAAGCTGACCTGTATAAAAGTTATTAACACTTTGTGTGTCCCTGGGCTTTTGGTTGAGTTTAAACAACGTAGAATCCAGAAAACTAGGAGGAAGACCAAGTCAAGAAATTCATTCCTCCCCCACCAACCTTCCTGCAAGGCACCTTAAAGCTAGCTCTGTCCCTTCACCCTGAAGGCACTGTGCCTGGAGTAGCTAATCTTCTCTCTCCCCTTTCCACTCTAGGAATATTAACAGATGGGCTACTACTGAGTTATTTCTCGAGGTAGCATTATACCTGCAACTTTATGAAGAGTGTCTTTATGAAATAAATTCTCCTTAAATTATCTAGCCAAGTATGTTATCTATTGCTGTTGAGATTATTAATAGTGATAGTGATGATGATGTAAGGTTATTACAGACAAAAATGGAAAAGAAAAGCTAATAAGAACTGCTAACATTTTAAGCTTCATATTAAAGAATTTAAGCTCTATATTAAGAATATTCTAAGGCCTTGCTAGATATCAACACCTTTAATTATCCTAACTACCTATGCGATAAGCACAGTTTTGTTTGGCTCATTTTCCAATACCAATGTCCAGCACCAACTGCCGAAACATGGTGAGCACTCAAATACTGACTCAAATCATAACAATAAGCAGGTTTAATAGCGAAGATCTGACTTTTGCAGTATTGTTTGGCATTCCTCATACACACACACACACACGCACGCGCACACACACACACACACACACACACAATTATTTCTTTTAACCTTTTCTGTTGTGGTACTGATGATTGGACACAGCCACTTCAAAAGGATTCCACATTCAGTGGTGTATGTCTGTAATCCCAGGAATCTGAGAGGCTGAAGCAGTAGGATCCTAAATTCAAACCCAGCCTGGGCGACCTGACAAGATACTATCTCAAAAGCAAAACCAAAAAAATGGACTGGGGACATAGTAAAGTGTGAAGGCCCTGGGCTTGATCTCGAGTACCAAGAGGAAAAAAAAAAAAAAACAAAGAATCAAAAATATTCACTGGGGAGACTGAAGTAGGAAGATTATAAGTTCGAACCGAGCCTGAGCAGCTAGCGCCTTCGCGAGACCCTGTCTCAAAATAAAAAAGAGCTGGGAATGTACCTCTGCGCAAGAGCTGGGTTCAATTTCCACATGAAAAGACCCCTGCAAAAATAAAAGTGAGGGCTGAGGATACAGCTCAGCAGTGGAATAACTGCTTACCATACCCGCAGATTCCGCCAAAGAAAAAAAAAAGGTAAGGATAAAGGTTCTGCCAATCTCTGGAAGTCTCTCCAGTTTTCAAACACTTCAGAATTCACATAGTAAATCCTACAGCTAGGAATCAAATCATCAACATCACCAACTATACACAAAGTACAGCAAAGATAGGCATGAAAATTAACGGAAAAGCATAAAACATGTGAATCAAAGACTAAGGAAATACGAATATAATAGGCAAACACTCCGCCGGATGTTCACACGGTTTATGGAATAATCAAAGCAAGTCCGACACCCAAATACACGCCTAAAAGTCAGGGAAATAAGGTTAGAGGACTAACACGAAGCACAAATAAGATCTCTGGAAAGATTTCCTGAAATCGTACTTTTTCTTTACATGATGTGCATTTCAACGAGGAAAAATTCACGTCTACGAGTCTAGAAACCCGAGAAGTTTCGAGAATGACTCAAACTGGAGTGAAAACCGCCAAGGAGCAGCGAGGTGTGCGTGAGGCTACAACCGAGAAGGAAACGGCAGATCCCGCACACGGACAGAAAGGGGGAGACAGATAAAACCATCCTCGATTTGAAGGTGCAGAAGCACTGGGATTTGATTTCGTTGAAAGAAGACAAATCACCACCACCAGCACGGCCTAAGCAGCACTAGGGAGGATGGAACTTAAAGAGGGATAAATGCCCACGAAAGACGAGTCCGGGACCCACAAGTCAGATTCTACGGAGTGGGATAAGGACCACTTCGCGACCGCTCAGCTGCGACTAGTTTCCGAAAAGCGGCAGAGCGGTAGCTCCGCAGCCGCACCCCACCGCAGCAGCTCCTCCCCAAGGAGCACCTCACGAGGCCAACCGCCGGCTTCCCCTCGAGCCCAGTCCCAATCCGCCCTGGCCCGGCAGCAACGGACGACCTCTGCGGGCCCCTCACCGAACGCTGCAGCTCCCCAAGCCAAAATGAGGCGCGCTCCTTTCCGCTGGGATCCGGGTCGTGGTAAAGCGCCTGCACTGCCTGGTACACGAGCTGCAAGGTCGGCTTTGTTCCTTCCATGGTAGTGGCGGCAGTGATGACAGCAACAGCTCTGATTCTTCTCCCGAGGCTTCCCGGTTGCTCCGCCTTCCCGCTTCCTCACTGTCTCAACCCCGGCCGCTCCCTGACTGGCGCCATCTCCTCCTCCTTAGCCGTTACCAGGGCAAAGGGGGTCCCAGTGAAAGTTGCCCCCTCAGAAACAGCGGAGAGATCGTATTCGGGTTCCTAGGCCTTTGGGTTATTATTTTTTTTTTTTAACAGTCTTTCCGCTAGAATCCAAAGGCCTGAGCCCGATCACTGGTTCTCTCTTCTGGCTTCTGACTGGCGCCCAGAAACCTACTGCCACATGACACAGGCCACGCAGCGTACATAAACGGCGTTCGACCGGACCGGAAGCGGCAGCCCGACACCTTGGGCACACTTCCGTCTGGCCCGCTACGAACGGCCTTCTTCCCGGCACGCCTCCTCTTGTCTTCCCGCCCCCTCCCGGATGTGATCCTGACGCGCCAGGAGCCGGGAAGAAAGGGTAGGACCTAGTTTTCCAGGGTTTTGTGTACACCTTGAGCTTTAAAACCAACTTCTTTGTAGACCTGAGCCGCCCTGCTCACCGTCGCAACGGGTGTAAAGTCTTTCCTCTCTTTCCCCGTGCTAGCCCTCGTCAGGGAATCTCTTCTGGCCCCAGTCATTATTCGACGCTCGTCAGTTCTACTATGTGTAGTGTCCACTGTACTGGAAATCCAGAGATGACTTTGACCTGATTCCTACTCTGACTCCAGTGGAGGGGAAAGACATGTAACCAAAGAACTATTTGCACACTGTAAGTTTGTGTCCCATTGAATAAATCCAGAGTAACTAGAATATCCGTTCAGCGTCCCTTTTCAAAATTTTCAATGAAACGGTGGCATTCGTTCTCTGGTTTATGGTGCTTTCAACTCCAGAGCATATGTGTATGTGTCGAGGGTTGTTCTCACATTGAATTACCCTTTTTTATATACTTTTTCCCCCCAAGAACAGTAATCTAAATGGGAAGGGATTGTAAAGTTCGTATGATATATATGTGCACGAAATACCCAAGTTCATTGTAAACACTATGTATTATATATGTATATTTAAAAAATTGTGGGAAAAAAACAAAAACAGTAATCTAAGGCAGACTGGAGGCTGAGGCAGGAGAATTTCAAATTCAAGATTGATCTGGGCAACAGCACATAGGAGAACCCTATCTCAGAATAAATTTAAAAACAGCTGGAGGGCTGGAGGCATAGCTCAGTGGTTAAAGTGCTTGCCTAGCATGCACAAGGCCCTGGATTCAACTGCCAGCAACACATAAAGATTAGCTGAGCCTGGTGGTAGATGCCTTTAATCCCAGCAGTCAAGTGGCTGAGTCATGATTGCTGTTAGTTCAAGGACAGCCCCAGGCCTGGACTATAAAGCAAGTCTTTCATCTCAAGAAAAAAAAGAAAGAAAGAAAGAAAGAAAAAAGAGGGCTGGAGGTAAAGCTCAGTGCAAATCGCTGGATTCAGTTCTCAGTACTGAAAAGAGAGAAAAAACAGTCTCACAAAATAGAAGGCTTGGAATCCATTGGACAAGTTTGGCACTAACTGTAGGTGCAATGTTGAGTTTTACAGCATCACTGCTGCTTATTTGCATTAACAAAACATTATAATTACAAGATACCAGTATTCTGAACGACCTTACCAAAAACCCCATTTTAAAGAATGAGAACTGGGGCTAGGGGCCTAGCTCAGAGCAGTTGCCTAGCTCACGAAAGGGAGGCAGGAGGATTGCTGTAAACTCAAGGCCAGTCTGAGCTGCCTAGTGAGTTCAGGATTAAGAGAAGCAAGAGATAACCTGTCTCAAAAAAAAAAAAAAAAAGAAAGAAAGAAAGAAAGAAGGAAAAGAATTTAAAGAACAAGAAATGAGGCTCATGTAATCTGCCCAGAGTTATGGTTTTTTAAATTAGGATTTTAATTCTGACCAGGTTTGCACCAAAGACTGCCAAATAGTATAATTCTTATGTATAATTAATAGTATAATTATTATGCATGGTAGTTTGCTTCTGAATTGTTAATGTCAACAAATTTTAACTGCTAACACTGATTTTTAAAAACCTTTTTGCAACTTTTAATGCTATATTTATTATGAAAAGGGGCTAGAGGAATGGCACAGTGGTTAAAGCACTTGCCTAGCAAGCATAAGGCTCTGAGTTCATTCCCCAGCACCACATAAGGCTGGGCATGGTAGCGCACACCTGTAATCTCAGCACTTGGGAAACTGAAGCAGGTGGACTGTCCTGAGTTTAAAGCCAACCTGGGCTTACACCAGTGAGTTCAGGACCAGCCTGGGCTATGGAGTGAGACCTTGTCTCAAAAAAAAAAAAAAGAAAGAAAGAAAAGAAAAGAAAAGGAAAGGAAATGTTAAAAACATACAGGAAAGATCTGGAAAGAATAGAAAACAACTTATTGCAGAGTTGGTCTAATTTCCATCAAAGAAGCTTAACATTCAGGGAAAAAAAAGATAAGGTAGGTGTGGTGGCATACACCTATAATCCTAAAACTCAAGAAGCTGAGGCAGGAGGATTGCCTTGGGTTCGAAGTTAGTCTGGACTACATAGTGAGTTTGGGATCAGCCTGGACCATGGAGTGAGACTCTGTCTCAAAACAAAACAGAAAAAAAAGGAAATTTGATATTTAAGCTACATAATTTATTCACTATTGAAAAGATTTATGGGGCTGGGGCATAGCTCAGCAGTTAAAGCACTTGCCTAGCAAGCATCATAACACCCTGAGTTCAGTTGTGCAACACCACGAAAGTCAGATGTGATAACATACACCTATAATCCCAGCACTTGGGAGGTTCAGACATGAGGAAAGTTCTATGAACAAGGCATGGTTGACATATGCTTATAATCCTAGCATTCTGAGGCTGGAGAGTTACAAGTTCTATTCCAGCATGGGCAATTTAGTGACTTAGTGAAACCCTGTCTCAAAATCAAAAATTATTTTTTAAATTTTTGAAAAAGAAGGGGTTGGAAATGTAGCTCAGTTTGAAGACTATGGATTTAGTCCTTGGTACTGTTAAATAAATAAACAGTTCTATGAATATCCACAAACAAAGGGATAGTTTAGGACATTCTGCTTTGAAGATTTTATAGAGACAATTCCTCTCTTGGAACTCCATCCATCACTGACAGTGTATTCTAAATAAACTCTAACCCTAAAAAAATTAAATAAATAAAATAATAAGATTATAGAACCTAAGCCACAAGCAAACTAAGATTATAGAAATTAAATATAAAAGTTGTAACTATAGAACTCCTGGGAGAAAATAGGAATATATGTTTTTTTTCTTTTTGGTACTGGGGATTGATCCAGGCCTTCATACTAAGCTACATTCTCAGCCCGTTTTTATTTTTGATTTTGTGACAGGGTCTCACTTATTCACTAAGTTGCCCAGGCTGGGCTGGAAGTTGTGATCCTCCTGCTGATGCAGAGTGCTGGCATTACAGGCGTGTACCACTACGCTCACCTAGAACTCTGTCTTCATGATCTTGGATTAGGTAATAGTTTTTCAAATATGGCATGTAAAACACAAACAAAAAATAGATAAATTGAATTTCACTAAAACTAAAATTTTTTGCTTTACAGTGAACACTGTTAAAAAGTGAGCCAAGCTTGGGAACAGCGCAGTGATTAGTATTTGCCTACCTAACTGGCAAGGCCCTAAGTTTGATAACCCAGTACTGCTTAAACCAAGTGTGGTAGCACCGGCCTGTAATCCCAGCACTAGGGAGGCAGAGTCAGAATTGCTGTGAGTTGAAGGCCAACCCTGGCTACATAGTGAGTCCAGGACTAGCGTGGATTACTGATTGAGGCACTATCTCACAAAATAATAATAATTAGCCAAGAAAAGGAACCAGAAAAAAAAACTTGCCATTATATATCATAACCAAAACTTCAGAAATTCAACACAAAGAGAGAATATTACAAGCAAGAAGAGCATAGGACTTGATTAAAGTGCTTGCTTAGCATGTGAAAGGCCCTGGATTCAATTCCCCAGCACCACAAAATTAGCCAGATACTGTAATCCCAGTATTTGGGAGGCTGAAGCAAGAGGATTACCATGAGTTGGAGGCTAGCCTGAAGTGCACAATGAGACAGTGAGTTCAGCACCAGCCTGGACTACAAAATCAAGACCCTGCTTCAAAAAAAAAAAAAAGAAAGAAAGAAAGAAAGAAAGAAAGAAAGAAAGAAAGAAAGAAAAGAAAAAAGAAAAGAAAAAGAAAAGAAAGAGGAAGAAAAGAAAGTTAATCAAGTGCGGTAGCACAGGCCTATAATCCCAGCTACTCCAGAGACTGAGAGGAAGATGGATGGTGTGACAAAATACACCACATCCACAACTTAAGAGAGAAAAGATTTATTTAGCTCACATTTTCAGAAGGTCTCACACAGTCCATTCTTGGCCGGCTGGTCACGGTGAAAGCATATGGCAAAGGCTGGAGAGATACTTAAGGCGTTGCAGACAGAAACCAAACAGAAGCCAAGTGAGTCTGGAGACTCAAGACCAGGCCAGGCCAGAGCTTTCCTAGGAAGAAGCTTTAACAATGTTTGTTCTTTATTTTTTTTTCCTTAGTTTAAACTGCCTGTTGGGCCCCCAGGCCTAGTTGGGTGCCCCTCCTCATTTCCTGGACCACAAGTCAATAACAGACAGGAACGTCTGCCCTGAGCAACCTTTGGTCTCAACAAGTTGACACAATCTTTCCAGGTCAAGCCCATGTGTCTGCCCCTTCCAGCCAGGCCCTACCTCCCAATAATACTATATACAAATACATGAGGCTTTTGGGGGACACTCCAGATCCAACCCATAGCAGATGGCAAATATGGGGGCAGCCTAGACAATTTACCAAGACCCAATCTTAAGATTAAATAAAGATGAATAAATAAATAAATAAATAAATAGGTGTGGATTTAGCTTACAGTGATGGCATTGGGGATGATCCCCAGTAATGGGAAAAATGAAGAAAGAAATATTTGAATATCTGCAAATCTTGTATGTGATTAGCAAGTAGCATCCAGAATATATAAACTCTATTGTTTTTGGGGGACAGTTGTGGTTTGACTCTGGAATGTCCCCCCAAAAGTCTCATGTATTTAAATGTTAGGGATTATCTATGGAACCATGTGCTGTTGGTAGATTGGGGCCTAGTGTGGAGGGGTGGATTACAGTTAAATTAGGATTAATGGCATGTAAGTTAGGATTAACAGCACGTGGTGGCCACACCTTCCACAGCTGGATCCAGAAGGGGCAAATCACTGGGCTGAGACCTGGAGGGATATATAAGCTGCTTCCTGCCTTCCTTGGAGGACTAGGGCTAGTTTCAACTAGTCTCAGTTTGCTTTGACTTGCCTTCCTGTTTGTGATGTGAGAAGCTGCCTCCACCTTTGCCTCTGCCATGTACTTTGATTGCTGCCAGCTGCCCCTGAGTGTACTGTGACTTTCTGAAACTGTGAGCTAAAGTAAACCTTTCCTCCCCTAAATTTGTGGATATTGGGTATTGAGTCACAGCAACAGAAAATTAACTGAGAGTTTTGCCCTCTTTTATTTTGTTTTGGATTTTTGTTTGTTAGTTTGTTTTTGAGACAAGGGCTTAATTTGTAGTCCAGGCTGATGCTGAACTCACTGTGTAGCCCAAGCTAGCCTTGAATTCATGGCAATCCTCCTGCCTCAGCCTTCCAAATGCTAGAATTACAGACATGCACCACCGTGCCCTGTGTATGTGGTGCTGGGGATGAGAATCCAGGGCCTTTTGCTTGCTAGCCAAGTATTTAACCATTGAACTACTCCCCCATTCTCCTATAAAGAACGTTTGCAGCCAAGAGTAGTGATGCACACCTGTAAACCCATCACTTGAGACACTGAAACAAAAGGATAACCTAAAGTTGAAGTTCAGCCTGGACTACATAGAGAGACCCCCATCTCAAAAAACAAGGAGTTTGAGGTCTTACCTCAGCAAATAAAGTGCTTGCCTAGCAAGTGCAAGGCCCTATGTTTGATTCCTCATCACCATGTAAACTAGATGTCGTGATACATACACATCTTGTAGCCTGGGCTACGTAGTGAGTTCAGGACCTGCCTGGACTACAGAGTGAGACCCTGTCTCCACAAAGAAAAAAAATTAATACTGAAAAAAAACAAATGACTTACCTTTTTACATTAGCAAAATATTTCAATAGGCATGTGTCCAAGAGACATATGCAAGGCTGGAAACATATCTCAGTAGTTAAAGCACTTGCCTAGCCTGTCCAGTGCCACAGGTTCGATTCCCCAGCACCACAAACAAATTAGCTCTGTGTCATTGCATGTACCTTTAGTCCCAGCACTTGCGAGGCTGACACAGGAGGGTTACCATGGGCTACATAGTAAGTTCAGAAACAGCCTGGACTATAGAGTGAGACTCTGAGAAAAAAAATGAAGACAAGTGCAAATACACATAGGTGATGTTGATCACAATTCTCCAGTAGGGAAGAACAAGTCAAAATTATAGTGAGCCAGGCTTGATGTAGTCCTGCATACTGAGGAGACTGAGGTGGATTGCTTGAGCCAGAAAGTATGAGGCAAGCCTAGGCAAATTGTGTTTATGTGAAATAAACCTTAAATGTGAGTCCCCTTCATTTTGCCCTGTTACAAAGGAAGAAGTATTAGGACATAGACATCTTGGAGGAGGCATTACTCTGTCCCATTTCTATCTCAACTGGGTGGGCTACAGTGAAATTCTGGGACACTTTACCTGCACAGGTAGAAGAGCTCAGCACTCCAGCTGGCGGCCCTTGTTTCAGTTTTCAGCCTCAGTTCAAGAGGCCACTTGTTTTTCTTTTTGTTTTGTTTTGCCTTTTGGCTACTGGAGATAGAGCCTGGGGCTTCACATTGAGACAGCTCAGCCCATTTAAGAGGTTTACCTCACATAAACACAATTATGGGACAAATGCATCAATTATGGGGAAGTGCGGAAGAGATCAGTAGAAAAATGAAGATGTACCAATAGACAATTGATTTAAAAAACAGACTTTTTTTGAGATAGGGTCTCACTCTCTAGCTCAGGCTGGTCCTGACCTCAGTATGTAGCTCAGGGTAGTCTCAGAACTCATGGTAATCCTCCTGTTTCAGCCTCCCAAGTGTTAGGATTATGGGTAGGCACCACCACACCCAGTTTATATGATACTGATGAATAGAAACCAAGACCTTACCCTTGCTAGGCAAGTGCCCTAACCACTTAGACACACCCCCAGCCCATATATACATTTTAAACACATTTTTAATTTTGCCCCCTCCCCCCAAAAAAACCCTCATAGCTTCACACACACACACACACACACACACACACCTCCCCCCCAGCTAACCCCTTCAAACAGAGACAGTCTGAATTTGAATAAGTTCTGTCAGGGATCAGTGTTGACTAAATCTTGATGGCTGTTTGCCAACAAAAGGCCACATGGCCCCAACCAACCTCTTCTGGCCCAACTTCTCCAGGCTAAATCAACCCTCGGGTCACATTTAGGCCAAATTCCTCTAGCCGCACAACCTAACGCAGCTGTCAACCAGCACCAACCGATCTTTTCTCCTCAGTTGAACTCCAGTCAAGGCTGGAGTGCTGGGGACAGCATCTGCCTCTGGCTCTCCAGCTCAGAACTGCCCTTGAGTCACAGCCAGCATTTTTGCAGATTTCACTTGCAAATGAGATTCAAACTGGTGGGAGGGGCCAGGAATGGAGGTGGCAAAAGGAGCGTGTGGATTCCTGTAGGATAATGGGAACATAAATGAACTGCCTTTCGCGGAAAGCAGCCTTGCTTCAAAATCTTTCTGAGCAACAGTGGTGATGTGCTAGGCAGAGAAGCACTGGTAGGTTTTAATTTTTCTGAACATTTAACAGTGAAATTCATTTCAGAAAAGGAAATACAGTATGGAAAACCCAGGGGAAAGAGAAAAAAAAATACACAGTTCAACAAAAGTACCCCAATCCTTTGTCCTTGGTCATTCTTAGTTTTCCCTCTGATGAGAAGCCTGCTGTGGAGGAGGGGAGAGACTAATTTTTATTTTTACCCATTCGCTTTGCAACGCTAGGATGGAACCCAGGGCCTCATATGTGCCAAGCAATTGCTCAGCCACTGAGCTACAGCCCCAGCCCAAGATCAGTTTTCATAATTGATGTTAGACCTAGTTTACTGACTCTTGGCCCAGTTTACATCAGGTTTTTCAGCAATGCATTGCTACTAGTGTGACAAGGGTCAAATTGTTGCCAGACAAACAAAGCTGTTGAGTGTATGAGCTTCCCTCACAAACACAAAAAAATGCTACTGAGCCTGAAGGCAGAGACATGGTGTCATCAAAAAGTACTGTGAATGTTGCTGCTGAGTGCTACCAGACAGAAAGGCAGGGATTTTCAGTATGAGAAACAGCACATTGAACCTTAGCAGCAGTGTGGAACAAGTTTTAAATTGTTCAGTGTGATCAATTCGTTGTGAGTTACAGTTGAGAGAAGATTTTTTTCTTCTTTTTGGAGGCAGGAGATAAAGATTTTATTAAGGTGATCACATATCTGAAATCCAAGGTGAGACCTGAGTCCTCCCAGATAATGGGACATCAGTATTTGTTTATTTATATATTGTGGTACCACGATTGAATACAGGACCTTTGCCCTGAGCTATACTCCCAGCCCCCTTTTTATTGTTTGAGACAGAGCCTTGCTAAGTTACTAAATTGCCCAGTCTGGGCTAGAATTTGCAATCCTCCTGCCTCAGCCCCTCAAAGTGCTGGGATTACAGGCCAGCACTGTCCCTCCAGGCCAGGCCGGGGCAAAAGTATTTGAACCTGGGCGGGAGCTCTGGTGGAGGTAGGGACTGGACAGTGGGAATGTCAGAAGGCTTTGTGGAGAGTTCTAAGTTGTTTTTGTTTGTTTGCCTAATATTTCTCTGAGCTGTGACCTTCAGACATTGGCCTGTTTCCTGGCCAAACTAGAGCCTCAAAAAGCTGGTTTGCTCCCCATCCAGACTGGACCTTGACCTGGCCAAAGCCCAGGTCACAAGCCAGACCATTAGGTGGCCTTCCATGTCAGTGCTAACATTTTAACACTGACATATAACACCTGGCATTGTGATGTGGGCCTGGGTCCCCATCCCTGGGGATGAAAGAGAGGGGGTAAAGAGGAAGGATTAAATGGAAGTAGACACTGTGTATACACTCACTTCCCAGCACTGCCATAACTAAGTGCCACCAACTTCATGGTTTCAATGACAGAACCTTGTTGTCCCCACAGTTCCGGAGGCTAGAGGTGCAAAGACATGTGTTGGCAGGGACGTGCTGCCTCTGAAAACTCTAGGAGAGACTTTATTCCCTACTTTTCTTAGCAAGAAGATGTGTTTTAAAGTATTTCAGAGATCATAGATCACATACGAATGGCTTGGTAACATGAATTGTATCAGTTTCATAAGAACTGCGTGATCATGCCACTTCAGATTCAGCTTTTTAAAAATGTTATCAAGTTTTTAGCCAGGTGTAGTAGCACACACCTGTGATCCCAGAACTCAGGAGGCCGAGGCTGGGGGATTTTGTTGTGTTCGATGCCAGTCTGGGCTACATAGTGAGTTCAGGACCAAGACTGGCCTGGACTGTGGAGCACTTAGAAATGATGTGTGTAGGAAACAGTTTGAGAAATGGGCAAATGATTTCATCCTCCATCATTTCTAGTATTTTTTTTTTTTGAGTCTTCTTCTGTAGTCCAGGCAGGCCTTAGACTCATGGCAATCCTGTCTCAGTCACCTGAGTATTGGAATTACAGGTGTGTGCCACAAAACCTGGCTTGTTTTTTTTTTTTTTTTTTTTTTTTTTTTTTTTTTTTTTTTTTTTTTTTTTTTTTTTTTTTTTTTTTTTTTTTTTTTTTTTTTTTTTTTTAATGGGACTGGGGATCGAGCCCAGGGCCTTGGACTGAGCTACATCTCCAGAACTTTTTAAAATTTTTTAGGCATTGATATATTTACCTATCTCGTCTTGATGGTTTTTATTTCCCTTTCCCTTTTCCCCTTTCTCCTCCCCACCTTCTCACCCCACCCTCTCCACAAAGTCTGTCTTCTTACTCTCTTCCAGCTCTCTTTTTATGGTTTGACTTTTTCATAGGAGAGAAACTGGCTGATATTTATCCTTTTGTGCCTGGTGCATTTTGCTAAGCATGACAGTCTCGGATGCATCCATTTTCCTACAAACGACTCTTGTATCTCCATTGCGTAAATCTTTTTTTTTTTTTTTTTTTTTTGAGACAGGGTCTCACTCTGTAGCCCAGGCTGTTCCTGAACTCACTGGTGTAGGCCAGGCTGGCCTTGGACTCAGGACAATCCACCTGCCTCAGCTTCCCAAGTGCTGGGATTATAGGCATGCGCCACCATGACCAGCTTTAAGCGGTGCTGGGGAATCGAACTCAGGGCCTTGTGCTTGCTAGGCAGGTACTTTAACCACTGTGCCATTCCTCCAGCCCCTGTGCAAATCTTCTTTATCCACTCATTTATTGATGGACATGTCAGCTGCTTTCAGGATTTGGCTATTATAAGTTGTACTGCTATAAACATGGGTATGCATGTATCACTCTTGTGTGATGACTTGAACTCTTTGGGGAAGATATGCAGAAGAGGTATAGCTGGGTCAAATGAGATATCTATTTTCAGTTTTTTGAGAAATCTCCATACTGCTTTTCCATAATGGTTATACCAGTTTACAATTCTACCAACAATGTAGAAGAGTTCCTTTTTCTCCATATTCCAGCTAGCATTATTTTATTTTATTTTATTTTATTTGATACAAGGTCTTGCTTTGTAGTCTGAGCTGGTCCTGAACTCATTATGTAGCCTAGGTTGGCCTCAAACTCATGGCAGGTATCCTGCCTCACTCTCCCAAGTGCTAGGATTACAGGCATGGGTCACACCATGGCCAGTTTATATGGTTCTGGAGGATCAAACCCAAGGCCTTACACTTACTAGGCAAGTGCTCCATCCACTGAGCTATTCGTCCAGCCATTTTTTGAATTCTTGATACCAGCTATTCTTACAAGAATGAGACAGATTTAATAGTGTTGTTTTGATTTGCATTTCTCTGTTGGCTAAAGATGCTGAACATTTTTTCATGTATTTATTGGCCATTCAGATTTCTTTTGAAAACTATTCATTTCAGTTTTCCATTTCTTGATGAGGTGTTTTATTTTGAGGAGTCTAATTTTTTTCAGTTCTTTACATATTCTAGATAATATTCCTCTGCCTGAGGAATACATGGCAAAAATTTTTTTTCCATTCCTTAAGTTCTCTTTTCACTCTGTTGATTGTTTCCTTTGCTGTGCAATAACCCCATTTGTTTATTCTTGGTGTTATCTCATGCATGTTGGGTGTTTTATTAAGAAAATCCTTGCCTGTGCCTATATTTTCTTCCAGAGAGTTCAATGTTTCCATTTTATTTTATTTTAATTTGTTTTTGAAACAAGGTTTTACTCTGTAGTCCAGGCTGACCCTGAACTCACTGTGTAGCCCAGTCTGGTCGTGAGCACACAGCAATCCTCCTGCCTCAGCCTCCTCACTGCTGGGATTACAGGCATGTGCTATAACTCCCAGTTTTTGTGGTGCTTGAGAATCAAATTCACGGTCTTGTATTTGCTAGGCAAGTGCTCCAATCACTGTGCTATTCCTCTGCTTCCTGTGTTTCCATTTTAATGTCTAGACCTGTGAACCACTTTGATTTGATTTTGGCACATGGTGGAAGATGTGGATCTGGTTTCATTCTTCTGCACATGGCTAGCCAGTTTTCCCATTGTTAAGGGAGCTATCTTTTCTCCAGCGTGTTTTGGTCCCTTTAACAAAGATCAAATGGCTGAAGATACTTGAGGTTATCTCTGCATCCTCAGTTCTGTTCTATTGATACTCTTGTCTGGTTTGTACCAATAATATGTGTTTTTTTAAAATCACTGTTGCTTTATAATATAATTTGATGTCCAGGATTATGATGCCTCCTACTTTTGTTTTGTTGCATAGTATTGTTTTGACTAATCTGGGTCTCTTCTAGTCCCTTGTAAACTTTCAGATTGTTTTTTTCTAGTTCTGTGAAAAATGTCATTGCTATTTTGACTGGGACTGCATTGAATCTGTACATCAGTTTAGGAAGTATGGTCATATTGACAATGTTGGTTCTGCATATTTAGGAACAGCGATGTCTTTCAATTTATTCTTTAATTTCTTTTTTCAGAGTACTATAGTTTTCAGTATAAAGGTCCTTCACTTGTTTAGTTAGGCTGATTCCTAGATGTTTAATTTTCTTTGGGGCTAGTGTGAATGAAATTGTTTTTCTGACCTCTCTCTGCTTTCATTGCTGCTTAGAGGAATGCTATTGATTTTTGTCTATTGGTTTTATGTCCTGCCATTTGGCTGAATTTGTTTGTTCTCTTACTTTTTTCTTTTTGGGATAGGGTCTCACTTTGTAATCCAGGCTTGTCCTAAACTTGCAACATAACAACATAACCCATGCTGGCCTCATACTCACAACAATCTTCCTGCATCAGCCTCCTAAGTGCTGGTATCACAGGTGTGCACCACCACACCTGATGTTTATTAGTTTTAAGACTCTTCTGGTTGAGTTTTTAAGAGTTTTCTATATAAAAGAGCATATCATCAGCAAATAAGGATAGTTTGACCTTTTCCTTTCCTAGGTATACCCTCTTTAGTCCCTTCTCTTGCCTGATTGCTCTAGCTAAGATTTTGAGCTCTATGTTGAGTAGGAGTGGTGAGAGTGGACATCCTTGTCTTGTTCCTGATTTGAGGGGAAATGCTTTCTTTCCCCCCATTTATCTTTCTTTATCTCTCTCTCTCTTTCTCTTCTGTTTTGTTTTGAGATAGGGTCTTGCTCTGTAGCACAAGCTGGTCCTGAACTCACTGTGGAGCCCAGGCTGGCCTCGGGCTCATGGCAATCCTCCTTCCTCAGCCTCCCGAGTGCTGGGATTAGAGGCATGCATCACCATGCCTGGTTTATGTGGTGCTGGGGAATCCAACTCACTTGGATACTTAGTGCTTCACTGAGCTATTCCTCCAGCCCGTTTGAAAGTATCTTATTGAGGATTTTGGCATCTGGACTCATTCATGAAATTGGCCTGTAGTTTTCTTTCTTTGTTGTTGTCTCTGATTTTTTTGACCAAAGTGTTGGTGGCTCCCAGGAGGGAATTTTTCAGTGTTCCTTCTCTTTCAGTTTCATGGGAGAATTTGAGAAGCAATGGCTCTAACTCTTCTTTGAAGTTCTAATAAAAATCTGCGGTGATTACATCAGGTCCTGGGACTTTCTTTGTTGGTAGACCTTTTATTGTTGCCTCAATTTCATCCCTGGCTCTTGCTGTATTCAGAGTGTTATATCTTCTTGGTTCAATTTTTTTTTTTTCCTTTGGAGACAGGGTCTTGTTCTGTAGTTCCAGCTGGTTGTGAACTCACTTTGTGGCTTTGTAGCCCAGGCTAGCCTTAGACTCTGGCAATCCTCCTGCCTCAGCCTCTGGAGTGCTAGGATTACAGGCTGGGGAATTGAATTCAGGGCCTTGCACTTGCAAGGCAAGTGCTTTAACCTCTGTGCCATTCCTCCAGCCCCTCTTGGTTCAATTTTGGTATCTCAAATGTGTCTAGGAATTTAACCATTTCTTCTGGGATCTTGAACTTATTGGCATGTAAGTGTTCAAGTTCCTTCCTTCTACTGCTTTTGGATTTGACTTGTTCTTTTTTTTTTCTCTAGAACTTTTAGCAGCATCTTTAGATTATTTTTGAGATTGTTTTTTTCATACATGCATTCATAGCTAAAATAGTAATGCTGCTTTCACTGTGTCCCATAGATTTTGGTATAATATGCTTCCATTGTCATTTGACTTTAGGAAGTTTTTGATTTCTTGATTTCATACTTGATTTCTTCTGTGATCCATCACTTGTTCAATACTATATTATTTAGTCTCCATGTATTTGTATAATTTCTGTAGTTTCTTTTACTATTGATTTCTAGTTTCATTACACTATAATCTGAAAGCATGCAGTAAATGATTTCAATTCTTTTGTACTTATTTAAGCATGTCTTATATCTAAGGACATGCTCTATTTTGGAAAAAGTCTCATGTGCTGCTGAGTAAAAAAGTGTTTTTCTTACTAAGACAGAGAATTGCTCTGTTTTCAAGCCATTCCTGAACTCCCTCTGTAGCCCAGGTTGGCCTTGAACAACTCATGGCAATCTTCCTGCCTCAGCCTCTTGAGTGCTGGGATTAGAGGTATGTGCTAAAATGAATAGTTAATTCTTTTTCCTCCTCCTCCTCCTCCTCCTCCTCCTCCTTCTCTTCTTCTTCTTCTTCTTCTTCTTCTTCTTCTTCTTCTTCTTTTTCTTCTTCTTCTTCTTTTTGTGGCAGAGTCTTGTTCTGCAGTCCAGGCTGGCCTCAAACTCACAACAATCCTCCTGCCTCAGCCTACCAAATGGGATTATAGGTGTGTACCACTATCCACTAGGCCTGGTTTATGCAGTGCTAGGGAATCAACCCTGGGGCTTTAACCTCTGAGCTATTTCTCTAGCCCAGTCAATTTTTTTTTTTTTTTTTGAGACAGAATCTCATTCTGTAACCCAGGCAGGTCCTGAACTCACTGATGTAACCCAGGCTGGCTTTGGACTGAGAACAATCTGCCTGTCTCAGCCTCCCGAGTGCTGAGATTACAGGCATGCACCATCACGCACAGCTTTTTATGTGGTGCTGGGGAATCAAACTCAGGGCCTTTCTCTTGCAAGCAGCACTTTAACTGCTGTGCGATTCCGCCAGCCCTGAGCTGGAATGTTTATACTATAATCCTCTATCACATTTGGTCATGTCTTTACCATTTGTACAGGTCACTCATTTCCAAGGTCAGTTGATAGACGGCACCTTCACCACTGCAAGGAGTTAGTAATCAAAATGTTGACAGTTTAGCAAATACAAATTTATTCACCCAAGGAAAACAATGGAAGATTACTTGTGTGACTGGGTAAGCTTTCTTTTTTCTTTTCTTTTCTCTCTCTGTCTCTTCCTGGTACTGGGAACCAAGCACAGGACCTTGGCACTAAGTTACATCCCAGTAACATTTTATTTTGAGACAGGGTCTCACCAAGTTGCTAAGTTGCCCAGGCTGGGCTTACAGGCACGCCCCACCATGCCCCACCATGCCCAGCTTTATGTGGTGCTAGGGAATTAAACTGAGGGCCTGTGCTTGCAAGGCAAGTGCTTTAACTGCTGTGCCATTCTTCCCGGCCTTTTTTTTTTTTTTTTTTTTTTTTTTTTTTACATTTTAAACTCATCCATAAACATAGAGCTGGCTGGAATGGAAGCTCCCAAGTATTCAGTAATCGCTTTGGAATAATGGGATTTAGGGAGATTCTTATTTTCTTCTTTCTACTCTTTTGCACTGTATGCATTTCTCTACAAGTAGGAATTATATGTAAAATTTTTAGGAAAGTATTTTCATTTTGGAAACAAAAGAGCAAGTTGGGGGATATCCCCAGCTACCAGAGGAAGGAAGCCATGCTTTATATGTACCCGAGGTACCATGAACTCTTTATGTGACATGATATAGGCACGGGATAGTCTAATGGACAAAACATTTTGGTGGGAAGCTGGGGCTGGGGCATAGCTTAGTGGTTAAAGCACTTGCCTTGCATGCAAAAAGTCCTGGGTTCAGGTCCCCAGCACCACATAAACCAGGCATGGTGGTGCACACCTGTAATCCCAGCACTCACAAGGCTAAGGCTGGAGCATTGTCTTGAGTTCATGAACAGCCTGGGCTCCATCCTGAGATCAGGACCAGCTTGTACTACAGAATAAGATCCTGTCTCAAAAAAAGTTATAGATTAAGGTATAACTATAATAGATATCTATCATACTACTTTATAGTCAACTTTGCCACATTTGCTCATGAAACAATGGCCTACCTCAGAAAGGAGCTTTATTATTTGCATGGAAGCTTCAAGGCAGGATAGACACTCTTACTGTCTGCTTTACTTTAAGGTGTGGAGGGGTAGAGTCTGGCAGTGGCACAGTTTAGACCCCCATGTCTTGATACCAAACCTGGTATGTGTCCAGGACTCTCACATTCCTCCCTAGTTCCCAAAGAATTACAATAAAATGAACTAACACGATCTCAGAAAACAGCTGAGAGCTGAGGGAGGCTGTTATGGTCTGGATCTGGAATAACCCCCAAATCCTCATGTATTTAGATTAAGTGGGTTTTACCTGCTGAGAGGAGGTTTGGCCTAATGGGGAGGGGCTGATTACTAAGGGTGCTAAAATCAGTGGGGGTATGGCATATCACACTTGGAAAGATATACTCCCACCCCTGCTTCTCCCCAGAAGCCTCTTCTTTCTCTTTCCATGCCCTGGGCAGCTATCCTCCCCAAGACCCTTCCACCATGCTACCACTGCCGGCTGACCATGAACAGACTGGGACCTCTGAAATGAACTAAAAGAAACCTTTCCTTCCTGGTTGAGGTGTCAGGTATTATGTTCCAGCAATAAGAAAGTGGCTAAGACAGAGGCGTCTGAGAGAAACAAACCAGAGCTGGGAAAGACCCCTGTGGAGGAGTGGCCACAGCCCAGGACCAGGTCTTCTACTCTGAAGGGCCAAAGGCCTGTCCTTGGCGGTTCCCAATGGAAAGAGGGGCAGACTCTCACAGAATAGGAGACTGAGGGAGGTACCAGCCTGTCAGTTGGAACTGGAACGGTAGCAAGGTCAGCTATTCCTCCCCTCCAAGTCAGTCTCTGCAATGCGTTCTGGCAGGCTTGTTACCATGGAAATGAGAGGGCTGGATCCCCAAAATCTCATGTTTTGTAAGGGATTGCATCATGGGAGGTGCTGTACTGCAGGAGATTAGTCCACTGATGACATCTTCGGTTACTGGGACATGTATCTTTGGATGTACCTAGAATTTGTACACATGAGGCTTTTGGGCAACATTCTAAGTACAAACCATAGCACTTGGCGTGGTGATGCACATCTGTAATCCTACTCTGGGAGGCTGAGGCAAGATGATGGTAAATTCAAGGCCAGTGTAGGCAACTTAGCAATTTAGTGAGAACTCTTTCTCTCTCAAAAAAAAAAAAAAAATTAAAAGGCCAGAGATGTAGCTCAGCACAGAGGCCCAGGGGTCAATCCCTAATACTGCAAAAAGAAAAGCATTGGAATTGTTTGTTCTTTTTTTAATTTAATTTAATTTAATTTAATTTAATTTAATTTTTTGAGACAGGGTCTCATTCTATGGGCCAGGCTGGTCCTGAACATGATCACTGGTGAGCCCAGATGGGCCCTGGACTCAGGACAATACACTTGCCTTAGCCTTCTGAGTGCTGGGATTACAGACAAGCACCACCACACCCAGCTTTATGTGGCGCTGGCTTTGTGCTTGCAATGCAAGCGCTTTAACTGCTCTGCCATTCCTCTAGCCTGTTTGTTCTTCTTTAATCTGCAATGTTCTTCATATATTCTAGATACAAGTCCTTTATCAGATATATGTTTTGGAAACATTTTCTCCTAGTTTGTGGCTTTCTTGTTTTCATTCTCATGGTATCTTTTCAGAAACAGAAGTTTTTAATTTTGATGAAATCCAAATTACTAAATTTTTATCATTTTGCTTTTAGTGGCATACTTTTTTTTTGAGACATGGTCTTACTCTGTGGTCTAGGCTGGTTCTAAACTTACTATGTAGCCCAGACTTGCCTTGAACTCACAGCAGTCCTCCAAGTGCTAGGATTATAGGCGTGCACCACCATACCCACCTTAGTGGCATATCTTATAAATCTTGTCTAATTCAAAGACACAAAGATGTTTCAGTTATCCTTTCATCTAGACACAGTTTTAGATTCAAGATAAGACCTCATTAAATTGCTGAGCCATCAGGTTGGGCTTGAACTTGTGGTCCTCAACCTCCCAGAGTGCTGGAATTAGAGGCCTGCACCAGTGGGCTTGTTTCTAAGTCTTGCAATCAGGTAGTATTGTTTCCAATTTTGCTTTCACTTTCAAAATTGTCTTGGCTCTTCTACTCTCTTGCATTTTCATGTGAATTTTAGCTAGCTAGTTCATTTCTATAACTTTTCTCCTATAAAGCAGAGACAGAAATACAGCATATTGATGAAAGACCCAGGCCTCTGGGGTCTGCCTAGGCTCACGTCCTAGCAGGACCTCTGCAAGACAGCTTGACTTTGGGGAAGTCACCTGACCTCCGCAACTCCATTTCTCATTTATAAAGATGAAATATTAATAGCTCCAATCTCCTGGGGTGGTGACGGAGCTTATAATGGAGATAATGCATGTAATGCTGAGAGACCCAAAATGCAGTTAATGGCCAGACTATGTATGACAGCAGCATCTGCCCCATTGCCTCTGTAGCGACCACCCCAGGAAGCTGTACCTCAGCCTCTGCAGCAATCATCCAGAATAGTCAGGACTTGACCAACTCAGTAAGTGCCAACTTCCCTAATTTTTGCCCCTGCTTCTAACTCAGGACCCAGCGGAGAAAGACAAACATGTTCCTGAAGCCGTCACATGGGACATTTCTAGTACACGCACTGCCAGCTTTCTGGCACCAACAACCTCCGATCAGTGGGCACCTCAGGCTTCCCTTTCCCCATCCTCAGGCATTCCTGCTCCCTGCCTGCCTGAGAGCCTCTGCCATACCCAGGCGACGTTTAGTCCTGAGTAAATAGCCTTCTTCTCATTTGGATTGTCTTTCTTTATTTCCAGAGTGCTTACCTGTATTCTCAGTATAATGATTACCCAATACATTTTATTTTTTACATTTATTTTAAATTTTATTTGTTTTGTGGGACTGGATCAAAACCTTTATGCTGAGCTACATCTCCAACCCTATTTTATTTTATTTTTGAAACAGAGTCTCAAAAAGGAAAGAAAGAAAGAAAGAAAGAAAGAAAGAAAGAAAGAAAGAAACACAGAGTCTCACCCTGCAGTCCAGGCTGTTCTTAAACTCACTGTGTAGCCTAGGCTGGCTTCATTCTCATTCTCACAACAGTCCTCTTGCCTCAGCCTCTGCATGCTTGAGATTCCAGGCAAATACCATGAGGTCTGGTTTATGTTGGTGCTGGAAAACCGAACTCAGAGCCTTACACTTGCTAGGCAAGTGCTCTAACCACTGTGATATTCCTCCAACCCTTATAGTTTTATTTTTGATTTTGAAATAGGATTTTACTAATTTGCTGAGTTGCCCAGAGTGGGTTTGAATTTACAATTCTCCTACTTTGGTCTACCAGAGTGCTGGAATAACAAACCTGTAAAAAAGAACCTAAGACCCAATACATTTTATAGAGAGGAGTAGAGTTGCTTGTTAAATAAAATTTTAATTTATAGAATCCCAGTATGAAACATAAAAGTAGCACAGCAGTAGTTTTTTTTTTAAATTTAATTTGAGTCAGTTATTGAAGGTGCCAGCAGCTCTTGAGGTCTGTGTGGTTTACTGGCCAGCAGAGTGAGGCCTACACAGAAACAGCTTTGTCTGAGACCCCTGCAGGTGGTGGTGATCTGGCACCACTTACTGTAGTATGGGTGTCTTCCAGAGTGGAGAAGTGGAGATCATTGACAATGACCAGGAAAACTGACCCACCCCAAGTTGTGCTGCCTTCGCTGACACTGAACAACTGATCATTAATAAAGAGAAAAATCAAGTGACAACTAACCTCACCAACATGGGTTTTGATACTAACCATATGACTAGATGTAGATTTGATGAGGCTTTTTTCTAATCTGATTGAAGCACTGCCTTTCATGGTGGTGCACGATGCCGGTAGGCCCAAGTTCCACGCAGAGCACAAAGGAGAAATGAAAAACATCTATCCCAAGGAGGCTTCCTCTGTGGTCCTGACAGAGGTGAAGGAAATTGCAGAAGCATCCCTCAGAAAGACTGTTGCCAGTGCTGTGGTCACAGTGCCTGCCTGCTTTAATGACTTTCAGCATCAAGCAACCAAAGATGCCAGAGCCATTGCTAGTCTCAATTTAGAATTAGCAGGGAACCAACTGCTGCTGCTACTGCATACAGCTTAGACCAAAAGGTTAGATCTGAAAGAAACATGCTGATTTTTTATTTCGGAGATGGCACTTTGGATGTGTCAATCCTCACTAAAGAGGATGGAATCTTTGAGGTGTAATCCACAGTTACAGACACTCAGCTGGGGAGGACTTTGAGAACTCTTTGGTTAGCCATTTTATTAATGAGTTCAAGTGCAAGTGTAAGGACACCAGTGAGAACAAGTGAGCTTGCCGGCCATCTGCATCCTGTGTGGAAATGGGCTAAGTAAACCCTCTCTTCTAGTACTATGGCCTGTGTTGAGATGGATCCCCTATAGGAGGGAATCTTTTTTTTTTTTTTTTTTAATCTCGCTCTGTAGCCCAGGCTGGTCCAGAACTCACTGGTGTAATCCAGGCTGGTCTTGGACTCATGGCAATCCTCCTGCCTCAGCCTCCTAAGTTCTGGGATTGTAAGCATGTACCACTATGCCCAGTTTATGTGCCAGAGAATTGAATCCAAGGCCTTGTGCTTTCTAGGCAAGTGCTCTAATCACTGGGATGTACCCCAACCCAAACAAAAATATTCTTGACAAGTGTAATGAATCATCGGCTGGCTTGATAAAAATGAGACTGCAGAGAATGGACGAATGTGAGCATCAGCAGAAAGAGCTAAAAAAATCTGCAGCTCCAGCACTGCCAAGCGGTGCCAGCATGCCAGTGGCAGGCCTGCAAGGATGCCTCAGTGCTTCCCTGGCAGCGAGCTCCTCCCTCTGGAGGTACTTCTCCCAAGATACCCCACTGAAGAGATCAAGTCAGCCCAAGTACAGATGGCGCATCGTTCCACACAGGAAAATGTTGTTCCTCATTTTAGCGAATTCTTTGGCAGTCTTCCCTTTTTATTTATTACTTTATTTTAATTAGAAAGTAAATTTATTGGGAGAAGTGTAAAGGGGAAAGTGAGGCAAAAAGTAGGAACTCCCTTGCAAGCAGGAGGCAGTGTCTTGCTTTATAGTCCAGACTGGTCCTGAACTTGCTGTGTAGCCCCAGTGGGTCAGCCTTCCAAGTGCTGGGATTACAGATGTCTGGCACCATGCCTGGCCAGTTTTTATGCGGTGGCAGGGAATTGAAGCCAGGGCCTTGCACTTGCTAGGTAAGCACCATAACCACAGAACTAAGCCTCAGCCCCTGTGGCAGTCTTTTGAAGTTGAACTGCTACAGTAAAGTACTGGGCATTCTCACTACTTGAATATGGAACATAAGCACAGGGAAAAGAGATAGTATTGCCTTTTACTAAGCACTGTTCTATGTAAGTGGAAAGTGCAATGCCTTAAACAAAACTATTAAAATTGGAAAAAAAAGTTTAAGTCGGTCAGTACTAGCCATGGACCTTGTGGTGACAGCACAATATGAACTGGGTGCAATGAAGGGCGATGGTGAATACATTATTTTTTAAATTCATGACTTACATCATAAGAATTGCAAATGCTAAGGTTTTGTTTTTTTCTTTCAAACAAGTCAGAGCAGACATTTGTAGAACCTCTGAAGCCAGTCTTCAAAACTCAAGACTCCAGTTCACATGAGGTGAAGCTTAGCGTTGGAGAGGGAGGCTTGGGGCTTTGCCTCTGGTCCTTAGCACGCTGCCATGCATCTGAGTCACCTTGAGCAAGTCACCGGGCCTCTGAGTTGTCTCTGCCTCTGCACATAGGCATGCAGAAGTAAACAAGAACTTCTCGAAATTTAGGTTGCTCCATAACCCAGCGGGGACGGTGGGGGAAGGGGAGAGTGTCTGTCTAAGAGCAGGCTTGAGGTGGGGCTGGAGGAATGGCTCAGCGGTTAAAGTGCTTGCCTAGCAAGCACTAACTCACTAAATCAAGTGCTAAGTACCTGAGTTCGATTCCCCAACACCATATAAGCCAGGCGTGGTGGTGCATGCCCGTAATCGAGACCCTGTCTCAAAATAAATAAATAAATAAAATAAGAGCAGGCCTGAGGAAGGGTATAGTCAAGTTCGGCCAGTTATCAACATTGAAACCCCTCTCAAAACTAAAAAGAAAAAAAATGGGGAAGGAGAAGCTGGGAATGTAACTCTCTGTGGAGGTCCTGGGTTCAATTCCCAGTACAAAACCAGAACCCTATGATGTCATTATTCCCCCCTTGAAAGCCTCCAAGTGTACTTGGATATCCCAGATTTCAATACATCACAGGGGAAAGGGGAAAGGTGGAAATGCTTCCCTGTCTTCCTGCGCCAGTCTCCCTAGCTCGTCCTGGTATAGAGGAGCATTTGGTCGGGGTCCTGGCCCGTAAGCCAGAAGAAACCCAAACTAGTCCTCACACGGATTCCTCCCAATTTTGCAGTTCCTTCCTCAATTCCGTGTGGCCATATCGCCCTCTTGCGGTGGAGAAAGGGACTGCCCCTCGAGAGCAAAACTAAAGCCAGGGCCAAAACAGGTTATCTAGCTAGTTCTTCCGGGATCCAAGGTGGATGAGAGAATGGGGAAGAAGAAGAAAGAAAAGGAGAAGGAGAAGGAGAAAGACAACATCACTAAGGATACATTCTATTGTATTTTTAAAAATTGGTGATGGTACTGGGAATTGAGCCCAGGGTCTTCTCACTGAGCTACTTCCCTAGCCCATTTTTGATTTTGAGACAGGGTCTCCCTAACTCACTAACTTGCCCTGGCTGGGCTCGAACTTGCATTTCTCCTTCTTCAGCCTCCTGTAATGATAGGATGATAGAGTGGCGCCACCACCCTGCTCTTTGCGTCTCTATCTACTTTCACCTCCTTTTCTGTCTAAAAAAGCCTGACCTACTGAGCACGCTTGCTCTCTGTTTTGTAGTGTAAATGCTCACAATGCGTTTTTGCAAAATTCATCCATGTAATCCATTCCCGTTCTTTAAACATCACCTCTCTTCCTCTCCAGAATGAGAAGGAAAAAACTGAAGGAAAAAAAAGACCAATGTATGTACTCATTCAGTGGGGAAGGGTACTGGGGGTAGGCCGAGACAGGAGGACAGGGAGAAGAAGGGAAGTAAAAGTGATTACGATGTGATATATATAAATATATATGAAAAATAAAATTAAAGTTATATTTAAAGAAATTTTAAGTGCCTGTCTAGTATTTCCCATAGGGATAGTCCTGAGCACAGGGCCTTGTTCTTAGGGTCCAGGACTAGGCATCTTGGAGCCTAAGATCAACATCTTGACCCTTATGGGGCCCATTAGCTTTGTTCTGCTCTTTGGTCACAAATAGAGCCTTAAACTTGAAGAGGAAGCAAACCATAAGCCTACAGCAGCCCAAACTGGTCAACACTTATGTTGTTAGTGGCACTGGGTATTGAACCTAAGGTCTTTGCACTCAGCTACATCTCCAACCCTTATATTTTTCATTTTGAGACAGATTCTTTCTACGTCACTGAATTGCCCAGGCTGGGCTCAAATTTGTAGTCCTTCTGCCTCATCCTTTTGTAGTACTGTTTTGTCAGCTTTTAAACACTCAATAAAAATAGGAAAAATATACCTATGAAAAATGTACAAATAATTTTCACAAAGTGAGCATACCACACAACCAGCATCCAGAGCCAGAAACAGAACAGTGTCAGCAGTCCCTATCTGGTCTCAGGGATTCCCTGCCACAAGTCACCCTGGAAATAAATGCCAATAAGACTTGAATGCCTGCTGTGGTTTTCATATGTCCCACAAGAGTTCCTGTGTTGGAAATTTAATCTTCAAAGTCATATATTAGTAATATTTGGAAGTAGGGTCTTTTGGAGGTAGTTTGGATTAGAGGAAGTCATGAGGGTGAGTAAGGTCCCGTGATGGCATTTGTGATTTTATGAGACACCTGAGCTTGCAGCTCGCTTTCACTCATCATTCAATACTCTCCCCCACATCATGATGCCACCAAATGCCCCTCATTGGCAGTTCCGTGTTAGTGGACTACACAACCACCAGAACCATGAGACAGATATTTGGCAGCACTGAGGATCGATCCCAGGCCTTCACATGTGCTAGGGATATGCTCTACCACTAACCACCCAGCCCTTGAACTTGCATATATGTATTTTAGTAGACAATCCTATCTCAGATAGTTTGTTACAGCAGCAGAAAACGCACTGAGACAGTGTCATAATTTTGCTTTTTAGCCAGATCTGGTGGCACAGGTCTGTAATGCTTGGGAGGTTGAGGCAGGAGGATCACAAATTCTAGCCTAGCTTGAGTCATTGAGTTAGACATTCTTGCAAAATGAAAAACAAACAAAGTTCTGGATGTAGCTCAGTGTATATGCTTTGGATTCAGCCCCCAGTACTATAATTAATTAATTAATTAAATGTTCATTTTTGAATTTCATACAAAAGGAATTAAACAGTCCATGTTCATGATAAGACTTTTACTGAGTATTGTAAAATTAATCTGTACTGTTGCATGCCCTTCTCACTGTGGAAGTACCACATTATAGAAATACACCCAAATTTATTCATTCATTGGTGGTGGACATTTGAGAAATTCCAGTTTGGGCCCATTACCACAGTGCTTCTTTGAACACTCCCATATGGAACGTTCAGGAAATACATGTACACTTTTTTTTGGCTGCGTGACTTAGGAATGGAGATGCTGGGTCATGGGCTTGTGCTAATTGAGCTGCTGCCATTCCAGAAGGGGTGTGTACTAATTTACTAATTTACACTCCCATCAGAAATGTATGAGAGTTTCCACTGTTTCATGTTCTTGACAACAATCAGGTTATTTTCCATCTCAGCCAGCTCAGTAGGTGAGGAACAGTACCACCTTGTAGATTTAGCTTGTTTCCTTTGTGAGGAAAGCACGTATTTGTGAGTGTATCAGCTATTTGCCTTAGATATTCCACTTTGTCAAGTGCCTATTCAAAGCCTTTCGGCAAACAATTTAAAGCCTGAATTTAACCACCAGTGAATAATAAGAGTATTGTTAAGTATTCATTTCAATCCCAAATAAGTTTTATTCATGGGCTACATGGAGAGGTAGCCATTACACGTGTTAGGTATTTCTTAACACATTTGGCTTGGCGAATACAATGTGTTAGAGGGTTTGCTTACTTTATGGAGAAGGAAGCTATCTACCATGATTTTGGTTTGATTTTGTTTTTGTGGTTCTGCGATGGAATCAAGGGCCTCACACATGCTAAGTAAGCACTCCACCACTAAGCTAGAGCCTAAGTCCTTTGTTAATGGAGACTTTGAGGTAGGGTCTCACTGAGTCACCCAGGCTTGCCTCAAGTGTCCTGAGTATTTGGGGTTAACTGCATCTATAGAGTAGAGTAGAAGCTGAGTAGTTGAGATTAACTGTATTTATTTGTTTATTTACTTATTTAGCCATGCCAGAGATTAAAACCATGCATGAACAGCAAGTGCTGTACCACTGAGACATATTGCTGGTCCCTGGGAAAGTTTTTGTTATAGTTGCTGTTGTTGTTGAGGTTGTTTGTTTGTTTGTTTTAACATATTGCATCCTTTTCCCTTGGGGAAGTTTTGATATGTTCAAAATAAGTGACAAACCAAGAATCTCATTGAAGGTTTTACACTTGCCTGCCCAAGTGTGTCATCTACTACAGTGATTCTTAACCTCATTTAAGCCCCTCATCCTTTATGACCAGTATGTCAAGCCACCCCTTATGACAATAAAATAAATTGATGACTTCAAAAAGTAATATATTGCTTCTATGATATAAAGGAGAAATTTAAAAATCATAATTTATGATAACTTCTGTGATTACAACAAAAATAATTAATGATTGTAAAACTAGTTGCCTGACTTTTCCCTCTATTTTTAATTCTCCCATCCAAATACTAACCAGGCCCAGCCCTGCCTAGCTTCCAAGATCAGATGAGATTGGGCATGTTCAAGGTGGTATGGCCATAGACCCATTTTTAATTTTAAATATAAGCCTCACCTGGGGCTGGAGGAATAGCTCAGCCATTAAAGCATTTGACTAGCAAGCTCACAGCTCTGGGTTCGAACCCATAAACTGGGCATCGTGGTGCATGCCTGTAATCTCAGCACTTGAGAGGCAGAGGCAGGCTGATTACTGTCTGTTTGAAGCCAGTCTGGACTATACAGTGAGTTCAGAACCATCCTGGAGTATACAGTGAGACCCTGTCTCAAAAAAAAAAAAAAAAAAAAAAAAAGCAAGAGAAGCCTCAGCTAAATGGCAAGATGTCAACTGTGAAATCTTTCTTTGGAACCCAGAACGTCTGATGACCTCCTTAATGCTCCCAGCAGTCCTTAATTCTGTGCATCGACTAACACAAAGCACTTGAATTGATATGAGGTTTAAGTTGCTTGCAGAAAGTGAAGTCTGTCTAAAAAGAACCACAAGTGCGTGTTAGAGCAGAAGAGAAAAGAGATGCAGACACTGGGTGATGAAGACAGGGAGCACTGGAAGGATTATGTCAGTTTGACGGGATTAGGAAATGCCTGGGCAGAGCTTTTAGGCGTGTGCGATTGACTTGTGGGCCAGCAAATGAGAGAAGAACACACACCCTGGGTGCAGATGGCCCAACCAATAAACTGGCAGTTTGAATTAAATAAAAAGGATGAATGAAGATTGTGACAGCTTTTTCTCCAGGGAGCTCCGGCCTCTGCCATTGTCTGCACGCCCTGACTTGCTCCTGTCTTCACATCACTGATCTCTATTGCAGATTTGCTCCAGTCTTTAGATCTTGGCCAACACCTTTTGGTCATTGATCCATGGCACAGACTCCTACTAACTGTTCTGTGGTCGCAGATCAGTGTTTTTCTATCTCGTGCCCAAGAGACCACCGAACCTTCTAGCCATCAGCTGTGCATCCAGTCATTTTGGACTTTCTCTCTCTCCTCAGTCTTGTAAGCCTTCCAAATAAATTCCCCTTTGTTAATGCATAATTTCTACCAATTCTGCCTCTTTTAGACCCTAACCAGTACAAAGACCCCACTCAGCTTGTAGTCTTCCTACCTCTTTCTCGTCCCATAAAAGCCCTTTGCTATCCAGAGCCTCCCAAGATGGAACTTTGAGGATAATACTCCACCTCTGTCTTCCAAGGGGCTGGCCTTTGAATAAGCACGATTTCTTCCAACCAACTCTCATCTTTCAAATATTGGCCTTGGAGCGGTGAGCAGTTTGGGCTTTACACCAGCAACATAAGTAAATTTTTGACTAAAATGAAGTATAGTTGAGTGTGGTAGTGTTGGCAGTCAGCTGAGGGTTGTTTTGTCCAATTCAGATAAAATTTATGAATTGACAAAGTGCTGTGTCCTTGGGGTAGGTGGCTCCAGGCTTTGAGTGACACTAGCACTTCAGTGTTACAGCTCTTAGTGTTACATCTCTGGTGGGTTCTGATCATCCCTCTTAGCTCCTCAGCATCTTAAGCTGGCAGTGCCTTGGCAGCTTCCTGGAACTCTTCCCCAGCTACTAAGCAGGATTGTAAGTTCAAGGCCAACCTGGGTGACTGAGCAAGACCTTGTTTCAAAATAAAAATAAAAAGGGCTTGGGACATAGTTCAGTTGGGAGAGTGCTAGCCTAGCAGGCACAGGCCCTGGCTTCAATCCTTGTACCAAAAAAAATATGCAAAAGAAACCCAACCATCTTTTAACTTACTTGTTAACTGAATTCCAGAGAAATGAACTATGTTTTTAAACTAAGGAAAAATATGTTGTGCTTATAGGTAAAAAAAGTATTAGGTTTTATTTAGACTATGAGGATTGTAGATAGTGTTTGCCCACATGAATTCCTGCGGATACAGTCAGAAGTTGGGTGATGCTTCATTTTGCAGGACTGTCGCATTCACTGAAGACAAATTAACAACCCTGGCCCCGTGCCCTCAGTGTGGCAGTAGTGTGCGCCACTCATTAGGGAACCTCAGAACTCAGTCCTGCTCCCGGTAATGACATTGCACGGCACACGCTGTCCAGTAAGGTTCTGGGCTGAACCACGAAGCTGGGCTTTGGATCGGGAACGATTGGGTTCAGTAATTAGCCTTTCACTTTCCGTGACACCCTAAGGAAGTGATTTGATGTTTTTGAGCTCCAGTGTCTCCAGCCATAAGGCTGGTCTGTGCACTTTGCAGCAGCAGAGGCAGTGGCAACACCACGGTGTCTTTCTGCACCTGCAGCAGGCGGGGAGAACAGACCTTCCCCGCTTCACACTTCATCACTCAGGCCTCGGGCATGCACACTCCTGTGTTTTGGTAGCAGCAGTTTGCAAGGGTGACCGGTTAGTTACACAGTTATTTTGATCATCTCTGCCCTGTTGCTAAACATGCTCAAAGACAAGGCGGGTAGCTTTTAACCAACAGAAAAGAAACATCCAAATGCAAATGGATTGATTGCCTCTATAAAAATACTCCTGAAGGCCTTAGCTATTGAAAAAAGAATCCACCATTTCCTGCTTTCCCAAGTCCAAATATAATATTTCGTTGTGACCAAAATTTTCTAACAGTGGATTCCAATGTAGGCACTATGAGCACATGTCTTTTTAAAATGTGTAATAATTGTTTGAAAAATAGGAATCAAATTATGAGTAAAACTTACATTCAAAGTCATAGAGGTACAGAGTCTGAACGTATATTATTAAAGTAAGCATTTGCTATTTGCCCCCGGAACAGGACCTTCACGCTGAGCTATATCCCTAGCCAATTTATTTATTTATTTATTTACTTGTTTATCTATTTTTTTTTTGAGACAAGGTCTTGCTCTGCCCAGGCTGGTCCTGAACTTACTATGGAACCCGGTTTGGCCTTGGACTCAGAGCAGTCCTCCTGCCTTAGCCTCCCAAGTGCTGGGATCATAGGCGTGCACCACCACGCCCAGCTTATGTGGTGCTGGAGAATTGAACACAGTTACTTAGCACTTGACTTAGCACTTGCTCGGCAAGCACTTTAACTGCTGAGCCGTTCCTCCAGCCCTCATTTTTATTTTTGATTTTGAGACAGGATCTCACTAAGTCACTGTGTTGCCCAAGCTAAGCTTGAATTTGTGATTCTCTGGCCTCAGCCTCCCAGAGTGCTTAGATTATAGGCCAACACCTCTGAGCCTGGCTTAAAGTACAGTTATTTAAGTTGATGACACAAATTTATACAAATACAAAATTAACATGTATCAAAGTTTTCTATTTAGCTCATTAATTATGGAACAAAAAGATATCAAAATCAATTCAAAGGATAATTTGATTTAGTGTTTCATATTCTCTAAGACACTGTGTGTGTGTATATATACATACATGCACATGCACATATTTATATTTTGTGTATGTGCATGTGTGTGTATTTAATGGACATGATATATTTGTATTGCTATCAATTTTCCACAATTTAACTTCTACCTTTGAAGGTTCCAAAACAATCTGGTATTTTTTTTTTCTGCTGCTGTAACAGATAACCACATACTCGGTAGCTTGAAACAATACATGTTTATCATCTTACTATTGAACTGCAAGATCTGACTGTTGGAGGTATGAAGTTCCAAATAGCAGAAAGCGTGGCATTAGCAGTGCTACGTTCCACCCAGAGAGCAGAGGGAGGACCCATCTCGGCTATTCTCAGCTTCTAAAAGATCCATATAACCTGCAACCTGCTATTTTTGTATGTTTTTGCTTTTGCTTTTTTTTTAATGTTACAATTAAAAAGTTAAAGGAAGTTTTAGTTCTTATGTTATACATTAACTATAATATACATTTTATATGAGGACCAAGGTAGTTTCTCTTCACTGAAAAAAATAAGAGCAAGGCTGGAGGAATAACACAGTAGTTCGAGCACTTGCCCAGGAAGTGCAAGGCCCTGAGGTTGATGCCTCAGTACCACATACATAAGCCTGGGTGGTGGTGTGCACCTGTAATCCCACCAACAGAAAAGAAACATCCAAATGCAAATGGATTGATTGCCTCTATAAAAATACTCCTGAAGGCCTTAGCTATTGAAAAAAGAATCCACTGTTTCCTGCTTTCCCAAGTCCAAATATAATATTTCGTCATGACCAAAATCTTCTAATACTGGATCCCAACTGTAGGCCCTACTAGCGCATGTATTTTTTAAATGTGTAATAATTGAGTGTTTGCTGAGGCAAGTGAGTCTTGAGTTTGACACCAGCCTGGGCTGCGAGCCTGAACTACATAGTGAGACCTTTTCTTGAAAAAAAAATTATCAGCAGTGCAAACTTTCATAGCCAGGTACTCACTAAAAAGTCTGTGAGACCATACCCTACAATCCACTGAATACACACCCAATAATTTTTTTTGTCATTTTCCCTGTCTTGGACAGTTTTTTTCTGACACCAAGACATGAAATAGGTGATTATGCAAAACCTAAAACCAGGGGTCCTGTGCTGCAGGTGCTTGTGAACCACCACCCACCTCAGCAAGGAAAGCGGCTACCCCTTCTGTCAGGGAATGGTCATTTGTCCTTACCCAGCTGACTTGGTTTGTTTCTTTTCGCTTCTGCAAGCATTTAAGTTATCCACCCTTGGTTACTGATTGATCAGGTTCCCTTTCCTGCATCCTGGAGGGATGGGGACAGAGCAGAAACATTTAGTCCAGAAACTGGGACAGAGGAGGAGACGAAGGGGAAAAGAGGTGTATAAGTAGGACAGAAAAAGCCAAACCTTAGCCACTTTATAATTTTGCATGGACTGGCTTATTCCAGGGCTAGGGCAGGAAGCGAGGCTCTCACGGAACAGGGGACCCAAGGGTTTGCCTAGAACAAGTCCAAGATGGCTTCAGGCTATTAACTAGATGGTCCCAGTGACATGGGAAGTAGCCAGCCACTCTTGATTAAGTCAGTAATATTCAGGTTCTACATTCTACTTATCTCCTCTTCCCTGAGCAAATCTTCCTTCACAAAGGACAGTTCTTCATAAGGAGAAGCTACATGATGGTCACTTCTCCATTCCTTCCCGGAGCAAACCCTAGTTGAATGTCTGCTGGGTATAAGACAGTGAGTGGGTCAGTTCCCCAAGAAATAAGCCCCACCACCTTCCAGGAACACTGGGTGGGGAGGTCAGGATGAAATCACACAGACAGGGTCTTGCTCTGTTCCCCAGAGTGGTCCTGAACTCACTGTATAGTCCAGGCTGGACTTACACTCTCAACAATCCTCCTGTCTCAAATAAATAAATAAATAAATAAATAAATAAATAAATAAATAAAACTTGAGAAAGAAATGGCTTGCATGGCTCACCTCAGTTTAGTGCAGGAAAAGAGGCAAATAAATACTTTCCTTGTAGCAAGGTGAGTCCAAAGTAGAGTCATACTTATGCATGGAGCAAGAGAGACCCACCAGTGAGGCCCAGAGGAACAGGGAGAGGAAAGAAAAGCCCTTGGATGGTTTCGCAAAGAAGCTTGGTAATTTGCAATTAATTTAATCTATTGTTAGGGGTTGTGGAGTGTTTGTGTGTGTGTGTGTGTGTGTGTGTGTGTGTGTGTGTGTGTGTGTGTGTGGTTAGGTTTTGGGTTTTTTTTTTTTTTTCTGGTACTGGGGATTGATTGAACCCAGGGCCTCCCTCCATCCCCAGCCCTTTTTTTATTTTTGAGACAAGCTCTTGGTAAGCTGACCAGATGGGGTTAAAACTACCTATACTCCTGCCTCAGCCTCCCTAACGGTCTGTTCTTACTGACACTATAAAGGCACAGAACTCGTCGTGTCCTGCCCAAGTGGATCAACAGTGGCTCATTACACCAAGATGATCTGAGACAGAGTTAAAGCTCGTACAAATTCCTTTTTTCCGGTCGGTTCCCGTTCACTTGCCTCCTGCATTACACATACCCACAGTTTTCTCTCCACTCTGCAGCTTCTCAATCTAGCGCAGGATCTGATTTCTTCCAGATTTTGACCTTGGACTCACTGTCTGGCCACAGCTTTGAAATTGCTGATTCTGTGAAAGACTTCAGGGTCACGTCAAT
The DNA here is from genome assembly GCA_004027205.1 of Ctenodactylus gundi. Lineage (NCBI taxonomy): Eukaryota > Metazoa > Chordata > Mammalia > Rodentia > Ctenodactylidae > Ctenodactylus > Ctenodactylus gundi. The sequence goes on from PVKB01000679.1 coordinate 336,214, forward strand.
TGCCTCTACCGGTTACTCAGTAACTAAGTCAGGGGTTCCCAGTCAGGCGGGAAAAGGGGTTTGCAGGTGCTCTGAATGTGCTCTGCCTGGCTGACTTGGCCTTGTAAAGAAAGTCTGTCCTTCCAGAGGCTAATTCCTGTGTGTGTGGCCAGTACAGCCCAGAGTTCTGAGCTCACCAGGGACTCCACTGGCACCCTCTGTGGCACTGGCCAAGTCCAGTGTGTCATCTTCCACCCCAATACAACACCAAAGACCTGTGATTTTGTGTCATCTGCTTCAGCTGCACAATATTTTACCCTCCAAGCCTAATATTTTTGGAGCAAGGGAAATCATAGAATAATTTCTATTTATTTTTACCTTACTGGGAGACTGAAATGGCTTGAGCCCCTCATGTAGCCAGCACTGACCCAGACAAGAATTCAGCATGGGACCATTGGAGATTTTTCTAAAGACCCCAGCTGGCATCAGCTGTCTACCATTTCAGTTAAGGAGAGAATTAGTGACTCCATTTCCTGACTCTGGATTTGACCTGTGTGCAAATTTTCAGAAAGGATTGCATATAATGAGGCTATAAATAAACCTAGAGAACTGAAGAGGTGGCCTTAAAGTGGCCGCCATGACAGTGGCCAAAGGTCAGCTGGCCACCTGTTCACACTTGCCTACCAGTTTGACCAAGCCCTGAACCTGGCTGGAACTGGTCTGTAGCACAGAGTTTTATGGGGACACCTGTAATTCTGTGTACATGACCAAGGAAACAAATGTCAATTATGTTATGAGAAGGATTTTACTGCGTGCCCAAATAACTTATCCATTCCAATCCTGTTTTTTTTTTTTTTTTTTTTTTTTTGGTGGTCTGGGGATTAAAACTGGGGTCTTCACAATGAGCTATATCCCAGCATTTTTTTGAGATAAGATCTCTCTAAATTGCTAAATTGTTTAGGCTAGGCTTGAATTTGCAGTCCTCCTGTCTCAGCATCCCAGATTACTGGGATTACCAGCATGTGCCACTACATTCAGGGTTTTGCCTCCCCCATCCCCAGAGAATGTAGCTCACTAGCAAAGCACTGACACAGGCCCTGGGTTCAATTGCAGTAGCAAAAAAAATCAAAAGCTGAGGCTGGGCATAGCTAAATGGTTAGTATGCACAAGGCTCTGGGTGCAGTCCCCAGCATCACATAAAAGTCGGCTGGGCATGTTGGCACATGCTGCAATCCCAACACTCAGGAGGCTGAGGCATGAGGATTTTCATGAGTTCCAGACCAGCCTGGGCTACATAGTGAGCTCAGGACCAGCCTGGATTACAGACATAATCTCTATCTCAAAAAAAAAAAAAAAAAAGAATCTTTTATGGGGGGTGGGGGTGGATGGAGAGTGTAGAGAGCTTGTATTAAGAATTGAACCTAAAACCTTCACACTGAGCTACATCCCCAGCTTTTGTTTTTGTTTTATTAATTTGACACAGGGTTTCAGTAAGTCACTGAGTTGCCCAGAATTGGCTTGAACGTGTGATCCTCCTGACTTAGACTTCTGGTGCTGGGAAAACAGGCATACTCCATGATTGAGCATTTTTCTGCAGGAACTTTTCCAAGGCCAATTTATAAAAGCTTTTGGGCGGGGGGAGGTGGCTGGAGAAATGCCTCAGTGGTTAAAGCGGTTGCCTAGCAAGCACTTAGACAAGCACTCAGTACCTGAGTTCATTCCCCAACACCACATAAGCTGGGCATGGTGGTGCACACCCATAATCCCAGAACTCAGGAGGCTGAGAAAGGAGGATTGCCGTGAGTCCAAGGCCAAAAAAAAAATTAAAATAAAATAAAAATTAAAAAACCCTGGAGGTAATGAGCTATCCTATTAACCAAGGCCTTTCTTGGGGTAGAGAGGCAGACATACCCACACTTCTGGTATTAGTAGATATCAATACCAGATACACTCTACTGATGAGAGAGCTTTGTGTCTTACGAGACTCCAGGAGAGCTGGCATGGACTCACAAAGCCAATGACACTTCCATCACTCACTTGTCACAACAGAGCTGTGATTTAGCTGCTCCAAGTTCTCAAGGCAGCACCCTGGAAGCTCAGGTGGCACTTCCCTCCTCAGCCTCTAGCCAGTTGTCAGCACGGTTCATGGGCCTTATAATCCTATACATAGGACCGCCTTCCCCCTCCCAGTCTCAGTCTTTATCTGACCCAGCCCCACCCACTGGCCTAGAGGGGTATTACAGGGGTAACTGGCTCCTTCTGAGTTACTGCCTTCCAGCAGGCCTCATGCCTACGACTGTTTGGATTTATATATAGTGTCCAGCCAGGGGAAAACACTGGGTAGGCTCTTGATGAATAGGATCTCTCTCTCTCTCTCTCTCTCTCTCTCTCTCTCTCTCTCTCTCTCTCTCTCTCTCAGACAGGGTCTCATTCTGCAATCCGGGCTAGTCCTGAAGTCACTATATAGCCCAGGCTGGCCTTAAATTCATGGCAATCCTGTTAACCTCTGGAGCAGGGATTATGGGCATACACCACCATGCCCAGTTTATGTGGTACTGGGGAATCGAACCCAGGGCCTTGCACTTGCTAGGCAAGTACTCTAACCACTGTGCTATTCCTCCAGCCCAGGGTCTAATTTCATGTGATGCTCCTGAAATGCACAGTGTTTTGTTTTGTTTTGAGGTATTAGGGATTGAAGCCAGGGCCTTTCCTCTGAGCTACTTCCCTAACCCTTTTTTTGATTTGAATTTGAGACAGGGTATCAATAAATAGCTAAGATGACCAGGCTGGGTTCAAGTTTGTGATCCTCCTGCCTCAGCCTCCCAGAGTGCTGAGATTACAGGCCTGAACCAGTGGCCTTTTAGAATGATTTTAAAATATGGATGCAGGACATACCTGGGGCCATTTCCCTCACACAGGTGAACAGAGTGTATGGCATTTGATCAGACTTAGTCCTTGCTTGATGAGCCATTGGCTCAGAGATGCCTTTGATGGGAGGAAGGGTGTTTGTCTGTCTGTCTGTCTGCTTGCTCACTTTTTAAGTAGGGTCTCACTAAATGCCTAGGCTGGAGAATAGCTGGGATTACAGGGCATCTTTTAAAATTCTGTTTAGACTAAGAAGTCCCTGCCCACTCTTCTGCAGATCTACAAACATGGCATTTACATTTTAAATAGTTTCAGTGAAATATACAACCCTAAATCAGGCATGGTGGTACAGGTCTGTAATCCCAGCACTCAGGAGGCTGAGGCAGGAAGGATTGCTGTGAACTCAAGGGCAACCTGGGCTACATAGTTCTGGACCAGTCTGGACTGCAGAACAAGATCCTGTCTCAAAAATAAATAAATAAATAAATAAATAAATAAATAAATAAAAGCAAGTCTGTAATCCTTGCACTCTGGGAGGCTAAGGCAGGAGAATCTCAAGTTTGAGACCAGCTTGGACAATTTAGCAACTCAGTGAGAACCTGTCTCAAAAATAAAGATAAACAATGAGCTATAGAGATACAGCTCAGTATGAAGGCCTGGGTTTGATCCATGGAAGGAAGAAAAAAGAGAAAGAAATGCACAAGTTTTACTCCTAAATAACTGCATTTCCTCTTTTACACTATTGGTGTCTTAGTTACCTTTTGGTCACTGTGACTCAGTACTTGACATCCACTAAGTAGAAAACTGAAGTTTCATTTTCACTCACAGTTTCAGAGGGTCACAGTCCACTCGAGGGCAGCCAGCAACAGTGGGAGCACATGGCAGAGGCAGAGATGGAAGCAGCTCCTCATGACATTACAGACAGGAAGCCAAGTCCAATCTCCTCCCAGAGGAAGACAACAGTGTATGTGTGACCTGCCACTTCTGGGTCCAGCCACAGCGTTCCTCCCCTTCCAGGTATGGTTCTAATCTACCACATGCCTGTAATCCACCTCACATACCTGCAGTCCAATCCACACATCTGCAACCCAACCCTCTGCACCAGGCCTCAGTCTCCCAACAGCACATGGTTCCACATAAAATTCATAACATCCAAATATATGAGACTTTTGGGGGACATCCCAGATCCAAGCCTTGATATTTGACATGCATATTACTTCTATTTATGTTGAAACCCAACAATACATTGCTCTATTATTATTTCTAAGAAAGTTGAGAGGAAAGTGTATGTGTTTACTCAGCATGCTAAATTAACCTTATTTACCCTCTTGTTCCATTTCTTCCTATAAATCTGAGTTACCATCTGATGCCATTTCCTTACTCACATTCAAATAAATGGTCAACCAACCAGTTGAAACCATGTTCAGCTGGCTCCAAGATAGAAGTGGCATGATGGAAAGTCATAGTGGTAGAGACATGTTCAACCCATGGCACCCAGAAAGCAGAGAGAGAACAGAGAAGTAAGAGACAAGACTGTAACTTTCCAGGTCACGCTTCTAGTGACCCACCTCCAACCAAGTCTCATCTCCTAAGAGCATTCAGCTATTAATTCACTCATCGATGGATAAATCCCCAATTTTAGCATCCCCACAATCCAGTTACCTTCAAAACACATGAGACTCTGGTAGAAGATTTTAGATCCAGTCCATAACATTCTACCCCTATCCCCCAAAAGAGTCATGTCCATCTCATTATGCAAAATGCACTTAGTTCATCTCTAGGAATCAGCAAGTCTAGTTGAAGTCCAAAGTTGCCTTAGAGATGCAAGGCAAATTCCTAGATGTGAGTTCCCATAAAAATCAAAAGGAAAGTGAAATCTTTCCAACACAAAATAGTACAGAGTAGACATTTTCATTCCAAAAGAGAGGAGTGAGGGATAGAAAGGTATTTGACAAAAGCAAGATCAAAACCCAGCAGGGAGAACATTAAATCCTATGGGTACAACACCCAGAGCAGCTTGTGTCAGCTCCAAAGCATTTGCCCACATGTCCTGTCTCTGGGGCTGGCACTGCGTACTACCTGTAGCTTTCTTCAGCAAACATTCCATGTCCTGGCATCTCCAGCTTAGTAGGGCCTCTACTACATCTGCAGCTTCACTCTTGCAGCCATAAGCACAGCTGAGGGCTCCTGTTCCACATTTTTTTCCTGGCCTCCCAGGCCTTCTTCTAAAATATGAGTGAAAGCTTCCATAACCCCATAACTTTTACATTCTACATGCCTGAAAGCAATTGGACCAGGGCAAGACCAAAACCCATTAGGGCAAACACTAAATTCTGTAGCCCCATGTCTAGCACCTGGGACAAGCTCTGGCGAGATTTTTGCTCCACAGGTTTTGGGTAGCCCTCCCTGTGGGAGATGTGATTGTCTCTCTTGGGATGGCTCCACTCACTGCCTGTGGTTTTCCTCAGGATGTATCTCACATTTCTGGTATTGCCAAGTTCCTGGGGTCTCCAAAGCACTTTTTGATCCATTCTCACAGCTTGATGCCTGATCTCTCAGGCTTTCTTCTGAAATTTGGGTAGAAGCCTTCCTGAGCCCCACAACTCTTACATTCCACATGCTTATAAAACTAGCACCATCTAATCACACAGCAACCTCCTGGCCCTGAACCACAGCAATCCTCCTGCCTCAGCTTCCTAAGTGCTGGGATTACAGGTGTGCATCACCACACCTGGCTTCTGTAATGCTGCGGAATCAGCCCAGTGCCACGTGCTTGTTAGGCAAATGCTTTAACCACCAAGGTATGTACCTAGCCCTTTGAACTTGGACTTTTTGGCTGTGCTGGCATTGTTAAAACTTTAGCAACTCTTAGAGCTAAATTAAAAGTAAATTAGATTTTGCATATTGAAGTTGACATGATGAGTCTTTTAGGGTCCAGGAGTGGAGTGTTGTGGTTTGGATCTGGAATGTACCCCCAAAGCCTCATGTATCTGGAGGGTGATTAGGTTGTGGGAGTTAATTGGACCAAGTGGATTAACCTGTGGACTTCATGCACCGTTAATAGGTGAGGCCAAGCTGGGGGTGGGGGTGGGGGTCACTGAGGGTGTGGTAGGTCATTTCCAGCTGGCCTGGAGAGATTTATTCCTGACCCCCGCTCCCTGTCTCCTTCTTCCCAACCTCTCTTCTTCCAGTCATGATGAGATAAGCAGCTGTCTTCTGCCAGGCCATTCCAACAAGTCCTTCTCCCATTGCTAGCTGACCATGCATGAATGTACTAAGACTTCTGAGCTGTGAGCTAAAATAAATCTTTTTTTCTCCTTAAGTTGTGGGTTCCCAACAATGAGAAAGTAACTAAGACAAAGGCCAGAGCTTGAACATTGGCTGCTTTGAAAGTTCCTCTGTCTGGTTAATTAGTCTACCATCATTAACTGGGAAGTCTCAAGATATGGGCAAAATATAGACAAATTGTCTGCCAGAGATTAGTACTTTTGGCCTCTAGTCAAACTTCTAGTGCAGTAATTGCTCCCAAATGAAATCTTTTGAGCCTGTACTTTAGTGTCCACATCCCTATCAGCATTCTAGACTTCTGAGCAATTACCAGGATCTCTCATCCAGCTTGGCTGGCTTGCAGTATCCTGGGTATTCCCGAGTCAGCATCTCCAAACCTTTATAAATTTCCCCCACAAACCAATTCCAAAAGCTTCTGAAATACACATTTGGGTACAGCCACAGCAATGACCCATATCTCTGGACACCAAAATCTGTATTAGAGTTCTAAGGGAACAGAATCAATAGAAAATATCCATACACTTATACAATGGAATTTATTAGGTAGGCTAACAAGATTAGACATGGAAGAGTCCAGAAAAGTTGCCTGTGGGAATCAGAGACAGGAGAATGAGTACATAATGGCTAGAAAATCTGAGAACTCAGTATCTGCTCAGCCCAGAAGAATGAAAGCTCAGAACAAGATGCAGCAGCAGACCAAGTTCAGAAGCCTGGAAACTCACTATAGAATCACTTTTGTGAGTCTGCTGTGGAAAACTGAAGAAACTAGAGATCAGCGTCCAAAGGTGATAGTGAAGATTGGAGTTCTTCCAAAACAGGCACACTTCCTTCTTTCCCTTATTTGCTCAGGTGACAATCCTATTGACTGGTGCCACTCACATCTGAGGTATCTGGGGGCAGAGGGGTCTTCCTCCTCATTTTGCCATTCCATATGTCAATCCTTCACAGACACACCTATAACCATGCCCTACCAATCTACTAGACATTTCTCAATCATTTCAGGTGTTTTCTATCTTGGCCTTCTAGAAGTTATTCGTGGTCAGGATTGTTTTTCAGTCAATGTTTGGTCAGAGGATCTGCTTAATTAAGGCTTTCTCATCAGTGAGGCTTTTCCCCTTGATAAGAAGCCTGTGTGTGGCTTGAGAAACATTCAATTCTACCCCATGTTGCCAAGCACATGTGTACAACCTTCTTGGCCCCCAGAGTTAAATGTACCTTCTGCAAGACTCTTCTTTCTCTTTTCCTTTTCTTTTGTTCAACATTCCGGCTTATTCTGCAATTTTGCTGCATCTGGGAACTGTCAGTTTTCCTCTTAATTGCTCTACACCAAGGCCTCTGTTGTTCCCCACGCACCTTTAGGCAGTTCTCCAGCTCTCTTCCAGTAAAGTCTGTGTCCTCAAACAGAGCTCTAAAGCTCTTTGTCCTCAAGGGCTGCCTTCTTCCTGGAAGAATGTTTGTGCCACTGCATCAGAGCTTGGGCTAGGCCTCCCCCTTTCCTAGAGTGACACGCAGACCTATGATTGGAGGGGGAGAGTCTAGAAGCCACTGATCTCTGCTTCACTCCTTCCCCCGCACCTCGAGGTATAGAATGTCCTTCATTACAAACTTGCTAGGAGGAGGAGGGTAGGGTGATAGGGTCTAAGTATTCTAAGTCTATCCTATCTGGAATAGAATTTCTGCTGTCCAGGTGGTGCCTGATGGGAGACACGGTTCTTCTCAGAAGAGTGCCTCTGCAACAGAGGGCTGGGGGTACAAAAAGCTCCAATAAAAAGCCTGCCCCTCCCTGGGTAAAGCTGTAGCCCAGTCTGGGAGCTGGCAGGAATCCTCTTTATGAGAACAGAGCTCTTGGAAGGAACCAGGAACAAGGAGCCAGGGAAGGGAAGCAAAGGGACTGGGGTCATGGCTCAAACACCAGACAGTAGTTGTTCCCTAGATTTGGATTTTCTTGGCTGTTTCTCCATTTGCCCTTAGAATAATTTTTAAGGATTTTATGTGCTTGTACTTTGTTTCATTATATCATTTTTTTAACCAATTAAGTTATTGTTTTGCTGGAAGAGGATCCACTTAACTTCTTTCTCTACCATTCTGGAAGTCCCATATTTTTATGTACTGCATCTAGAACAGTGCTCATCATGACAAATGCTCAAAAAATGATAATTCTCTTATGTTTTTGTTTCTCCCCATTTATCCTTCAAGATTCAGTGTTTTCTGCCAACTCAGTGAATTCTTCCTGAGGATGTGCAGTCCATACCGCAGCCCCCTCCAGACCTGCAAGCCTTTACAATGTTCTGCATAGTTTTCCACTTCCTGTGTGAGGGTGCTGCCTCCATAGCTGGATCATGAGATGCTCTCAGGCACTTTCAGATTCCTAACACACCTGCTACTCTGTAAATATTTAAATGATATGAAACACTGAGAAGCATTAATAACAGAGAAAAGCTTTGTACCTGACAACTATGTAAATAATTCCATTGGCTCATCCACTCAATAACCTGGGTTTATGAGTTTCATTGAGGGGTGACTCAGATATCATATAATTCACCCAGATAAATACACAAGCTGGCGGCTTTAGGGCATTCACAGTTTCTCACCTGCACCAGAGTTTAGACCCCTTTCGTCACCTCACACTAACCTCGCACTAGCCACCACTCATTTCCATTTTCCTGCAAGCTCCCACTCCTACTTTCTATGTGGCTTTGCCTATTCTAGGCATTTTATACAATGGAATTCTGCAGAAAATCATCCTTTAGGACCGTTTCAGTCTTCAGGGCCTTTGCACTGAGTGACATCCTGACGCAAGTTTTTTTTTTTTTTTTTTTTAAGACAGGCACTCACTAAGTCACTAAATTGTCCAGGCTGGACTCAAACTTGTGGTCCTCTTGCCTCAACCTCTCAAGTGACTGTCCTCTTCGGCTTAGCATGTTGTACTCAAGGTTTATCTCCCTTCTAGCATGTTTCAGTTCTTCATTTCTTTGATTATGAATCTTTATGCATAGATACATCACATTTTATTTATCTGGTTATCGGTGGATGAACAGATAGTTTAGTTCTATTTTTTGGCTCTGATGAGAGCCCAACATGCATTTGCAAGCATTTTGTGGATATGTTTCCATTTCTCTTGGAGATTTACCTAGGAGTTGAGTTGCTGAATCATATATAGTCTTGTGATAAACCTTTTGGGGAACAGCCAGATTGCCAAAGCAACAGGACCAATTTACATTCTTGCTGGCAGCAGGAGAGCTCCAGTTTCTCAATGTCTTTGTCCACACTTGGTATAACTTGTGTTTCCCATGGCCATTCTAGTGACTAGGAAGTGATATTTCATTATGAATTTGATTTGCATTTCCTTGGTGACATGGCATGAAACAGCTTTTCACATCTTTTTGGATATTTTTATATCTTCTTTGGAGAAATATCTATTCAAATCCTCTTCCTATTATTCACTTGGGCCAATTATCTTTTTATTATTTAGTTATAGATAGTACTTAATACATGCTAGATGCAAATTCCCTGTCAAATGACACATTTCACCCATTCTATATGTTGTTTTTTCTTTTTCTTTGTTTCTTTCTTTCTTTTTGCTTACTTGCTTTCTTGCATAGCACTGAAGATTGAATCAAGGACCTCCACACTGAACTACATCCCAGGCCTCTTCTTATTTATTTTAGGACAGAGTCCCACAAAGTAACAAAGTTTCCCTCCTGCCTCAGCCCCTTTGAGTGCTAGAATTACAAGTATACACCACCATGCTCAGCTCTTCTCATTATTTATTTATATTTATTGTTACCAGAGATCAAGCCCAGGGTCCTCACACTGATTTATGTACCCAACACATTGTTTGTTTATTTTTTGAGACCAGATCTTGCTCTGTAGTTCAAGCTGGTCCTAAACTCACTGTGTAGTCCAGCTTGGCCTCAAACGCATGATAATCCTTCTGCCCCAGCCTCCCAAGTGCAGAAATTATAAACATGTGCCATCGCACTGGTGCTAGCCTGTTGTTTACTTTTTAATTTGAGACAGAGTCTTGCTAAGTTGCCCAGGCTGGGCTCAAACTTGGGATCTTCCTGCCTCAGCTTCCCAGAGTGCTAGAATTACAGGCCTGTACCAGCAGACCTGGATCTTTTCACTTTCTTGATGATATCCTTGAAGCACAGAAAATTTTAACTTTCAACAATACCTTATTTGTCTAATTTTGGGTTGCTTTATCCATAAAACTTAGGAATAAAAGATTGTACAAGGAAAGAAAAGTGTTCATGGTGAGTGGACTAATTTGTTAGAACACGATATGTATCTAATTGAAATAAATTTTAAAAGAAAGGGAATTTATTGATGATAAATGCTGAGAAAGTTCAAACAACAGAGCCATGGAAATGCTAAGAGCAGAGATTAACTTGCGAAAGAGAAGCAGCATCAGGATATGGCCACTGCGGCCCAGTCTAAGGGTGGGAAGCTGAGCTAATAAGTGGTGATTTGAGTGGTGAAGTGAGTCAGATGCAGAAGATTAAGTATGTTAAGTATCACAGGGTTTCTCTGATCTGGGAATCCCAGAACACGAGCATTCTATAGAGCCAAATGGGTGTGATAGTGGGAATCACGGGGACATGGGGAGGATGTGGGAGGACCAAAAATGGGAAGGGGAAGGGATCATAATATGGATGTGATATATATGTGCACAACATACTCAAGTTCATTGTAAATATTATGTATTGCAAATATAAATAAATGGTTAAAAAAAAAGAGCTAGATCCAAGTTCTCTAATAGCGCCAGAGCTCTGGGGCGCCCACATTATTTTAGTTACAAGACCAGAAACACCAGCCCTGGTAGTTTCCAAGGTTTTTTTTTGTTTTGTTTTGGTTTGTTCTTTTGTTTGTTTTTTTGAGACAGGGTCTTGCTCTGTAATCCAGGCTGGTTCTGAACTCATTAGGTAGCTCAGACTGGCCTCAAACTCATGGCAATCCTCCTGTCTCAATCTCACCAGTGCTGGGATTATAGGCATGCAGCACCACACCCATCTTAAGTGGTGCTGGGGAATCGAACCCAGGGCCTTGTGCTTGCCAAGCCAGTGCTCTAACTACTATGCTAGTCCTTCAGCACCGCCTGCCCCCCACCCAAGTTTCATATCTAGCAATTCTGACACCAGGGAGAGGGCTGCTCATGGAGGTCACATGTGCCCACTTCTCACGGAAGCAGGTCTGCTGTCTGCCTTTAACCCTCTGGGCACAGCCAACCCCCACCCCTGGTCACATAGCATCTCTGAAAAAAGAGTTTCTAGGCAACATGTAAAACTTAACTGTGGTCACTGTGGAGAGAGGGACTGTTACACCTTTTATCATGTGCATGAAAACCCTTTTTAAATTTAAAATGAAGTAAAATTTTGGTGTTTAGAAAAAATGTGTATAGGAGAGAAAAGAAAATATTCTAAATACCAGCAAGTGACAGATGCATAAGGATGAGGACAGCACGTGTGAGTTTTTTCTTTCTCTTCTTCTTCTATCTCTCTTTTTCCTTATTGTAGTGAGTTTCAACCCAGCATCTATATCTACAGCCTTTTAAAAATTTTTTTATTTGAGCAAGGTTCTGAATACATGTCCCAAGTGAGGCTCAAACTTCTGATCTTCCTGCCTCGATTTCCCAGAGTGCTGGGATTACCATGAGTAGCTCTTCAAAAAAAAAAAAAAAAAAAAAAAAAAAAAAAAAAAAAAAAAACTATAGTGATTATATAATGTTAAACTAATGAGACTCTTAAAACAACTAGGGCTTGAGGAATGGCTCAGCAGTTAAAGTGCTTGCCTAGCAAGTGCTTAGGTAAGCGCTAAGTACCTGAGTTTGATTCCCCACCATCACATAAGCTGGGCATGGTGGTGCTCACCTGTAATCTCAGCACTTGGGAGGCTGAGAAGGAAGATTGCTGTGAATCCAAGGTCAGCCTGGGCTATAGAGCAAGATACTATCTCAAAAAAAAATTAGAACAAAAAAGTATAGAAAAGCTGAAGAAATCCTTTAGAGACAACTTTGGAAAGAAAACACAAAATGAAAAAAAATATATATATGTACTCAACCTTGGGAAGCTTTCATTTTAGAAACAGTGTGGATCTCCACCTGCACCCAGCTATGCGTCCATCAGGATCTCTCTAGACCCACTCTGCCCTGTTGGTGCTGAGTGGTGGGTGCTACACTGAGAACCTCCTCCATGGCCCATGTTTGCCCAAGGGTGGTGCTTGAGTAATGAACCGGGAAACACAGGAGAGGCTTAGAAACCTAGAGAGGGTGATGGTGTTAGTCAGCCTTCCCATTGCTGGGCACACTACCCGGCATGCGCAGTGTAAAGCAGGAGAGGTATAACATAGCTCACAGTTTGGGGGAGTGCAGTCTGTCTGCTGCTGAGGCAGAAGCATCAAGATGGAAGGGTAGGGTGACGCTAAGCTGCTGAGTTGCTTGGTCCATGGCCGTCAGGGAGCAGACAGGGTCGTGGTACCCAAAGGAAGGAGGGAGGAACCATATATAGCAGCAGCGGAGGCCAGTGCTCCTTGGCCATCTGATCTTTGACCCACTCAGTCACCCCCAGGAGCATGCTCTACTAATCTACTAGATGTTTCTTAGTTCAGTGAAGTGATCATGTCAGGCTTAATGGTAACAGTATATAAAGCTCCTTTCTGGTTTGAGAAGTGGGGTTACGAACAAAGTCGGCCTGGCTGCTCTAGTTTTATTGCTGAGCAAGGTCTGCCTAGATCAGAGAGCTGCAGGAATCAGACACAGCTGCAGGGATGACCTTGGGCGTAAGGATGACCTTGGGTTGTAACTCATTGGTTAGCAGATTTCCTTCAGCCTTGGCCCTCCCGGTCTTCTTTCTTCTTTCTTTTCTGTAATCTCTTCCCTTATGGTTCCTATCAGCCTCCCAATCTCTATCTATGAGGCTCATCATTAACCTGGAAACTCCAACCTGACAAACGTTTCTCATGTTTCTCATGGTGTTTACTGTGCCAGTAAATCAGTACTAGTGAGCACAAATATCAGGGTCACAAGACATGTGACTAAAGTGATCACGTATCCTACTTCCCTTATTTTTTTTCTCCCTTTTTTTGTACTTGGGATTAAATTCACAGCCAAGGCTGGAGGAATAGCACAGCTGTTAGAGCACTTGCCTAGCAAGCACAAGGCCTGGGGTTCAGTTCCCCAGCACTACATAAGCCAGATGTGGTGGCCCACGTGTGTCATCCCAGCACTCAAGAGGCTGAGATAGGAGGGCTGCAGTGAGTTCGAGGCCAATCTGGGCTACACAGTGAGTTCAGGACCAGGCTGGATTATGCAGTGAGACTCTGTCTCAAAATAAAACATAAAATGAAATAGAATTTTAAAAACTCAGGGCCTCATAAATGCTAGACAAATGCTCTACCACTGAGCTACATCCACAGTCCTTATTTTTTAAATTTTTGCTTATTTTTTGATAGCTGGAGTTACAGGCATATGTGACCACATTTCTAATCAGCAAGATGAGGTGGGGACCAGGCAGAGCGAGGCAGAAATGAATCTTGGACTGGAAGAGGATTGGCTCTCTTCTCTCTAGATTCAAAATTTAGCCCTAAGCTGCAGAGGTAGGAGAGGCATGGTCAGAACTAGCGTTAGGAATGGTGTTTTTGTTTGTTTGTTTCCTCTATTGAACATTGAGTGTAGGGCCTTCACTCTAAGCTACACACTCTGACCCTTCTTAGTTTGTTTGTTTTTGAGATAGGTCTTGCTAACTTGCTAAGTTACCCAGGTTGAGCTCAAACTTGTGATTTTCCTGCCTCAGCCTCCCAAAATCCTGAAATTATAAGCTGTGCCACCGGGTCCAGTGATATCAATGTTCAGTGGAACTTTCCGTTATTTTATTGTAATACTCTACGTTTATTAAAAAAAGAAACCTTGCCATTCTTATACTATTTGTTTATGTACATCATTATCTAGCATGGGCATCACAGGTTAGCTATCAGTGTGAACTCTTTCACAGCTTGCCTATGGTTGGCTGCTAACACTAGCTGGCACAGGTCATCAAAACCCAGAGGTCCTGATCATTTAAGGATGTTTCATAACCGGGTCTGATGCTTCTGACCTTCCCTTCAAGGAACGAAGCTGACTTCTGTGGTGAGGGAGATTTGAGTCATTTTCATAAGGACACTCTTAACTTTGTTTTGAGGACGAGAGAGAAACAAGGAGGTTGGCAGAGACTACCTGTCTCTTGGACCAAAGTCAGAGTTGGCAAAGTATGGGAATATGAGGTTTCCCCTCTGTCCTGTACATCTAGAGTATCCTGATACTCAGTTGGTTTCCTGCTATTCAAACTTGATTGTACTTATTGGAGTTGTGATCCCTATACCTGGTACTGTTTTGAACTCTGGGCCTGATGTTCTAAGACATAGGGAGTGAAGAGTGTGGACTCTATGAAGGGTATAAGGATGGGGGTGGCATAGAGAAAGTGGATGGGGGTCATAGAGCAGGCAAATCCAGAGGAATTTTCAGAGGGTGCCAAGGCTGTGCATCCCATTGTCAGACCCATGCACCATGAGGAGTATCAGCAGTGAGGAGCTGTGCCAGCATTTAACCCATTTCCTGTTTGGGAAAAAAAAAGTACAGCTTGCTGCCAGCATTCATTTAATTTTACATAAACATGTTCTTTGAGGCTGAAGCAAATCTGACTGTTTTTCAATGTAAAAATAAAATACAAAAACTTCTTGGAGTTATTTCTAAACAGAACTTGTCTCTAATGCTGATAGAACAAATGATTGGGGCTAACTTGGGGGACAAGATTAGGACTATAAACTGCAAGTTATCATGAGGTCATTGCTGCAGCCATAAGCCATGCCAGCAAACATTCCAGGGTAAACAGGAAGGGAGGAAGAAGAAGACAGAAACTCCTAGAAACAACAAAATAACATGGTGAAAAACAGACACTGGCACATGCAATGTGGAAGATTGTACTCGGACTGCTAAAGTTGCAGGTCTGGCTATGAATAGGATGCCACTGTTGGCTCAGGGGAAGGCCTACCTGTCCAGACTGTCCACCTACAGCTCTGGCCTCATTGGTACCCAGAGTCCTCTTGGTAATTAGGGAATATACTACTCTTTTTTTTCCTGTTACTATAGGGAGGTTCTTTGTAAAGAAAAGAGTTTTAGGTAGCATACAGTTTAATGGATGGCACCATCACAATGGTGGGAGTGTGTGTGGAAGAGATTGCAGGGAAAATAGGCATGTAGACAACGGAGCAGAGCGGAGGAGACAGAGACATCCCTGAACTCCCTCAGCCATCTGATCCTCAACAGAGGGGCCAAAAACACACACTGGAGTAAAGATAGCCTCATAAACAAATGCCGGGAAAGCTGGTCAGCCTCACGCAGAGGAATGAAACTGGACCCACACCCTTCACCATGTACCAAAGTCAAATCAAAATGGGTCAAAGCTTAGATATTAAAATCTAAAGGCTGAACCTGCTGGAAGATAAAATAGGCAAACCTCTTGAAGACATAGGCATAGGCAAGGACTTCCTCAGCAAAATGCCTGTGCATGTAAGATAGTACCAAGAATCAGCAAGTAAGACTTTATCAGATTAAAAAGCTTCTGCACAGCAAAGAAATCAAGCAACAAATCAAGAGAGAAGCAATGTGATGGTAAAAATTATTTTCTAGCTACTCCTCTGATAGAGGACTATTATCTAGAATGTGCAAAGAACTGAAAAAATTTAGATCCCCCAAATAAAAGACCCAATTGAAAAATGGGCAACTGCAATGAATAGACAGTCCTTAAAAGAAGTGGCCAATAAATACATAAAAAATGTTCAGCATCTTGAGCCATCAGAGAAATGCAAATCAAAACAACAGTGAGGTTCCATCTAAGTCCAGTAAGAATGGCTGGTATCAAAAATTCAAAAAACAGCAAATGCTGGGGAGGTTGTGGGGGAAAAGAAATTCTTCTACATTGTTGGTGGAACTCTAAACTGGCAAAACCATTATGGAAAGCAATATGGAGATTCCTCAAAAAAAAAAAAAACCCACAAAACTGAAAATAGTTAACCCATTTGACCCAGCTATACTTCTTCCGAGTATCTTCCCAAAAGAGTTTAAGTCATCATACAAGAGTGCTACATGATACTTGTGTATATAGCAGCACAACTTATAATAGCCAAATCTTGGAAGCACCCAACATGTCCAGTAACAGATGAATGAATAAAGCAGTATGTGGTATATTTACATAGTGGAGTACTACTCTGCCATAAAGAAAGATAAATTTGAGTCATTTGTGGGAAAATGGATGCACCTTGAAACCATTATGCTGAGTGAAATGAATCAGACAAAGAAGGTCATATGTCACATGGTTTCTCTAATATGAGAAAACCAAACTATAAAAAAGGGTAAGAGCACATAAAGGAATGATGGAAGAAAACAGATTTTGTGGAGGAGAAAAGGGGAGCTTGGGGTGAAGGGGTGAGAGGGGGGAAGAAAGTACACATGATCAATATGTGATACATGCACAAACCAATTGTAATAATTATGTATTAAAAACATATAAAAATAATTATTTTGGGTTAAACAGATTGCAGAGAGAGGCTATTCTTGCTCTTTTTTTTTTTTTTTTAATGAGATAAGGTCTTGCTTTGTAGTCCAGGCTGGTCCTGAACTCACTACATAGCCAAGGCTGGCCTCAAACACATGGCAATCTTCCTGCCTCAGCCTCCCAAGTGCTGGGATTATAGTCATGCACCACTGTGCTTGGCTTATGTGGTGCTGGGAAATCGAACTCAGGGCCTTGCGTTGGCTAGACAAGTGCTGTAACTGCTGAGCTACACTTCAAGATCTTTTCCTCAGTGTATAACAACTCACTGTAAGAATAATTTACTGAATGAGACCCGCCATAATCCTTCCTGGGCAACACTCCCAATGACCTAGTTACTTTGCACAAGGCCCCTTCTCTTAAAGGTGCTATCACCTTCCGATGTTGCCTGCCTGGGACCAGGTCTCTAATGAATGAACCTCTAAGGGACATATTCAAGTAATATGCAAACCCTAAGAGGGACTAAGACAAAAAAATATCTCCTATGTAAGTCTGACACTAGTTTGTTCCTTTAATTGGAATACTTTGTACCAGGCTGGGTCCGACATTCCCGTTAGAGTGAAAGTGGTGAGTGGCGGCAGGGCAGGTAGACAAGTATTAAGTTTTAGCCAGTGCTATAGCTTAAATCTGAAGTGTCCCCAAGAATCTCATGTGTTTGGGAAGTGACTGTACTGTGGTGGTGGGGCTTTACTCAGCAGGGAATTAGTCCATCAGTGACTGGGTAGTTAGAGGGTGGGGTGTGTGGCGGAGGTGAACTCCTGGGGCAGGACTTCGGAGGATACATCCCTCCCCGGCTCTGCTCCTCTCTCTGCTTCCTGGCTGCCATGGGTTGAGCACCTTCCCTCCACAATGCTATTTTGCTGTGCCACTTCTGCCTTGCAGCTAGCCAACCATGGACTGGAACTTCTCCTTTAAGCTATATACGATTTGGATCTGGTAAGTTTCCCACAAGTCTCATGTATTTGGATGCAATGGCACACCTATGGAGCCCCGTGCTGTTAAGAGGTAGAGCCTGATTGGAAGGGGCAGCATGCTCAAAGGAGTCATTAGAGATGGAAGGAGAAACCATGGAACATTGGAGAAGACAGTCACACACAGAGAAACACTTGTGGAGGTGGGGGCAGAAGGCACGTGTTGGAGGAAAGACTTGTAAAGAGAAAGCTACATCCAGCAAGAAACACGTCCTGGGCCAGCCTCTGTACTGCTAAGTAGGACTGACCACTCTGGGCTGCTAAACCCTACACAGGCCACATCTCCAGGAAAATGCCAGGGTTCTACTCTCCTGTTCCAAGAAGCAATCTCACCTTTGAGGATGGTGCCTCTCCCCACAGATGGCAGTGTCCTCATCCCCCACAAGGCAGCAGTCTAGTCAGGTGCTCACCTGTCACAGTTAATTTTTTTCTCCCCACTATTTTTTATTAATATACAAATGTAATATGTAGTCTTTACAATGAATTTGGGTGTTTCGTACACCTGTGTATCATATCGAGTTTAGAATCCCTTCCCATTTTCTACCCTCCCAACCCCTCCCTATCCCTTCCCCTGACTCCAGCTATCACTTCATATGGTTCCAAAGAATGTCTGTGTTCTGGGTTTTCCAAGTCAGAGAAACCGTACAGTGTTTAACATATTAATCTTCTGCACCTAAGTCGTTTCACTGAAGTCACCACTCTAACTCAGCTTTCTATTCCTCGAATGGGTTCACAGTAGTTAAATCTTGATGCCTCTTCTCTGAATCCAACCAACTCCTTTATTGGGATATTTACCAAAAGTTTTTTTTCTATATTTTGCTATATCTTTGTTGTTATTATTAAATCTGGCCTTACCCACCAGTTCACATTAGAAAATAACTACAAGCATGTAGTTCAAAAGACTAGTAAATTTGGGAAAGAAGAAGAAAAAAAATTCAGATGCCTTAGCTGAATATTGGAAGGTGCATACTTGTACATTCACATGGTTATCTTTACATCAATCAGTTTCCTTAGGATAAATTTTCATTAGTGACCTAATAAGTGAATTGCTACAATAAAACAAAGTTAAAACTGTATCACATTGCTACATTGAATGAACTTAAATCTATACCACATAAATATACTGAAATTTTCTTCCATTATTTCATTAAACATGTCCTTTAAGCCTTTTGATTTGTCCTCAGTCTTCTCCTGGATTCCCATAATTCTGAGGTTGTTTCTCCTTGAATCATCTATCGGCTGTTGTAATGATTCCCTTTCTTTATTTACTTTTTGTTCTTCATGGTCTGTATGTTGCAGCTTAGTCACTTTATTTTCTAGGTCTGACCTTCTATTCTGGAGTTGTTTAAAGTGGTTGCTTATTATTTCCTGTGTGTTTTTCATTTCCTGAATATCTGCATTCAGTTTTTCTATATCTCTGTTGTGTTCTTCTCTATTTTCTTCTTTTGCCTTCTTTATCTTCAGATATATTTCTTCTTTGGTCTCCTCTAGTTGCTTTTCAAGGCTTGCTTTTTGCTTAGCTATGTGTTGGTGTAGCTCTTCTGCTGTCTGTTTTATTTCCTGCTTTAATTCCTGCTTTAATTCACTGACTATCTGGGCCCAGAAGTTCCCATCATTTTTGCCATATTCATCTTTAGTATCCTTGGTATCATCTTATGGGGTGTCAGATCTTTTTGTAGGAAATTTGTAACCATGTTTCCCCATTTCTTCTTTGGTCTCCTCTGATTGCTTTTCAAGGCTTGCTTTTTTGCTTAGCTATGTGTTGGTATAGCTCTTGCGCTGTCTGTTTTATTTCCTGCTTTGATTCCTGCTTTAACTCCTGCTTTAATTCACTGACTATCTGGGCCCAGAAGTTACCATCATTTTTGCCCTTTTCTTTGGATTCTGCAATTTCAGTATCCCTGGTGCAATCTTCTGGGGTGTCAGGTCTTTTTGTATGAGATTTGTTACCACATTTCCCCATGGTTCTGCTACCTCTGGCTGTTTCTGGTGCGCAGAAAAGAAAGTGGCTCCTGCTGATGTCACTGTCTGAGATGGCTGCTGAGCCCTGTTTCTGATCTGGGATCCTGGGGCCTTTTCTAGGGGGAACACATGCTGCATTTGTAGTACACACGGGTTGGTGCTTCTGAGGCTAGGGCCACCCCCTGCCAGTAATTCCCACTTCTCCGGATCCATGCTTGCCTCAGGCTGAGGTTCTGACCTCCAGACGGGTGCTGGCAGCTGGGGTCGAATGCTTCTTTCCTCCTCTTCTGATGTGACTTCAGGATTTCTGACCTGCCCACAGCCTCCTCTCTGCTGTCGCATGCTCCATCCTCTCCCAGCTCCCTCCTCTCCCAGCTCCATCAGATGTTCTGGTCCCCACGGGTTTTCCTCCCTCCGCAGCTGCCTGCAGCTCCAGCCATTTATAGCCGGCTGCGGTGGCTTCCTGGGCCACGGGAATTTTCTTTTTTTCCTCTGCTTTCGATGATTCTTCGGAATTTCTGGCCTCCTGCTGGCCACCTTTCAGTTTTGGGGGATGGTCCTCTCTTTCCTAGCTACACCAAACACACTTTTTCTAACTAAATTCTTGACTTTTTAAGTGAGTCGGTTAGGAGACATTGTGCAGCACTGTTACTCAGCCGCCATCTTGACCAGAAGTCCTCAGTTATTTATGTGTTGATAGGACAGAAAATTTGACATCCACAACTGAAGGGAAGAAAGGTTTTTTTTTTTTAAAGTCTATTTATGGGTGGCCAGCAATGGAGGAAGCACATGGCAGAGGTCTAGCCAGAGAAAAGCTCTTCACAGCAGGCAAGACAGAAGCAAAGTGTGGGAGGAGCAAGTCCATGTCTGGAGAAGTAAGGGAAGGCCAAAGTCCCAGGAAAAAGCCGAAACCACATTTCTTCTTCGTTTACTTAGTTCAAGATACCAGCTGGGATGCCGACACCTGGATGGGTGCTCTTCTCTCACTTCCTAGCCCACAAATCAATCATACATACCTGAGAGCTCTGCCCTGGGTATTTCCTAATCTCAACAAGTTGACAAGATTCCACTAGGTCAAGCCCCAGGCATCTGCCCCTTCCAGCCAGGCCCCACCTCCCAACACAACACGGTTCCACAGTTATTCCAATACATCCAAATGCATGAGGCTTCTGAGGGCAATACCAGATCCAAACTGTAACATTGGTCAGGAGCTCACCTGGCATCTAACCAACTAACCACCATCAACCTTGGGTCAGCATCGAGGTGGGCACAAGGAGGGCCTTGGGGTCTCTTGGAAATGTGCCCTGCGCAGCTCTAAGGATCTACTGTGTTGGAACCCCAGACATTGAGGACTCACATAGCAGTAGCAGCTGGACCTGTGAAAACATGCTGCCTTTCTTACAAATCAGTCCCTTCAGACTCTACAGTTCCCCAAGCCATAAACTCTCAAAGCCTTGAGACCTTCAGAAAATATCAAAGCCAGCAACCCAGGAAGCCTCAATGCCACTTTACAAAGGAAGAAACTGGGCTTCCAAGAGATTAGGGGCTTGTCCAAGTCACACGGCTACTTGGTGGCAGATTTGGAACTAAAGCCTAGGTTTCAGCTCCCACTCAGTGTTCTTTCTTCTAGAACCTAGCCTCTGCCCCTTGTTATTTTTGGTGTAAGAGAAAAAGATTATTTTGTGTCTCTAGAAAAGCTTTGCTCTTGGATTGAATTCTGATTTTCTCTGCTCAGAGCTCATTGAAAGCCAGAGTTTTTTTTTTTTTTTTAAATAGTTCTCTGCTGGATTTGAGTTAAAAAAAAAAAAGAATCTAAAGGAAAAAATAGCAAATCTCCTATCCTAATGAGATAATGAATGCGCAAGTACTTTGAAAAAGATACAGCACTTCAGTGCTTCTCAGATATAAGGTGGTATTATGCGCCTGCCAGAAATGCAAAGGCCTAGCTGGTGGGGGACGGGGGTGGGGGGGGGGCGGGGGGGGGGGGGGGGGGGGGGGGGGGGGGGGGGGGGGGGGGGGGGGGGGGGGGGGGGGTGGTGCTGAGGCCTGGCAGAGATGAATCATAGACTGTGGGAAGGAGGGTTTCTTCAGAAAGCTGACTCATTCCTTGGTTGTCCCAAGCACAGAGAGCCATATTTTTTAATTATTTATTTATTTATTTTAAAACTGGGAATTGAACCCGGTGCTCACAAGCTAGGCAAGAACTCTAACACTGAGCTACATCCCCAGCTTTTTAATTTTTTATTTTGAGACAGGATCTTGCTAAGTTGACCAGTCTGACCTCCAACAAGCTATCCTCCTGCCTCAGCCTCCCCAGTAGCTGTGTTTACACGTTTGACGCTACCAGCGCCTGGAGAAGAGCCATTTTTGTTGGAGTTATTTGTACCCACCGCACTGAATTCCAGGCTTCCTTCTGAGTGGACCAACTTGGATCACACGTCTAGCCCCACGTTCTTATCAGCCAGAAGAGAGTTCTGTGGGCTGTTTCTGGAGTTGCCCACCAGCAGATGGTGGTTATCTGTCTCAGGACTGCATGGGCCAACTGTAGTTACCCAGTTGACGATGGTTGGTTTTCCGTGTGACCAGTCTTCCAGATCCCACCTTTAAAGGAGCCCCACTGAGCTCTGCCTGCTGGAGCTGCTGAAAGGAGGTCATCAGCAAATTGCTAGAGGTAAAGAAAAAGTCAATAATGAAGTTATAAAACCGGCGTCCTAGATCTGGCTATAGCATGGTCATTTTGCGTGAGGGATGAGCTCTCCTGAAAGTGAGGCCTGTTAATGTTCACAGTGCATCACTAGTGCAATGGGGTGCTTGTCAGTACGTTTCCATTGCAGGGTGACCAAAAATCCATTTGTGTCTGATGTAGGAAATAAACAAACAGATGGAAACCTCAATATTGTATTGACTTGCACGACTGAAAAGTCTGAGGTTAGAGTTGGTTTCTGGTACCTTTGGAACTTGGGGCTCAGTGTCGTCAGGACTTGGCTTAACCCTTTCTCCCAACTCTGCCTAGGCCCCTGGGGAAGCAGATCACCTTGGACCCCTATGAGTCCCAGCAAAAGAGAGAAGGAATCGCTTTCAGTAATATTTCTACCCACTCCACCGAATTCCAGGCTTCTTTCTGATTGGACAAACTTGGATCACATGTCTATCCCTACATTCTTACTCACCAGAACAGAGTTCAGTTCTCCAACTCCAAAGCGTAACGACCTATCCGCCACTTACTTTACCCGAGATGAGGGCTAGGCTGTTCCGCAAAGAAAATCTACCACGTTGGTCCTAGAAAGAAAATAGATGCTGACCTTGGAAACACAACAGACAAGGATTCAGTTTCACCCACCTAAGCGTTTGATGCAATTTCACCCCCAAATCGTGGTGGAGTCGCAAAGCACATGAGAGTCTCTCACAGCTTTGCAGCATCCTTTGATTTCCAGTGATTTGAATGCAGCATATACAGATTAAATGTCTTGATATTTCACTTCCAAGATATAAAATGTACATAACCGGCTGGGTATCCCTCCCAGGACAGAGTAATTCCAAGCCTGGTGTGGTGGTGAATGCCTATAATCCCAGCTTCCTGGGAGACAGAGACAGGAAGATCACAAATTCAAGTCCAGTTTGGGGTATTTAGCAGGACTCCGTTTCAAAACAAAATTTAAAAAGGGCTGGAAGCCAACCAAGCAGGCGACACATGCCTAAAACCCCTGCACTTGGGAGGCTGAGGAAGGAGGATCGCTAAGAATTCAAGACCAGCCTGGGCTGTATAGCCAGACTCTATATCAAAACAAACCAGAAACCATAAACAAAACGAAAAAGGGCTGGGATATATGTAGCTCAGTAATAGAACATTTGGCTGGCATGGAATAATAGCTCAGTGGTTAAAACACTTGCCTAGCAAGCTCAAGGGCCTGAATTTGTTATAGGTCAGATTTAAGAGACCACCAAATGTCAGTTTAAAAGCCCCACACACATCAGTTATTTAATAGCCAAGATGTTACCATGAGCAGTGGCCAAACTGTCTCTTGGACTCGGGATGAGTCCTCAGAGAGCAACCCCGAGCAAGTTTTACACAAAGATTATATAGAGGATTTTACATCATTACATACATCATACATAGTGACCAATCATAACCTGATGTGACTCTCACAAAATATGTTATTCTCATGGAATATGTGACTCTGAACAGGCTGTCATGGAGGCAAGGGAGGGGGAAGAGGTGAAGCCTCTGTCCTTATCACATGATTCTGGAGCCATCCTGATAAGTGCACAAGCCAGGCTCCAAGGCGAGGCAGGCGGGGCCTCACAGGATGAACTCACAGCAAACTGACTTATAAATTTTAACTTACACAGTAAACTCTAACTCACACAGTAAACACATAACCTAACTAGCATAATCACCACAAAATGGAATTACTTTAAAATATTGGCAGTCTTGAGTTATATCATTTCACAGCTTGGTTACAAAAAGATACAAAATTACATAAGTATACCTAAAGTTGGATTTTTAAGTGCACTGTCACAGGTTCGATTCCCCAGCACCACATAAACTGGGCATGGTAGCACATGACTGTAATCTCAGCACTTGGAGACTGAGGCAGGAGGATTGCCATTAGTTCAGCCTCAGTTCCATAGTGAGTTCAGGACCAGCACGGACTGTACCAAACAAACAAAAAAGCAATTTCTCGGGCTGGTGATGACCTCAATGGCAGCGTGGTCAGTTTAATCCCCAGCACCAAAAAGGATGGTGGGGGTTCTACACATCAGTAATGTGAATTAGAGCATGGTAGAAGTTTATAAATTCCCTTAAATGACACAAAAGTGGACAGTGGTAGTAGGGCAGTGGGGTGAACTATGGACAATAGACATTTGATTCAGGTTTTTAGAAGCTGGGGTGTCCCAGATGAAGGGGCCACACATGGTGTGGCCGCATAACACAGGGAAGAGAAGGGGAGTGGAGGGTCAAGAGGGGGCCAAATTTATAACAAATCCACCCTCATGATAACCAGCCCTTTCCCCCAATAATAACACACATCCATCTGTGAGAGCAGAGCCCCATGACCTAATTGCCTCTTAAAGGTTACAACCTCTCAACACCATGGCTTTTTGGACTAAGTTTCCAACACATATTTAGGTCAAAGAAGAATCTGAGCAAAACCAAAAATATGACTAGTAGCAAGAGAAGTTCAAGTGCAAATGTACTGCCCCCATGACTTTATGCTTGGGTAGCAAGTCCAGGTGTAAGGCCCCATCATCCTATTCTTGGGTAGCAGGTTCAAGCATAAGGTCTTGATTATGGGGTGAACAGAGCTTTTATTGAGTGCGAGTAGATTAGCCAGCATGTGGACCAGGGATTGGGCTGGTTAGCTGGTGTATGGGTCAGGGACTGGGCAAAAGAGGGCAGAGTGGATTTGCCATTTAAGATGGAGTGCAGGAAGGCGGGCTATGGGATTATGGAAGATGGGTCCGTGCTGGAGGTCAGGGCTGTCATCATTAGTTAGCCAGTTTCTGGGTCTAAGAAAGTTGTGATGTTGGGGCTGGAGAAGGTTGCTGAGGCTGGAAAGGCTACCATGTCCTGGAAGGAATGTGGAGTAGCTGTCTCTATGCCAAATCAGACATGGAAAGCTGCACTCGGAGTGTGGGAATGTCTGAGAAGTTCAGCATGGGAATTATGACACAGGAACCCCGCATGCATAAACTTTGTGGGATACTGTCTAACCATCATAGTCCCTCTGGATGCACTGCTTAAAATTATCCTGTATTCCCTCCTCATCCTCCTCCTCCTCTACAAGTACAGCTGCTCTGTGAGCCATGTTCCAGTTGCGGATACCCTACAGACAGAATATCACAAAGGCACTCCAGGATTTCAGACACAAGCCTTTTTTGTGTCCCACTTCACATACTCTAAGCCCTTTTGAAACCCTTCACTATCAGTCTTAAATTTATAGCTTGCTCCTCCTTGATATAATCCATTCTGGTCTTCAAGGTCATAATTTCTCTGGCGCTTCCACAGCCTCCCCTCTGCCCATGATGCTCCTCCCTGCTGCCTTGCCCATCTCCACATGTCGAATCTCCTCTATTGCAATCTAGAATGTTGGAGATTGGGTACAAGAGGACTTTTCTAGTGGATCCCATGCTAACTGATCATGAATTTTTTGTCTTCTTGATTGAGCACCAAAGAACCTGACACTTGACTCCCTTGACGATTCACTGACCCTCCAGAATCACCCAGGACCTTTTGCCAGTTCACATGATTGTCAGCAAAATGAGAGACTTTTTAGATTTCTATATATTATGCTGGGATGAAAAACATCCCCCAAGAGGCTCATGTGTCCAGAGATGAGGATTTTGGAAGATTTTTAGATCATGAGGTGCTAACGATGGATCCAATGGAATGGATTAATCCACTGACGAGTACATAGCTGAGTGTGCTGGGAGGCAGTGGGAACTGTTAATGGGCAAAAAAGAATTGGCAACTGGGCACTTTCTGACTTTGTAGTAACAGTTTTCCAGCAGAAACTGCATGATAAATGTAGTCTTGATAGCGTAGCTATACAGTTACAGTCCAATGACACTGAGCAAACCCAACATTCATGTACTTCCACGGTTCTTTCTTTTCCTGTCATCATCAGCATAGCCATCAGCCCAAGCTTCAAATATATTCACACATTCTCACCCACCATTATGATTATAAGAGATTAAAGTTGCTAAAAAGTAGCTATGTGTTGAAAATAAAGCCCACAGAGTTAGTTTGTAAGAGATCAAGAAACAGTCAACAGTAGTTGAGATAATGAACACATTTTTCATAATTAATTGTTTCTCTCTTATGCAATATGGGTTACGAAACTTGCAGCATATGAGATCCTGCCTAGATATAAAATAACTGTATTGAGATTCCTAATAAATACATAATTCCAAGTGGGCCCCCCCCCCTTTTTGAAGTGTGTGACAGCTTGAATTTAATCCAGTGAGGAGACAGTGGAAGTGGTAATGAGACAAGAATGACCCCAAATTGAGGATTGTTGAAGCCAGACATTGGGTCCACAGGGAGTCCTCATGTTAGTATTATCTCTACACACAGTTGAATATAGAGCTTTACCCTTTCTTTTCATTTTTTCTTAAGCCTATCTTTTTGGCTCAACTGTTTATTTCAATCCCATCAAGGTATCTCTATTATTTCAGGTTGCTCTGATCTTTTATTTTGCTGTCTTTTTTAGTATAAATTTTGCTATACAAAATACTTCCACATATATAATGATGGTGACAAGGACAGACATGCTTATTTCTTTACTCTAAGACTCAGACCTGGTACTCCCTCTTCAGTCTTATCTCTCACTGCTTACATATACCATGTACACTAACGCAGTGGCTGGTTCCCGTTGACCATGCATTTCATCCTATGTACCATCACGTACCTCCCACCTTCCTCTGTGTGACAAAAATATCCTCATTCCTCTTGGCCCAGTTCAAATGCCAACTTTCCCTTTCTCTCTAATTCTTCCCTTTCATTCCACTCTATTTCCCTTCTAGCAATGCCAAATCCTCTTAACAAGTAGTGCTCATATAGTTTACAATCGAATAGGTAGGGATTATCTGGAAAAAGACACCGCCTTAAACTTGCTTCACAGAAACTCTTTAAAAGAATAATAAGGAAACTCCAGAGACTCAAGTGCAATCCTGAGGACTGAGCCTGAGAGGCTAATCCAGGAAGTGGGACAGAATCTTATCTCCAGTGGTTTCTCTTCCTTGCTTTTCTCCGTGTCATTTGCCTGCTGAAAATCACGGGTGTCTTTTTTATTTTTCTGTACTCCTCATGGCAAAACAAAACAAAACAAAACAAAACATGGGTGTCCCCCAGCTCTTAAGATTTTCTATTACAGGTTTTCTGCATGAAGAGAAAGTGACTAACTCTGTGTTCTGAGAAGGAAGGAATTCATCAGCCCAGTTGAGGTCGTGATTTCTCTGAGTGGGGTGGATGGCAGGAAAACAGAATCACGTGGCCCAAAATGGCCACCACCGCCACTACAAATGGAACGATTAAGGGTAACTGGGACATGATAGATGGCCACACTTTTCCACTAGAGTTATGTAGGTATTGAATTCTCCACCAAGACTGTGAGCTCTTTAAGAGCAGTGATGGGGGTTTATTCATCTCACTAACATCTTTGCCAAGACATTAGTCTCATACAAACATCTGGAACATCTGATATATACATGCATATTATTTTAGATACTCATATAATAGCCACTTTAAAACAAAAATTGTTATAGTTTCCTGTCTATATCTTTCTGAGTGATATTTTTAAATTACAGAACTTCTGCTTTTGTCATGTGGGAAAATATTAAAATATGAACAGATGGATGGATGGGTGGATGGATGGATGGATGGATACATTTGGTGGTGCTAGGGACTAAACCCAGAGCCTGGTGTGGGCTAGCCTTGTGCCCTGCTACTGAGCGAAACATCCACCTTATTTATTTACTTTTGAGACAAGATTTTTCTCTGTTGCCCAGGGTGGTCCTGAACTTGTGGACTCAAGTGATCCTTCTTCCTCAGCTTCCCAAATAGCTAGAATTACAGGCATGGGCACACCCACCTGAAGTAGTACATTTATTTAGCAACATCTACTGCCATCCCAGAGACAGCAATGTGACCCAGTTCTAGCCAATGAGATCTGAGCACAAGCTGCTGATAAAGCATCTGTGAGTATTTTATAGAAGTGACTAGTATATCTGGCTAGCACCTTCTGCTTTCCTCTTTCCTCATTCCATAGCTTGGGCATGATGGGTTGAATGTACAACAGCCACCTTGTGCCCATGAACATGAATGTTGCTCTAAGATGAAGCAGCAGAAGAATAAAAGCCTGGCTCCTTGAGAACATTAAACCTTTGAGTGTAAATGACCGGGCTTGGTCTATTTCCAGACTTCGTGTTGTCTGAGACAAAAAGCAAACAAAACAAAGTCTACTGGTTTAAGCCAGTGTTTCCTCTAACTTCCTATAAGTTGAAGCTGAACATAGCTCTAACAAACTTTTTTTAAAAATCATTTTAAGCTAGAACTTGTTTTTCATTGTACAAGTTTTTTTAGGAGTTTTTCTAATATCATCCACAACAATCTACATCGTATTTACCTTCGCAGCTTGTTTAACTAGATAAATTTCCAAGGTTCTTGTCTGCGTGTTTAGTCCTGAGACACAACACCCAACACACATGTTTTAATGAAGGAAAGGTTTATTTTAGCTCACAGTTAGAGGTCTCAGTTCCTTCAGGGCTGGGCAACAATGATAAAGGGGTGTCATGGGCTGGAGGAATAGCTCAGCAGTTAAAGTGCTTGCCTAAGAAGCAATAAGTACTTGAGTTCGATTCCCCAGCACCACATAAACTGGGTGTGGTGGCACAAGCCTGTAATTCTAGCACTCAGGGGGCTGAGACAGGAGGACTACCATGAGTCCAAGACCAGCCCTGGCTCCACAGTGAGTTCAGGATCAGCTATAGAGTGAGACCCTTTCTCAAAAACAAAGGCAAGGCAGGGGAGCTTTACATAGAGGGAAGCAGCTCATACAATGATGAAAAGGAAGAGGAGAGAGAGAGAGAGAAAGGGAGTAGTTAGGGACAGAAATACATTCTTCCAGGCCATGCCCTCAATGACTCATCCCTCCCACCAAGCCCCATCTCATAAAGCACATGAAATCATCCATAAATTAAATTATCTGATCCAATTAACCTCACAACCCAGTC
Organism: Ctenodactylus gundi; assembly: GCA_004027205.1. Lineage (NCBI taxonomy): Eukaryota > Metazoa > Chordata > Mammalia > Rodentia > Ctenodactylidae > Ctenodactylus > Ctenodactylus gundi. The sequence continues at coordinate 365,597 of PVKB01000679.1, forward strand.
ACCTTACAAACACATGAAACTTTAGGAGACATTTCAAATGCAGACCACAACATTTCATATCTAGACCCAAAAGACTTACATTGAGTCTGTCTCTAAGAGTCACCAAAGTCTTAATGGTACCAGCACTGCTGAAGAGTCCAAGTTCAAAGTCTCCCCTGAGACCAAAGACAAACTCTTAGCTGTGAGACTCTGCAAAAATCAAAAAAGAAAGTTAAACACTTCCATAATACAATGGCACAGGGTAAACATTACCATCCCAAAAAGGAGGAATAGAAGGATAGAAAATAACTAGACCAAAACAAGACAGAAATCCAGCAGGGCAACCATTAAAGACCATAGTTCTATGTCCAGCACCCGAGGCAAGCGTGGCAAGACCTAAGCCCAAATGGCCTGAGCAGCTGCATCCCTACAGCATTTTCAGGAGCAAACTTAATTGCCTTACTTCTTGGATGGCTCCACTCACTGCCTACAGCTTCTATCAGCAGAAGCTCCACATTCCTGGCATCTCCAAATTCCTGGGGTCTGCACTGCACTCTTGGTTTTGCTCTCGTGGCTTCTTGCTTTGTCCTCACATGGTCAGGTAGGCATATAGCAATGACACACATTATCTGGCCTCCAAGGCCTTCTCCTGAAATCTGGCTGAAAGTCTCCCTGGTGTCCCCACAATTCTTGCATTCTGCATGTCAGTAAGCCAGTACCACATAGAGGACCCTAAGAGCTGCCGCCAGCTCAAGCAGTAGCACAGACCCCTTAGGCCATAGCTGCAGCTGCCCACAAGTACCTACATGGCTGAACTTGGAGAAACACTTTCTTAATTGACCCTACAGTGTATCCTGGGTCTATCTTCTCGAAGCAAAGTTTTTTAAAGCCTTGATTCTGCAAAGGATGGAGTCTGGCCAATTGCTGAGATGATTTCAAGCCATCTTTCCCATTGTATGCCAAGTACTTAATTTTTTTTAATCCTCTTTTTTTTTTTTTTTGGCAACCATGCTGTCTATGGCCACCTCTTTGCAGGTGTTTCCTTTCTGAAGAAGCTGCAGACTTTTCACATCCTCGTTTGGCTCTGCTGTTTTCTCCTGATTCTCAGTATAGAGCTGACTGAAAGCAACAAGCCAGACCCATGCTACAGTCGAAATGTTTGGCTGCATTAAACTATCCTTCACTGGGCTGAAGGAATACCAGCATGAGACCCAGAGCTCCAATCCCCAGTACCATATAAACTAGGCATGGGGGTACATGCCTGTAATCTCCGCACTCGGGAGGCTGAGGCAGGAGGATTGTCCTGAATTTGAGGGCAGCCTGAGCTACATAGTGAGTTCAGAACCAACCTGGATTACAGAGCTATCTCAACAAAAAAGTCCCCACCATATTAATTCACCATCCTTAGTCTCAGTTTCAGGCTAAGTCTCAAGACATGGACAAAAAAACAGACACCCTTTTTGCCCGAATGTAACACACATGGCTTCTAGACCAATTGCCAGTAGATTTCTCACTCCCATCTGAAGCCTCTTGAGACTGGCCTTTATAATCTACATTCCTATCAACATTCTGGTCTTTTTTCCTCCCCATGTCATATATATATATATATATGCAATATATCATGTATACATTGAACTTGAGTGTTTTGTGCACATATATATTGCATCAAAGTCACAAACCCCCTTTTCCTTTCTGACCCTCCCACACCCTCCCCCGCCCCCAACAGTCTGGTCTTTTCTTTTCTTTTTTTTTTTTTTTTGGAGACAGAGTCGTGCTCTGTAGTTCAGGCTGGTCCTGAGCTCACTAAATACATCATATGGTACTGTGGGATCAAAACCAGGGTCTTGTGCTTCCTAGGCAAGCACTCTAATCACTCAGCTGTGGTCCCAGCCCTGCTTACAGCACTCTAAGGCTTCTTCAGCCAGCATTTCCAAACCTTTTCAAATTCCTCCCAGAAACAAGTGTCAAAGGCTTCTGAGTCATATGGTCAGTTAGATGTAGCAATGACAACACTTCTCTGGTACCAATTCCTGTCTTAGTGACTTTCCCATTGCTGGGACACAATACTTGACTCACAACTCAAAGGAGCAAAGGTTTATTGTAGCTCACAGTTCAGAGGTCTCTGTCTATGCATGTTTAACTCACAATGGTGGAAGAGCTTGGCCAGGAGGAAAACAGCTCCTGGTAAGGCCAAAAGAAAGGAGTAGTGTGAGAAGCCAGGGGCAGGAGCATAGCCTCCTGGGACATGCCTTCAGGGACCCACCCTCTAGCCAGCTCCCACCTCCTAACAACACACTGAATTCATCAGTAGGTTAACCACAGACCCAGCTGACCTCATGATCCAGTCACCTTCCAAACACACAAGACTGAGACTTCGTGAGGGGCATTCCATATCCAAACTGTGAGGCTGAGGGAATGGCACAGCGGAAAGCACTTGCCTAGCAAGTGCAAGGCTGTAAGTTCAGTTCCCCACCACCACATAAAGCCGAACATGGTGGCGCACACGTTTCCAGCACTCAGGAAACTGAGGCAGGAGAATTGCTGTGAGTCCAAGGACAGCCTGGGCTCCATAGTGAGTTCAGGACCAGCCTGGGCTACAAAACGAGACCCTGTCTCAAAAAAAGAAAAAACTCCAAACCGTAAAACTACCCAATCTGAGCTCTCAAACAATGATCAGAATCACTGGGGTTAGGCTTAGGAATCTGCTAACAGATTCTATTTTCTTTTTCTTTCTTTCTACCCTCCTTTTTTTTCCTACTTGGCTGCAATATTGTCCCTTACTGACCTTGACTTGAACATCATCAAGGAGGGCCAAGCCTCCTTTTGAAGGGGGAGACACACACTGCTGTGCATCAATACCACACAATTTTTTTTACATGGAGTCAGCAAACACTCTCTTTATTAAGTTCATCTTAACTACACTTGCTAAGCTTCCTCACCCTACCCTCCTTCTCTCCTTTTTTGAGCACTGCCGATCATACTCCCGTTTCATATGTGCTATAGTACTCAGTCTCGTATTATGGTTATCTAATAAATTTGAAATGAGTACCATCCAATATATTTCTTATTTAACATTCCCTTAGTTTGGGCTTTCTGAAGTTATTAATTGTTTCCAGGCTCAGGATGGTCTTATCCAAATTTTTCTTTCTCACTGCTGTAAAATTTTTTCTTATATGAAAAGACATAAATAGACAAATTTTTAGAATCTCAAATCTTGAATGATTAGAAGTATTTATTTATTTATTTTTGAGACAGGGTCTCACTCTGTAGTCCAGGCTGGTCCTGAACTCACTATATAGTCCAGGCTGGACTCAAACTCACAGCAATCCTCCTGCCTCAGGTTCTCAAGTGCTAGGGTTATAGGTGTGTAGCAGCACATCCGGCTTACGTGGTACTAGGGAATCAACCCCAGGGCCTTGCTCTTGCTAGGCAAGTCCACTAAGCACTGTGCCATTCCCCCAGCCCCTTTCAGTCTCTGTTACATTTACTCACATTGATCTTTGCTCCTGAAATGATCTTGTCAGTTCTCTGCACATCTCCACATGTCACATTGATCTTTGCTCCTGTAATGACCTCCTCACTTTCCTAGGTCCTGATACATCCTTGAGGACCAAGATTTCAAACACCACCTTCTTCATAAAATGTTACGTTTGCTCATGAAGTTTCAGTTAAGTCAGTAGACTAGTCATATATTCATCCCTGAGACCAAGAACCTGATATAAACAACATAAAGGAGAACAGGTTTATTTTTGCTCATGGTTTCAGAGTCTTCAGTCCCACTTAACCTGGCCTCAAGGCAGGAACTCTGTGGTGGAAGCAAAGCTGATAGGTTCATGGCAGCCAGGAAGCAGAGTAGAGGAACAGCTCCAAAGAGGAAGTGACCAGCCACTAAACATGATACCCAAATTGATACCTAAGTGACCCACCCAAATGCATCCCTTATATGACTCCTAGGTCAATCAAGTTGCAAGTTCAGTTCAACCATCACAATTGGATTTCTCAAAAGACCCCCCACAACATCGAATGCAATGCCTTGATTTTGATTCATTCCCTGTTTTAACAAATCAGCTGTAAGATACTTTGGGGTCAATTGGGGGAAATTTGAGCATGAACTGCATGAAAAATGATAGTAGGGAATTATTGCTAAATTTATTTTAAAATGGGGCTGGAAAAATGGCACAGCAGTTAAGGAACTTGTCTTTTAGGCACAAAGCTCTGAGTTCAATTTCCAGCACCACATAAATCTAGGAGTGGCCTATAAACAGGCCTATAATCCCAGCACTCGGGAGTCTGAGGCAGGCGGATTATCCTGAGTACAAGGTCAGCCTGGGATGCACCAGTGAGTTCAGGACCAGCCTGGGCTACAGAGTGAGACCCTGTCTCAAAAAAACAAAAAAGAACTTATTAAGAAGTATAATTTGGTTACTGTTATTATGTTAAAAAGTCATCATTTTTAGATACAAAATTGAATTAATTAGGGCTAAATGTTATGATACCATAAAATGGATGAAGGAAATAAACAGAAAAGGTGAAAAATTGGTATTAGAACCACAAATGTTTAGGATTGCTTTTTCTTTCTACCTTTCTGTGCATTTAAAACTCCTAGCCAAAATGAAAACAAGTACCTCAACATTTTTCCAACAAAAATAAAATATGTTCACTAAAGAAAATCTGGGGAAAAGGAAAGTACATAAATAAAACAGCAACCATTATCTGACATGCAGAGATAATCAGTATTTATATTAATATTATGGTGCATTTTCTTCTTTATACTTAAAAACATACTTTTAAAATTTTTTTCTAACAAAAATTGTGAATATTTATGGTGTATTTAAAATATGTAAATACATAACTATTTATTTTACAAAATTGTGATTATTCTGGAAATATAAGTTTGCATTGATTTCAGGATGTTTGTTTGTCTGTATGGTGCTAGGGCTTGAAGCCAGAACTTTGTGTATGCTAAATAAGTGCTCTATGATTGAGCTAGGCCCCAGCCCTTGATTTCAGATTTAAAAGAACATATACAAAAGGTAGAAAGAAGAGCACATAAGAAAAAGTGAATGCTGCATTTTGTAGGTATATGCCAAAAAAGTTAAAATACAAAAAAGAAGAAGGAAGAAGAGATGGATAGGTAGAGGAAGGAAAGAAGGATAGAAGGAAGGAAGGAAGGAAAAAAAATTCATTTGCACTTGTAGTTTAGGTTGGGTCTGGTGCCCAAGTATTCATGTGCTGAAGGCTTGATCTCTGGCGTGCTTGTGTTGAGTGACGAACCATTAAGAGTTAGGGCCTAGTGGAAGTAATTAGCACCCTAGAAAGGATTAATTTGGATGTCATGGTTTTTATCAGGAAAGCTGGTGCTGCCCTAAATCCTTCTCCCACATGTACCACTACCAGTCTCACACTCATTGCTGCTATTATGGTGCTGCTCACCATAAGGCTTTTACCTGAGCCAAGCAAATGCTGGTACTATGCTCTTGAATTTCCAGAACTGGGAATAAAATAAACCTCATTTCTTTATTAAAATACTAGGCCTTGGGTGTTTTGTTATAGCAACAGAAAATAGACTAAGATATTACTAAACAAAGACAATGATACAGAGAAGCCTTCTAATCCTCCAATATACACATATCAGCATTTCGCTCTCTTTCAGTCCAGGATTCCACAGATGGGCCTTTCTGTGGTGCGTTTTCAACCATTCTGGAATTGCTTGCCTCTTTGAAGTTTCATGTGTTCGTGGTTCTCAACCACGAGTTGTGCAGTCTGTTAAGTACCTTCTGAAAGAAATTCCCGCTCACTGCCTGGCATCCCAAGTCACTGGCAGCCACAGCTGGGTCTACCATAAACTCCCCCTCCTCTAGCTCCCACTTTACCCCACCAACCTTTCAGTCTGGTCAACATTGGTTCCAGCAGAAAGAGTTGGGTTTAGTTTTGGTTTTGTTTGCTTATTTATTTCTTCTGCCTTCTTTTAATTACAGAAATATCGCTCACATTCTATAATTTTTATACTCACATACAATATTAAATATAATTTTGGTTATACAGTACTACACATATCACATCAAAGCAATTAATTTTATTTTTTATCTTTATTTTTGCTGAAATGTACAGCTATTTTCCACTGTGAATATACTTATATTGTTAAAACTTTACATACTATTATGCAGTCTTTTTAAAATTCAACTTTAAATAACCATATCAAATATTCTAAAGAATTGAAATACCTTCCAAGGACCTGAACTAAACTGAAACCATTTCCTGGTTGTTAAATGTTTTAAGTACTTTATTTTACAACCTACTTTCTGCACTTCCTTAGCGTAGATCTTTACCTTACTGAATGCACATATCCATATATTTTCTACATTGCTTTAAGTGATCACATAACAATCCACAAAAAGCATGGAATTTTTTCATTTACATTTTTTAATACTTGTCACTTTTCATTTTAAGTAGTTAATATGTGCCATACTGCAAAAATCAAAAAATAAAATTGAAAATATTGAAAAATGTTCTTTCTTCTGAGTCTCATAGTATGTAGCCTCCTTTCTTAATATCTTCTGTATCTTTCCAGAGTCTATTTAGAAAGATACAAGCACATATAAATACTCTTTCACTCCCTTCCTCCCTTCCTCCCTCCCTTCTTTCCTTCCTTCCTTCCTTCCTTCCTTCCTTCCTTCCTTCCTTCCTTCCTTCCTTCCTTCCATTCTTTCTGTGCTAGGGATCAAGCTAGAATCTTGGCACAGAGCTATATCCCCAGTCCATTTTTTCATTTTGATTTTGAGAACGGGTCTTGCTAAATTGTAAGTTTGAACTTGTGATCCTTCTGCCTCAGCTTCCCGGATCACAGGCCTGTGCCACAGGGATCCGGCACAGATGTCTTTTCTTATTTTTGTCTTTCTCTTTTTAACCAGAGAATAATATAGACACTGTTTCTCATGTTGCTGTTTTTACTCAATAACTTATCTTGGAGATTGTTCCAACTCATTCCATAGAAATTTTCCTCATTCTTTGTCCTACCACCTTGTGGCTTCCCACTGCACGGCGCCACCCTTGACATGCATTTGACAAACACAGTGGTTGTCACCTCAGCTCCTGGTCCCATCTCTACACATTATCTCAAAAACCTGGTCCCATCCATTACACACCTCTGTCCCCTTTCAGACTTTTTTTTTTTTTTAATTTACGAACATACCGGGTGTCCTGAATGCAGCAGTAGAACTTTCCCTTCACTCTGAGGTTCCTCAGTGTCACACCTCCAGATAGAGGTATCCAGTGTCCAGCCACAGTTTCCACCTATCCTTCATTTCTTCCTGATGCTTTGTGATCTGTCCTCCTCGTCCTGTCTCTATTAAAACCGATTTTTGGAAGATCATCTAATAGAAGCATTCAGCAGCTTGGCCTATTTCTCTGTTCTCTTCCCTTCTTTATAAAGGAAAAGTTTTTTTGGCTTTTGGATTTTTTGAGGACAGGTTTAATTTGGATTGTGTTCTCACCCCTTTAACATCTGAAAATGGATACCTACCCTTTCCATACCCATATCCTCTCTAACCTGTAGCAAGAATGGCTTCTGCCCACCCTATTGCCTTCACATGAAAGTTAATTTCCAAGAGATCACCTAACCTAGCCAGTACCTCGGCCCTGGCTCACTTCAACCCCCACCTCCAATGCTCCCCCGATCACAGTCTAGCCCTAGAGATTCTGTCCTCCTGTTGACTTAACTCCTATCCTCTCCTATCAGCTGAATATTCTATTATTCCTAAACCTAATCCTAGTTTCTGATATTCTCAACTATGAATATGCAGGACCCCTCACAAATCTTTCCCTCTGGAGCTTCTTTCTTACTCTGAGAAAGCTTGGGTGCTTGGTTTCTCCCCTGAAAACAGCAAGTCTTACTTACACCATTGTCTTCCTGAAAACTCTCAATTTCAAGTCAGTTAAGCCCCACACCCTCGAACTGGTGTTCAGATCCTTCCATAGTTATAGCTGCAGCACACATTGCCTTCAGCCAACGTTCCCTTCCTCTGCTATACTGATTGGCTTCTTTTTCATTCAACACATGGTGTGTTTTATGTCGCCAGGCTTTGGCCCATCCTTTTTTATCCACCCAGATTATACTTCCCCTCCATCTCTGCTAGTCTAAATCTCACCGTCCCCTAAAACCTTTGCTAAATTTCTACCAAGCATGTTATGGTGAATTGTGCCATGACTGAGTTTCCATTACTGGGTACTAAATTCTATTGAAATACTGTAGTGACTGAGTCCTTCTAAGTGTCAGATGTTTGCAAAGTGATCAACTTGTGTATCTCATTTAAATCCTCACATCAACGTTATTTGCTGCTGGGACAGAATGCTCAACCTCCAGTTTCAGGTTTCCCACATTCTGCTCGCAGGCAGCCAGAAACTCATGGTGTTGCTTGGTAGGAAGAAAGCTCTTCATAGCATGACAGACAGAAAGCCAAGCAAGTGTGGAGCAAGTCCACATCCAGAGACTAGGGCAGAAGGCCAGAGCTTTCCCAGGAAAAACCTATAACAATATTATTTCTTCCTTTTACTTACTTTAAATTGCCAGTTGGGCTGCCCACACCCAAGGTGAATATCTTCTCTCATATCTTGGTCCAGAAGTCAACCACACACACCAGGAAAGCTCTGCCCTGGACATTCCCAACAAGTTGATATAATCCTTCCAGGTCAAACCCCAAGCACCTACCCCTTCCAGCCAGGCCCACCTCCCATCTGCACGTGGTTCTATGGGTATCCCACTATATCCAAACACATGAGGCTTTTGGGGGACCTTCCTGATGGAAACCGTGACACTACACATTTAACATTAAACAAACTGAGGCTCGGGGAGAGTAAACAGTTTCCCTGAGATCATGCTAATGACGGTGATATCAGGTCCCTCACCGAGGTTTCGTGCTTGCAGCCCAAGGTTCTGCCCTCAATCTGTGCACGCCTTGTCCTGTGTTTGAGAAGGTGTCTGCTAATAGAACAGGACTCAAGAGACAGGGCAGTGGAGGCAGGGAGGTCAAGACAGTAACGAATTAGGATGGCAAAATTATCGGTAATGTGTCTCAATTTCTACTATTGGGTTATAGGGCTTTTGGAATAAGCATGTAAAATATTCAGCTGCTAAACAGGGCCCCATCTGTTTTTAAGTGGTCTCTATTGCTACCTGTCGGGTAGTTTCGGCTTTCTGATTTTATTGTCCTCTTTCCCCGAAATTATCTCTATTCTCTGTGTTCCCACGGCTTTCGGCGCATTGCTCAGCGCCCGGAGTGCGTACTTGTTGATTTTAACGTGTGTATGTGTGTGTGTGTGTGCGTGCGTGTGCGTGTGCGTGTGCGTGTGCGTGTGTGTGTGTGTGTGTGTGTGTGTGTGTGTGTGTGTGTGTGTGTGTGTGTGTGTGTGTGTTTGCATGCGTGCGCAGCGAGGGGGTAGAGGACGTGGGTGCAGCGTGCATTCCTTCTGCTCCTTCTTTCCCCGAGCAGCTGCAGCCAGGATGCTTTCCTGGGGAGGAGGAGGGTGGGCAGAACCGCTGACCCTTTAACAAGTTGTCCCTCACAGAACAGGTGTCTCCCCCGCTTCGGCGGGAGCGGGGTGGCTGGATGCTTAGTGACATCAGCCACTGGCCAATGAGAAGTCAGGCCTCGGCAGCCGCGCCAATGGGCGGCCGGGGGCGGGCCGGTTTCCTGGGAGCCGGGCGGGCCGGCTGGTCCTGCGGCCGCGGCGGAGACTCCGTAGCTCACGCTGCCCGCGGCGGCTCGCGCGGCTCCCGGCTGCTCCGGCGGCGGCGCCGTTCGCTGCCCGCGCAGCTCCCGACGCACGGCTCGGCGGCTCCCGCCCCGCCGCGGCTCCCCGCAGCGCAGGCTCCCGCCGTGGCGCGGCTCATGCCCCCGGGCGCGGGGCGCGCAGGTGGGCCGGCCGCCGCTGGGAGGTAGGCCCCCGGGGGCGGCGGCGGCGGGCCATGGCGCGGAGACCCGGGGCGCCCGCCGCCTACGGGGAGGAGTTCTCCTTCGTCAGCCCGCTGGTGAAATACCTGCTCTTCTTCTTCAACATGCTCTTCTGGGTGAGTCCTGGGGTACTGGGGTCACCTGCGCCGCAGAGCACCTTCTCAGGGCGGAGCGGGGTGCCCGCGTCTGACGAGGGGCCGACCCGGGTTGCGGGGTGCCGGGCGAGCGGGGTGAGCGGCGCTGCCTAGTTTTACGGGCTACCGACACTTTGGAGGAATTTGCCCTGGGGAGGGACACCACGGTGGCGCCGGGTCAGAGGGGAGCATGCGAGGGATTCGATGAGAATGAGGGGTCTATGGCAGGCCAGAAAGGTGTGCTGGGGGAGGAGCTGGTTTTCCCGTTGGAGCAGGGTATCCCCGCGGGCATGTTCGTGATTGGGGACTTTCAGGCCTTAGGGGCTGCAAGACCCCGCTAGCAAAGAAGAGGAAGGAAGGAAAAACCTAAACCTCCTCTCCCCCTTACCTAGGGGAGGATGGATCAGGAGACTTGATCTCTTCCTTTTGCAGGCCTCGGGGCTCCCTTCCCAGCAAAGGCTGAGAAGCAGCACGGATGGTCTCCAGATCCGATGTCCTTCCTATCCCCTCCACGCTGCCCCAAACTTTGCCCTCTACCTCTGTCAGATCCAGACTCCTCCATGGAGTCTTTGGTTTCTTCAAATAAGGCCCTGCGTTGGGCTGGAAGGCCAGGGGTCCTTTGAGAATCTTTTGCTTAGGGATGGAAAAGTGGAAAAAATACTGGCCTGGGGCCCCAGACACTTGGATTTTCATTCCACCATTACCATCCTTGTTGACTTGACTCACCTGGGCAGTAATGTTTAAGTCTTCAGGCCTTTGTTCCCTCCACCATAAAATCAAACCCACTATGATTAGGGAGGCAGCGATCCTCTGTCAGAGCCAAGAATTCAGCTGGACAGATCATGAAATGCTAGCTCAATCCTATTTCATGGCTAGAAAGTCCCTGAGCCTTCTGGTTTGAGAGCACAGGGAAGTCCTTTTCACATCCCCATTTTTCTGCCAGCTCCAGGGCTATGCTTCTGGGAGCCTGTTATCCTTGCTCACCTCAGCCTGAAACCTATAGTTCACATGTGCAGGAGAGAGAAATTGTGAGTGAAAAACACGTTTCCTAGGAGAAGGAGCAGACCAGACATCTAAGCCAGCTGCTGGAAAGGTTTCACAGGGGCCGCGGTGTGAAGTGCAGACACAAAGTACATAAGTGCTAGCCTGTTGGGACAAATGAGAGAAAGCCCAGAAGGTGGTGATGACAGCTCACTCTCAGCCATCGTACTCCTGGGAGAATTAAAATTTGGGCTTCTGTCATATTCTCAGTTTTAGAACTGGGGAAAATTTCTTTAGCAGGCATCTTATCCAGCATCCACATTATATATATATATAATATATATATATATATTATATATATATATATTAGAAAGGTAAATCGCAGTGCTGTTAGATGTTTTATCCAAGGTCCAACAGTTAGTTAGCAGGCTTGGTCTGGTGATTTTTCTATGAAACCAGGATGTCTCTAGGGGAAGTCCTTGACCCAGATGGCTGCCACTATAGATGGGGTAGTGAAGCTGTTTGTAAATACTCAACCCAAGCTCTCATGGTCTAGGTTCTGCTTCCACTGGAGGTTAGGGGAAACAGAAGAAAATCCCTTGCCACCAGTCTGCCAGGAGTGGGGGAATATACCAGAGGGTACTTGCCACTGAGGGGCAAATACCGATGAAGGCTTTGTGCCCACTGAGAGCACCAAGCCAGAATACACTGTGTTCAGAGCCAGTCCTCACATCCCAAGGACCTCAGGTCCTCATTCACCTTCCTCTCTCTGCCAAGATTCTGTCTCTTTGAGAGCCTTTGGTGCCTCGGTCTTGTCTGTGCTCCTCATCAGCAGCAACTGGACATATCTACTACCCATGTGTTCATGGGCGTTTTCTGGAACTTTTATCCTCTACTCCACCCTCCTTTATTCACATAAGTGACTTTGGGAGGTCACAACCAAGGAGAGTTTGGCTCATAGACCCATTTACCTTGGTAAAAATGCTTCACTTAAGATCAGAGGACCTGGCAAGCCAGGTTGGCACCATCCCATATCATAGCAGAAGCCCTTCTTGGCCCCACTTTAGACTCAAAAAGTAAGAGGCTCTAGAAATAGTACATGGAAGGACAAGAGACCAAGCTTCTTTCTGGCACCAATTTACTGTGTGACCCTAAGCCAAGGTATCCATCTCTCTGTCCTCAATCTTTTCCCTCTGAAGGAAAACATTTTTCTGCCTCTGTGAACTATTTAAAGATGAATGAGTCGCTTTGGGGATGACATTTTTCCCCTGGAAGACCTAGGGTTGGAGCTAAGAAGAATCTCTTTGTGTCTTGGTAGCCCTGGGGCATCACCCTGCTTAGACAACAGTACTTTTCAGGGTTTACTGAGTGTCACTTCTCCCCTGGGCCCAGAGCCAGAGTTTCATGGCTCGCTCATGCAGATGAAGAAGCTGGTGGTCATCTTTCTTCCCATCCCACTGGTTACTATACTTTTCTTCTGTGTGGGCTTCCACCATCCTACTTGAGTTCCCCTCTTGCGTCTAGGACTTTAGCCCATATGCTTCTTCAGGCAGAGTACATCTGGTCAGCTGCTGGGATGCAATATGTGGGGTTGGGGTTTATGCCTGGGCCACATTAGGAAGGTGGCCAGCATCACCTCGGCTGACAGTGGTGGCACAGATACCTCTTTCTGCTTGAGGAGTACTGGCTTTTGAGGCATTTTGGATTCTGACGTAGAGAGCTGCTGTCGCCTTTTAGGCCAGAACCAATTCCTCTTGTTTGTTTCCAATCTCACTTTCCCTTTGGCCTGTGAGTTCTGATTCATTTTTCCCAGAATCATGTTTCTGAGTGACTGACTGTTGGGTTTCCATGGCCTAGAATAGTTGCTCTAAGATCCTAGAAGTTGTATTTGAACTTTTTGAGAAGTAACTGGCTTTCCTCACGTCCCTATGTGGGCCGTATCTGTGCAGAGTTAAGAGACTGGGATAGTATGTGCTTAGTGATCCTTGGGCATGTGTTGTCAGGACCATTATCAGTGCTGCACAATTCCTGCCTTGCTGGTCCTTCTTCCATTCGTGACACCCCTTGGAGTGGCTTTGGAGTCAAGCAGAGGCCAAAGCTTAGCTTATCTCTGCCCAGTCATCTTTGATGGCCCTGCCTCTGGGTTCATGGCACCTTGTCCACACTCTGATTATCACACCCCTGACTTTTGTGGCAAGGGCACATATTTATCTGTTTCTCTTTAGACTCCAGGCTTCGTGGGTAAGAACTACCTTATTCACTTCTGGATTCCCAGAACCCAGCTGTGTTTGGCAGAAAGTGTTCATTGAATGTTTATTGCATGTCAAGTAAGAAAGCAAAGCTTCCTGGGCAGAGGCATCATGTTTCCCTTTGTCCTTCCCTCATGATCTGTCAAGATGCAGCACAGCCTCAGGTGCCCCAGTATTCCTGGTGGTGAGGTATCTAACTGTGTTCTTCTGTGCCTGGGTCCTGTGGCCTGATGCTGCCCCTCAAGCGAGGTCAGAAAAAATGGCAGCCACCCTCAGAGCCACACATAATTACTGTTTTCTATAGCATTTGGAAAGTTTTAATTACCATACTGCATGTACGGATCTTCCATTCAAGACTTCCCTAAACCAGCCTAGGTCACTACTGGTGAGGCATAGTCTTCAAGAAGTTCACTTTCCAGTCAAGGGCCACCATATTGGACCCCAGACCACCTACATCTCTTGTAACCTGACTCAGAAACCATAAGGAAGTGACCACATATACCTAGCAAAAATCCTCAAGTAGTAGAAGCTCCCAGCCTCTTCCCTGCACACACTTGTATATACCTTAGGAGCCCACCTCCCTCTTGTCCTATTCCTTCACTATAGGCTGGCAGGCTTCATTAAGTGAAGTGACCACATTCTTTTATAAAAATGGCAAAAAATCCAAAAAACTGTCAATGAAAACAAGAATCATATACTTTGCTATGCTGGGTTTCTCAACTCTGCCTGCTCTGTATCAAATAATCATAAACCTCAAGCACCATTTTAAAAGAATAAAGGAAACATTGGGCACCTGTCAGAGTCTTGGTAACTGGCCATATGTCTAACCAGTCACTATAGGACCGTGAGTTTGAATGTCTATGCTACTGGAAGCCTTATGGATTTCCTTTTTTCATTTGTAATCATACCCAAAACCAGCCTCTGACCAATGGAGACAGTAAAGGACTGGCCCCAGATGTTAGCAAGGAAAGAGCACTGTGGACTTCTCCACTCCAGGGGACAGTGCCATCCAACTGAGAGAAAGGAAGTTGAGAGCCAGTGACGTACAGACAGTTGTCACCTCAGAAACCCAGGAACAGCAGTGCTGGAGTGACACAAAGGACCAGCATGTGTAGGTCCTAGGCAACGAGGAGGGCCTTGCTTTAGGTCTAGCAAGCGGTGACTTCTTCAACTTCCTCCAGAATTAAGGAGAGAGTTTTAGGAAATCAGAGGTGGAGACCTCCCTCCCACATCCCACTAGGTGGAATAGGGTTGTATTAGAGGGTTTGTTTGTTCAGAGTCCTGAGACTCAAGGCCAGGGCCTCATGCATGCTAAGCAAGTGCTTTCACTGAGCTGCCTCCCTGGCCCAGGGACAGGGTCTTGATTTCCACACAGGGAATCACTGTGCCCTCAGCAGTCTTTCACCCTTGCCTAAAGAGACTCTGAGGAGGAATGGACTCCGATTGTTTGCCCTGCTTTGTGCAGTCTGTACTTTGGACCAGGGAGACAGACAAGGCCAGTGCTTTCTCTTGGAGACTGTACAGGCTGACAGACCCTGAGTACCCATACCAAGTTTTCCTTTTTCAGAGTGCCTCTTGGGACTTCCCCCTAAGTCACCTCCTAGGTCCTGCTGATAACTGTCACCTCCTTATACTATCTTCCTTCTCCTCTCTCTGTCCAACCTGGTTTGGAGATTGCGAGCTGCTCCCCAAAAGAATGGTACACAGCTACACATGCCTCACATGATTACCCCAGATGAACACACAGGATCCTGGGGTTGTTGTGTGACACAGATAATACAGCCCTGTGGCTGACATCATAAGGCTTTGGAGGCACTCAGACCTGAACTGGGCAAAGTTACTTGAACTCTGTGAATTTCAGTTCTATAAAACAGAGCTCCTAACACCCTTCTAGGTTATGGTCAAAAAGAATGAGCTAGCATATATTAAATGTTGAGCCCAGCTGGGCATGGTGGCACACACCTGTAATCTCAGCACTCTGGGAGGTACAGTCAGCAGGATCACACCTGCTAGCCCAGTCTGGGCAATTTAGTAAGACTTTATCTGAAAATAAAAAGGGCTAGAGATGTAGCTCAGTGTGAAGGACCTGTGTTCAATGCTCAGTACAGAAAAAATACATATATAGATATATTTTTAGCCCAATGTCTGGCTCTTAGAAGGTAGCTGCTTCTACTGTTTTGGAAGTAGCTCTTAGAAATGCCCTGCTGGGGAAACCCTTGAAGATGTAGGCGTAGGGAAGGACTTTCTCAATAAAACATTCAAAGAACATGAGATAAAAACCAAACATCAACAAATGAGTTATATCAAACTAAAAGGCTTCTGCATAGCAAAGGAAACAAGCAACAGAGTGAAGAGAGAATTGATGGAACGGGAAAAACATTTTGCCAGCTACCCTCAGACAGAGGGCTATTATCAAGGATATACAGAGAACTTTAAAAAAAATCTCCCAAAATAAAATACCCAATAAAAATGGGCAACTAGATGAATAACAGTTCTCAGAAGAAGAATTCTGAATAGCCAATAAGTAAAAGAAAAATGTTCAGCATCTTTAATCATCAGAGAAATACAAATAAAAACAGCACTGAGGTTCCATCTAACTCCAGTGAGATTGACTGGTAGTAAGAACTCAAAAAACAGGGCTGAAAGAATGGCACAGTGGGTAAAGTGCTTGCCTTGCAAGTACAAGGCCCTGAATTGGATTCTCTAGCACCGCATAAGCTGGGCATGATGGCACAAGCCTATAATCCCAGCACTCTGGAGGCTGATGCAGGAGGATTGCTATGAGTCCAAGGCCAGCCAGCCTGGGTTCCATAGTAAATTCAGGACAAGCCTGGCTACAGAGTCAGACCCTATCTCAAAAACAAAACAAAACAAAAAGCAACAAATGCTAGCAAGTCTGTGAAGAAAAAGGAACCCCTTTACATTGCTGGTGGGTCTGTAATCTGGTATAGCAGTTACGGAAAGCAGTATGGAGATTCTTCAAAAACATAAAAATAGTTATCCCATTTGACTCACCTCTGGGGATCATGTCTGGGGATCTTGCCAAAAGAGTTGAAGTCATCATACAAGAGTGATACATACCCATGTTTATAGGAGCACAATTTAGAATAGACAAATCTTGGAAGAAACTAATATGTCCAACAACAGATGGATAAAGAAGATGTGGTATATGTACACAGTGGAGTACACTCCTGTGCCTTAAAGACAAATTTAAGCCATTTGTAAGAAAATGGATGCACCTTGAGATCATTATGCTTAACAAAATGAATCAGACATAGGGTAAGTATTGTATGGTTTCTCTAATGAAAGAAAAACATACCAACTAAAAAAAAGGCAGATGGAAGAAACAAAAAGATACACTTTGTGGAGATGGAAACAGGATGTGGTAGGGGGATGAAGAGGTAGGAAAGAGATCTGATATGCAAATAAAAATTTTTAAGGAAAAGAAAAAAATGTCCTGCCAGAGGGGGCATTGGACAGTGAGGATAAGGGCTCCTTCAGACAGAAGCAAGCCGATGGGGACCGAGTCTAGGCAATGGCCAACCTTGAGCCTGCCCTCCTTTGCCCGCATTCCTACCTTTAGCCAGAGAGAGATAATAACGAATGAAGCCATTTTGTTTTCTAGTTTACAGAGAACTTTCATGTTTAGCCTTAGAACATTGCCCTCCTTTCCCCTGGGGCCTTCCCTTGGTTGCTTCTGAGAGCCTGCCACTCCACCTTGGTTTAAGTAAGGTTCAATGCAATAGAAATGAGCTCCAGGAACAGATTTGCTCATAATTGTCGGCGTTAGACTGGAGTCCTCCAGCCTTTCCTTTCTTTGTGATGATGACCCTGATGTAGGGTCCCAGGGGACAGAATAAGGGTTTCTCCTCACAGACATGAATTCGTGCTTATCTTTTCCCAATTTGTAAGGGGGAAAAAAATTCAAGATACTGGAGAAAACTCCATTTCCAGTTTTCTCCCCTGAACATTATTAGTGCCTGCGGCTGCTTACCTGCCAGCAAGGATGGGCCAAAGGAAGAGGACCAGCGACACCAAATATTATGGGAACTTGGAAACAGTTTATTTAGAAAATTTATTTTCTAAAACTGTTTAGGCTGTATTGTTTATGAAAGTCAGAGACGCGTATTGAACAGCCACGTCATGTGTTAGTAAAATTGTTCCTTATTTCTGTGGTAGAAATTAATCTCTTGTGCTTGCTCACATGATGCACTAAGAAGAACATAACAGTATCTGTGTAATATTCCTGTCGAAGATGTATAATTTGGATCTAATTGTGCGGAAACAAACAAATCCAAATTGAAGGGCTTTCTGCAGAGCAGTTGGTCTCGATTTATCAAAAATGTCAGTGTCAAAAAAAAGTGAGAATGCATTGTTGGCAAAGGTGTGAAGAAACCGGACTCTGATACATCTCTAGTGGGAAGGTAAACAGAGGCAGCCACCATAGGTAAGAGTTTGGCACCGTCTCTGAAAAGTAAACATAGAACTGCCACACAACCCAGGAATTCCAACATTAGGTATATACCTGGAAGAACTGGAATAAAGGTATCCAAACAAAAACTTGTGAATGGATGTTCACAGCTGCAGTACTGTTCACAATAGCCAGAAGGTGGAAACAATCCAAATAGCGGACAGTGAACAAGTACAGAAACAAATGGTGCTATATCCGCACACGGAACGTTATTCAGCAATAGGAAGAGATGATGTGGAGATGCATACCACAGCACGGATGAGCCTGAAAACAAACGAAGTGACGAAAGCCAGGCATAAGGGCCACCTACTCTGTCATCCGTTTATGATAGGAAATATCCAGATTAGGTGAATTTGTGGAGAATGAAGCAGATTTGGGGTTAACAGGGTTGGTGGGGGTGGAAGGAATGTGGGGTTTCTGTTTGGGATAACGAAAATGTTCTCCTGATAGTCGTGATGGTTGGACAGCAGTGGGACTGTACCTAATGCCACTAAATTATATGCTTCAAAAGGGTAAAAACACTGGCCAAGGCAGGAGGATCTGAGTTCAAGCCTCTAGCCTGGACAGCTTAACAACTTAGTGTGACTTTGTGTCAACATTTTTAAAAGATAGGCAGGGAAGGTGGGGATGTTGCTCAGCGTGAAGCCATAGGTTCAATCCCTAGTACTGCAAAATAAATAGGTTAATAATAATAGTAGTATTTTGTGTGTATGGTACTGGGGATAGAGCCCAGGGCCTTCATACTATGCTATATCCCCAGCCCATTTCTGATTTGTGATTTTCTGAGACAGGGGCTTACTAAATCATTAAAATGCCCATGCTGAGCTTGAATTAACAATCCTTCTGCCTCAGCTTCCCAGAGTGCTGGGATTATAGGCCTGTGCCACCAGGCCCAGCTTTTTTTTTTAATCTTCTCATGTTAATATTCTTATTTATGATGCTGAAGATTGTATTTGGAATGTCTCAGCATGCTAAACAACCATTCTATCAGTGAGCTACATCCGCAACCCAAAATAGTAATTTATTTTTGGTGTGGGGGTGGGGAGCTGGGGATTAAATCCAGGGCCTTCACACTGAATCTCATCCTCAGACTGTTTTTTTGGTGTTAATTGTGAGACAAGGTCAGGCTCAGCTCATCACAAGTGTCTTCAAAGGTAAGAATCAAAGGAAAAAGCAGGATGGGTGGCAAATGCCTTTAACCCCAGCACTTTAAGAGGTGGAGTTTGAAGGATTACAAGTTCAAGTCCAACCTGAGCAATTTAGCAAGACCCTGTCTCAAAATAAATAAATAAATAAATAAATAAATAAATAAATAAATGTACAGGGGCTAAGATGTATCTCAAAAGCCTGGGTAACACACATACACACACACACACACACTATGAAAAATGAAGAGAAAAGACCCAAAGTATTCCAAGCTAAAGGAGACTTGATCACTAAGTATATGCATTGTCATCGACTGGATGAGTGAATCCTGAGTCAAAAAGAAAAAAATTACAGAGGACATTATGGAGATAATTATGGAAAAGAGATAGCGATTGTAAATAACAGTGTAGTACATGCCTGTAATTCCAGCATTCTGACTGAGGGTTTGAGGCAGGAGGATTAGGAGTTTGAGCCCAATTTGGGCAACATGGTATCATAGGGAAAACCTGTCTCAAATAATAGGGCTAGTAATATGACCCAGTGTGAAGGCAGTTCAGACCCCAGTAAATAAATAAATGACAACTGTGTGTTTTAGAACAGTTCTGGTTTTATGGATAGACTGAAAAAAGATAAAACAGAGCTCCCCTGTACCCCATGCCCAGTTTTCCTTGTTACTGACAGCCCACATTTGTTGGCGCAGTTGTTACATTTAATGGCATTGTCTTCATCGAAGGCGGCGGCATTATTCAGACTTCCTCGGTGTTTATTAAATGTCTTTCTGTTCCAGGATCCCATCCAGGATACTACATTACACTGGGTGGTCATATCTCCTTAGGTTCCTCTTGGCTGTGACAGTTTCTTGACTTTCTTTGCTGTTTATGACCTTGAGTCTTCATTGTGGTTGTTGTTTGCAGTCCTGAGGATTGAATCCAGATTTTTTAGGATTGTTGCTGAAGTATTTTGTCTAATGTCCCTTTATTAGAACTTGCAGGGCTGGAGGAATAGCTCAGCAAGTTAAAGCACAAGTGCTAGGCAAGTGCTAGGTGCCCGAGTTCAACTCCCCAGCACCACATAAGCTATGTATGGTGGTGCATGCCTATAATTGCAATATTTGGGAGGCTGAGGCAACAGGGCTGCCATGAGTTCAAGGCCAGCCTGGGCTACATAGTGAGTTCAGAATCATCTTGAATTACAAAGTGAGACCCTGTCTGAAAAAAAAAAAAGATTAGCATTTGCCTGGTGCCTTTCTTATGGCTTTCCCAGGGTTGTGGGCTTACGGGAGGAAGACCACAGAAGCGAAGTACCATTTTTATAAAATCATCTTTCTATTAATGATTTAGTATCATCATCATGGTTGATATTGACCTTGGCCACTTGTTTGAGGTCACATTTTTCAGGGGGTTTTGCTGTATAATTAGTCTTTTTTCTCCTTTTCCATAATGTGCTCTTTGAAAGAAAGTTATGATGCACATCTGCACTTACGGAGCATTTGGTCAAGTGTCTCTTACCTTCTTTTGGCCTCTTCCCTAAAAATGGGGAGTGGGGGGAGCTGGGCCCTGTTGCACACATGTGAATCCCCAGATCCTGAGATATTGAGGCAGGAGGATTGCCATGAGTTTGAGGCGAGCCCAGGCTACCTAGTGAGTTCAGGATCAGCCTGGACTGCAGAACAAGACCCTGCTCAGTAAATAAATACATACATAAATGTTAATATTAAAACCTTAATTTTTTTGAGGCATGATTTTGCTCTGCAATCAGGCTGGTCCTGAACTCACTAGGTAGTCCAGACTGTCCTGGAACTCACGGCAATCCTCCTGCCTCAGCCTCCCAAGGGATTACAGGCATGTGGCACCTCTCCCAGTTTATGTGGTGATAGGAAATCAAACTCGGTGCCTTATGTTTGCAAGCCGTGTACTCTAATTACTGTGTTATTTCTCCAGCCCTAAAATCTTGACTTTAATGTAGCTTCTATCTGCTGCTTTAAATCTCTGGCTGATTATGCTTTGGGCTTACAGGTTCTCAGACTTGGCTGTGCCTTGAAATCATGTGGAACACATTCAGAACTACTGCTGCCTGGATCCCAAGGCCAAAGAGATTCTGGTCTACTTGCTTTGTGGCACAGCCTATATATCAGGAGTTTCTTTAGCCTCTCTTCCATGCCCAGGTCCCCAGCTGATTGTAAGCACAGCCCGTGTTGAGAACCCTGCTTTAGGCTACAAACATGGCAGCTGATGAATGGGATTTGTATAGTGTATTTGTTTACTACTGCGCCTGTAACAAATCACCCAAACGTAATGGCTTGAAACACACACACACACACACACACACACACACACACGCATGCACGCACGCACGCACACACGCACGCACGCACGCACGCATGCACGCACGCAAATTTAGCTAAGCCTGGTGCCACAGGCCTATAACCCCAGCACTCTGGGAGGCTGAGGAGGGAAGATTGCAAATTCAAGCCCAGCTTTGGTGATATAGCAACTTAGGGGACTCTACCTCAAAGATAAGAAATGGGCTGAGGATGTAGCTCTCAGCATGTGGACCCTGAGTTCAGTCCACAGTACTGAAAACACTCATGCACACGTGCACACACACACTTAATCTTTTACATTTCTGGAGGTCAGAAGTCTAAAACAGGCTGAGATAGGCTAAAATCTAGGTGCCAGCAGTGCTGCCCTTTTTCAGTGTTCTTGCCTGCCCCAGCCCTTGCGGCTGCCCACATCCCTTGGTTTGTGGCACTGTATCACCCCAACCTTGTTTCTGCTGTCACATCTTGTTCTCTGACTCTGACCTTCTTCTCTCCTTATAGTGTTTGCTGGACTGTATTGGACCCTCAAGAACAATCTCTGCAATCTCTAAGTCCTCCATCACATTTGTAAAGTCCCATTGGCCATAAAGGCAATATATTCACAGGGTCCTGGAATGAGGACATGGACATCTTTAGGGAAACATCATTCTGCCTGTCACCAATAGACAGAGTAACTGCTGTAATCATGGGCCCATAAATAGAGTTAAGTTGCCCTGTGATACGTAGCATCTCTTTACCATGTCATTCTTGTTTTAGCTGTGTTAGGATTTAGTCCAAACCCATCTCTGTAGAAAGTTATCCACCCAAGTAGAAAGAGCAAGGAGCCTGGAGCAACAGAAATGAAGAGCAGATAGATACATGTTTTTAATTGATTCCGTAGAATGATACTCAGACCTGCAGTTGGGTGTGGAGAGTTTTAACAAGCAGATGGAGACACTTGTCCACTGAGACCCAGGGCAGCATCCAGGCTAGGGGTAACTGGCATCACTGCTCTGGGATTTCCCTGCATTCCCTTCAAGGGACACAAAGCCAGCTGGCACCTCCAGACCCACACACAGCTCCATAAGCTGCTTACTGTCTCTTGGACAAAAAATGTGAGAGTTAATACAGGTGCCTAGAGTCAGAAGTAAGATAACAAGGGCAAGAGAGTGGGCCTGACACAGAAGAGGGTCTTGAAGGTGTAGTTGTAAGGATGTTTGCATGTACTACTGAATGCACTTTCCGTCCTCTGCCAAATGGCAGAGGGCCTTCAGAAACAAGGCCCACAAAGGAAAATAAATGTACTTTTTTTTCCCTCCAGCAGACTAGTCTGACCCTATTGATCTGTTCTAGGAGTCCAGTTCCTGAGGTAGCTTTCCAGCTGGTTTCTGACTTGCGAGACAGTAGGCTGTAGCCTGCCATCTCCTTCCCACTGAGTTGGTCAAGTCCTTGCTGCTGAAAACTCTCTCCTGCCAGAGATTGGCCTCATCAATTGCCATGGTGATGGCCAGCTGCTGCTAAGCACCAGCCTGGAGACTGGGCACAAAGAAAGGGTAGCTGAGGGGGGTACAGTACACATTCAGGCTGCCCAGCAGTCGTAGGGGCCCAGGGTTGAGGGGGTAGAGAAGGCCCCTCTGGGGACTCCTGGGGTCTCCGGAGGGTTTGTTCTCTCAGGCAAAGGTTATGGAACTTGAGAGGTCTGAGTTCCTCTCTTCCTTCACATTGGAATCAGAACTTACAAAGATAAAAGTGCCTTTGCCAAAGCAGTTCTGGTGCTCACCCCATGCATACACTGTTACACTAGTGTGCACTTGACACTATCTTGACCTCCAGGAGAGCTGGAGAGCTAGGAGTATGCAACTTCCTGGCCCTGCTTTAGCCATAAGACTTTCCCTTTGATGGGTAGAATTTAAAATTTCAGGCCATGTGCTATGGTGCATACCTGTAACCTCAACTGCTCTGGAGGATGAGGCAGGAGAAGCACAAGTTCAGGGCCAGCCTGGGTAACTTAGCTTAAACCTTGCCTCAAAATAAGAATTTTAAAACGGTTGGGCTTAGCTGAAGACCATGAATTCCTTCAATTTCTAGTACCACAAAAATAACAACAATAAAAACTTCACAGTTCCAATGTGACCTTGGGCGAACTAACTACTAGTATTACTTGTTAGGCCTGTGTTAAATGCTCTTTGCATTATTACTTCATTCTCTCAGTAATCTTATTCTGTGCTGTAGTTTGTTCTTAATTCCCATCTCTAGATACTGAAACTGAAGCTCAGAAATTTGTCCCACGTGAAGTCAAGTCTGACTTACTTTGAAGCTTATGTTTTTGTGTATTTGGTGTTTTTTTTTTTTTTTTTTTGGGGGGGGGTGGTAGTTGGATAGTCTTTGACTAAATCCAGGGCCTCTTGCATGCTAAACATACATTCTGCCACTGAACTATATCCCTCAGTGCCGCTGGATCCATCACTGAAACCATTCATCTCTGGTAGCCCTATTTCAGGTCTCCTTTTGACTAGTAGAAGCTTTTATTCCCCTGTCCTAACCTTTCCTGAATAAAGGCCTCTTCCTACACCTAAAAAAAAAATCATCTATCTGTATTAAATTTATATTGCCTTAACTTCCTCACCTGTGAAATGGTGTAATATCTATCTCACAAGATAATTGTGTTGCAACAATTGAATGAGAAAATGTTGGGGAAAGTATTCATGACAGATATTGTGAGTGGTATTACAGTGGGGTCAACCCTGAGTCCTGGGATATTTGCCCTCTCTGCTCTCCTAGAAGGATGCCGTGCTTATGGCCCTCTGGTTTCCAAAGATCTCAGGTTCCGCTTCCTTCCCTGTTTCCACAGGTGATTTCCATGGTGATGGTGGCTGTGGGCGTCTATGCCCGGCTGATGAAGCACGCAGGTAATCATCTGTCTCTCCTTCCCTGGACTGCCACCGCACCCAGCCCCCTCTGCCTCCTCCCACCCTGGCCCTGTGTCTTCTGCACAAGCGACGGGCTGAAGGACACAACTTCCTGTAGCCTGCTCTCAGCCGTCTACTCCCTTGTGGCAGCCCACCCACTCCACTTCCTTTGGGTTCCCTGAGCCTCCGCAAGTCTCCCAACGTATTCCTACATTTGAGTCCAGGAGAGAAGCTAGGGAGTATGGAGTTCTTCAGTCCCTTTCTAGCTCATCCTGGAGTAACTCAAACTCCTTTCCTCCTCTGCTGCACAAAATCTCCAGGAAACAGAATCTGCAAAGCTGGCGAGCTTAATGCCATTCTAATTCTTTTCTGGAGCGAAAATGGCCCCTCCTCTCCTCAGCCCAGAAATAAAGGCACTTACTTCATTAGTTCCTCAAATTAAATGCCACAAGTCTTCCTGGGCCATTTTTGTCCTCCCCTGGGAAGGCAGCCTTGCCTCCACGTAACCTTCACTCACCACAGTGGGGATTCCCCTCTCAAAGGAAGAACAATTGGGGGCACCCTCTCACCCATTCCGGGAGGGGAATAGGGCCTCAAACTCAGACTGAGGGTGGCCCCTCCCCCAGAAGCAGCCTTGGCCTGCCTGGCAGTGGACCCTGCCATCCTGCTCATCGTAGTGGGTGTCCTCATGTTCCTGCTCACATTCTGTGGCTGCATCGGATCCCTCCGTGAGAACATCTGCCTCCTGCAGACCGTGAGTGGTCCAGGGCCCCCTGGAAAGCCTTCCCCCCACAAGCCTGCTAGTCTCCCCGTTTCCACTGTCCCACCATATGCCAAGGCCTGTGCTGTCCACCCCTCGTTGTGGAGAGAGTTCAACCCCTAGTGACCAGCCCCAAATGACAGGGTGGCCCGCCTTGGACACTGTCCCAGAGGCAGGAGCCCTTTCTGTGCTGGGGAGCATCTAGGAGAAGTGCCTGGTGGCCCCAGCACCTCCCCTGGCTGGAGAGGGGCTGCTACCCAGAGCGGTAACAGGTGGTCTCTTGTTCCTACCTGCTGTGCAGTTCTCCCTGTGCCTCACCATCGTGTTCCTGCTACAGCTGGCTGCTGGGGTCCTGGGCTTCGTTTTCTCAGACAAGGTAATGTTGGCGCCAAGGGACCTGTTCAGGTGTGAAGCACAGGAAGGAGAGAGAAATTACTGCTTGTGTGTGGCCTGATTAATTAGCTACAACACTCCTTCCCCTGAGAAACACCAGCCTTTAAAGGGGCTCCTTGGGGAGAAGTGAGTAGCCTTAAAATTTACCATTTTTAAAGAGAATTTCAGTATTATAAGGCGTTTTAGTCAGGCAGTCTGAAAGACCAAAAGGGAAGAAAATTCTATAAACACAAAGTTAAAATAGCCCACAAATTTTAATCGTAAATGACTAAATAAAACTCAATTGATCAACTTGACCACAGACAACATGAAGAGACTCTTAATTCTTCAAAATTTGTTTGTTGAGCCTAACTGGACTAACTATAAACTTCTTAAAACCCAAATCTTGCCTTCCTCTCTTGGTCCCTAACTTTGGAAAATTCCCTGTAATGCTGTATTCACTGCAGGTGCTTAATAAATGCATACTAAATCACAAAAAAGTTGAGATAAACAGGGGGAAAGAAACCATGATTTTGAACAGTGCTTACCATATCTGGAGGTGGTCTACCACGCCATAGCATTCCTTTTAATTAAGAATCAGACTTCCTTTTCCAAAGAGAAATGATTATCCAGGCCAAAGTATAGACTATGGGAGACAATCCCACATGTCTGTAGCCCCAGCACTCTGCAGAAGGATTGCAAGTTGAAGCCCACCTTGGGCAATTTAACAACGTAGTGAGAGTGTCTCAAAATCAAAAATAAAAATGTGCTGTGAATGTAGCTCATTGTGACGGCCCTGGGCTCAATGCCCAGTACATTGCCCCCCCCCAAGAAAAATAAATCTGTAAAGAAAATAGTAGAGTGGAAAGACACTCTAATATAAAATGATAAAATTGAGAGTTCTTGAATTAATTGGGAACTCCTAGCCCTTCCTAAAATAATGGAACTCTGCTGAGCCTGAGAGAGATGCAATCTTCTCATGTCCACTAGAGGTCAGTGCCTTGGTTCTGAAGCACCTGTCTGCTGAAAAAAAAAAATTGGTTTCTCCATTTTGGATCAGTCAATAAGTATTTTGTGGTAATAGTATACACAAATAGATAAATGTCAGATTATTTTAAAATGTAGTTCTGAGAAGTAGGACAGCATGTCCAGCATTTCTGTTGCCTGCTGGCACCTGAGGGCCAGAGGTGGATGTGCTTTGGAACTGGCCGTTTTCCCTCATTAGAACTTCGTTCTGATTCCAATGCTGATTTAGATAATAAAAGATGATCTGAATTAGGTGTAGTGACATAGGCCTATTGTCACAGCACTCTGGAAGGCTGAAGCAAGATGATCACAATGTCAAGCCTAGCTTGCACAACTTAGTAACTTTGTGCAACCCTGCTTCAAAATAAAAAATTTAGAAAGGGATGGGCATGTAGCTCAGAGGAAAGGCCCTGAGTTCAGTCTGTAGTGCCACAAACACACACACACACACACACACACAGAGAGAGAGAGAGAGAGAAAGAGAGAGAGAGAGAGAGAGAGAGAGAGAGAGAGATGATAGAGGGGAGACAACCTTGATCTTTGACCTATCAACCTATGATTTCCCCTGGCTCCTAGAAGAAGAAATGTCCTTATATCTCTCTGGGATTCAGGCTCCTAAATTATCCCCCTCTCCCATTCTGGTGTTAAGGAGAAAGGCCACATATGTGTCTATAGATGAGGGATTAGAGACCATTGTAGCTATCATAGTGCCACCTCCAGGCTCTCACTACTTATCCCAGATAAGGAGGGGCAGGGGATTTGGGGCATTTTTCATTCATGAAAGCTGACAAGGCATCTGATTAACCCTAGGCACCTGAAGGGTAAGCTCTAAGTGAATGGGAGGTTCTCTGGTGGCTTGGTAGTCCTCAGGACAGTATTGAAACATCCAAGCTGGGTCCAGTTGTTGCAGGCCTATCATTCCAGCACTCTGCAATGCTGAGACATAAGGTCAAGCCCAGCCTGGGCAACTTAGGGACTTGGTGAGATCCTGTCTCAAAATCAAAAATCAGAACTAAAAAGTAGCCTAGTGATATAGCTGACTGTGAAGGCCCTGGGCTCAATCCCCAGTACCATAGGAGAGAAAAGATCCAATGTGTGAAACAGGCATTGGAATGGGAGGTGGTGGTCAGTAAGTACGACCGAGGACTGGTGCATGGGCAGTAAGAAGGGGTCTGGAGCCTTCAGCTGCACTCGCTTTGCCAGCTAACCAGTACATACCCAGAGTAGGATGACAGAGGGAGCCACTCCTGTGCCAGGCTATTTGGGGTTTGGCATAGAGGTAGGAAGAGCTACCCTGGGACTCTGACCACACTGCGTATGTACAGAGGATACCTCCCTGCCTGATACAACTTCTGCTGTGACAAGCTGTAGAGAAACCTAAAAAAGGAGAAGAGGAAGAGAAGGATGAGGAGGAGGGTGATCCCTGTCTACTGTTACTCCTGCAGGGGAAGAATATAGGGTTAGCCTTCTGTCCTGATTCCCTTCCATTCTCTGACAGGCTCGGGGCAAAGTGAGTGAGATCATCAACAATGCCATTGTACACTACCGAGATGACTTGGATCTGCAGAACCTCATTGATTTTGGCCAAAAGAAGGTATGGGCTAAGTGTGGTGGAGTCAGCTAATGTCCTGGAGTGGTGGGAAAAGTTGGAATCGTACCAGGAGATGCCTCACCCTCTAGGGCTCACCTGCAGGCCTCTTCATTGCTTGATAGATGTCTTAGTTTTTTTCGTTGCTGTGACTCAATACCCAACACCCACAAACTTAGGAAAGAAAAGGTTGATTTTAGCTCACAGTCTCAAAGGTCACTGTCCATTCGGGGTGGCTGGCAACAATCGAAGTACATGGCAGAGAGAGAGGTGGAGGCAGCTTCCCCAGACCAACAGGAGGACAAGCTGAGGCTAGTTGAGACTAGTCACAAAATCCTCCAGGAAGGCAGGTGCAGCTTATGTATCCTTTCAGGTCTCCGCCCAGTAACCAGTCCCTCCTGCATCCAGGTGTGGCCACTACACACCATTAATCCTAACTTAACTGCAATCCACCCCTCCACACCAGACCCCAATCCACCAATATTACATGGTTCCATCAAAATACATGAGACTTTTGGGAGACACTCCAGATCCTAACCACAACAATAGGTAATAAATACTGGGAAGGGGTTTGGCAAACAAAACAAAAGATAGGATGCTTTTCAAAGTACTTTCAAGAATACACAGTAATATATAGAGTAACCGATCATGCGTGTGAAAAAAAGAAGAGAGAATATATATTCATATTTGCAAAAGAATTCTGGGAAAATTTGTACCAAATCATTATAAGTGGGTTACTTATAATGGAATAAGAAACTAGTCAGATTTCTTTTTCTAGTTCTGGAGATTAAACCCAAGGCTTTATGCATGCTAGGAGAGTGTTCTTTCTAAGCCCTTTCTTTAAATTTTATTTTAAGGCAGGGCCTCACTAAATTGCCAGGCTAGCCTAAAACTTTTACTCCTTCTGCTTCAGCCTCCTGAGTAGCTGCGATTACAGGCATGTACCACTGTGCCCAGCTAGATTATTTTTCTGTGGCTCTAGGGACCAAGCCCAGGGCCTTCACACTGAGCTACATCCCCAGCCCATTTTTTACTTTTGGTTTTGAGACAGGGTGTCACTAAGTCACTGAGATGTCTAGGTGGGGCTCAAATCCAAGATCATCATGTCTCGGCCTCCTAGAATGCTGGGATTAGAAGCCTGCCTGCACCACTGAGCTGGGCCCAGCTAAATTTTGATTACCTATTCAGAAGTTACATTTTTTTAAAATTGCAGTCAAATATATGTAACTGTTTAGGGTTTATTTGCAGTGCTAGGGTTTAAACCCTAGGCTTTGTACATCATAGGCAAGCACTGTAGTACTGAAATACACTCCAAACTCAGTATTTAACTTTTTATTTTTTGAGACAAAGTCTTGCTCTGTAGCTCAGGCTGGTCCTGAATGCACTATGGAACCCAAGCTAGCCTTGGACTCAAGGAAATCCTCCTGCCTTGGCCTCCTGAGTGCTGGGATTACAGGCATGCACTACCACACCCATCTTACGTGGTGCTGGGGAATCGAACTTGGGTACTTAGCACTTGATGTAGCACCTGCTATCTAAGTGCTTTAACCGCTGAGCCTGTCCTCTAGCCCCAGTATTTAACATTTTTAAGTGTACAGGTCTATGATATCAGGAATATTCACAGAGATGGAGCTATAGCTCAGCAGTTAGAGTGCTTGCCTAGATAGGGCAAGGCCCTATGTTTGATTCCCCAGCGCCACATTAAGCCAGGAGTGGTAGCACTGGTCTGTAGTCCCAGCACTTGGGAGGCTGAGGCAGGATGATTGCCGTGTGTTTGAGGCCAACCTGGCTATATAATGAGTTTAGAATTAGCCTGGACTACAGAATGAGACCCTGTCTCAGAAAAAAAAAAAAAAGAGCATTCACGTGTATGCAACCATTACCCATCTCGAAAACATTTTCATTTTCCCACACTGCAATGTCCCAAGTTATAAAACATCTACTCTCCATTTCCTGCCTACCCTGGCAGCTATCATTTTCCTTCCTGTCTCTGAAAGTCTGACCACTGTAGGTACGTCACATGACTGGAACCATATAATGTTCATCCTTCTGTGAGTGGGTTATTTCACTTGGCATGTCTTTAGGTTTCAACTAGGTTGTAGCAAGTGTTAAATTTCCTTTTTGTTAAAGATCCAATATTGTTCCAGTGTATATAAATGCCGTACTTTGTCCACTCATCCATCAGTGGTCTCTCAGGTTGCTACTGTGAATAATGCTGTTATGCACCAAAAGTTACATTTTAAATAAACATGCTTTTGAGAACAGTGTTTAGTTCTCCTTCCAATGGTGCATTGGGCACTTGATTTTGACTGGGGTCTTGTTTTTTTTTATTTTCATGGAGTAATTATGGACTCAGATTACTGAAGATTTACTTCTTGTGTTTCACTATCTTAAGTTTTTGAGTACTGATCTTTAATTATTCCAGCTAGTATTATTGATATTTCCTGTTACTTTTTGGTGGTGCTGGGGATTGAACTCAGGACCTTGAGCATGCTGGGCTCGTGCTATACTACTGTGCTATTCCCCCAGCTCTAGCCAGTATTTTTAAAATAAATCCTCTTATCAGACTCTGCTCTCAAAGAGTATAGTTGAATATACACAACTATAATATCTATGATAAGTTATAACAAGATACACAAACTAGTATAAATTAAGAGCAAATTTCAAGTGAAAGCAACTGGGAGGTTTGAGTTAAAAATTCGAGGTTGTGTTTAAACTCAACCAGAAGTTACAAGTGGAAGCTTGCCATAGACTTTTGGCTGCTCTGAGAATTCCTCTGGCCACCTCCTTGTGAGGGTTGGATGATCCCTAACCTTTGCCATGGGCTCTGTTGCAGTTCAGCTGCTGTGGAGGGATTTCCTACAAAGATTGGTCCCAGAATATGTACTTCAACTGCTCAGAAGACAATCCTAGCCGTGAGCGATGTTCTGTGCCTTACTCCTGTTGCTTACCTACCCCTAACCAGGTGAGCAAACATCCTACGTCCTTTCTACCTGGGTAATGATCTGACTGACTTTCTGCTAACTTGGGTATTTCATTCCCTAGATTAACCAATGGGATTTTTAAGATAGTTGTGAGGTGTTTTTCTACACCCCACTTGGAAAGTTCTGTTAACCTTTTGCTCCTGTAGCCCACATGGGTGCTCAGAAGAGGCAGACCTAAAGCAAGGACTGTAGTTCCAACCCAGCATCCTCCACAGATATTCTCTAACAATTTAAGAATTTAGAAAGTGTGAGAAGCCCATCAGCTAGGGCCCCCAATAAGAAGTGGGAAGACTCAATTTACTTTTTCACTCTCTCCCCAGGTGGTGATCAACACTATGTGTGGCCAAGGTATGCAGGCTCTAGACTACCTGGAAGCCAGTAAAGTCATCTACACCAATGGCTGTATTGACAAGTTGGTCAACTGGATACATAGCAACCTATTCTTACTCGGTGGTGTGGCACTGGGCCTGGCAATTCCCCAGGTAAGACTTGCAGGTCCCACAAACTCTTCAAAGACTCTTTTATTTGGGGAAGGACAGCTGGGGTATCAGGCACTGGCATTGCTGAGGCACAGGGGAAGGGATGGCACTGACCTCACTGGGAGGAGTAGGTCAGAGAAATTGGGGATCATTCACTGCTGGGTGCCCAGTTCTTTCTTTTTTCTCCCAGCTGGTGGGAATCCTGTTGTCCCAGATCCTTGTGAATCAGATCAAAGATCAGATCAAGCTACAGCTCTACAACCAGCAGCACAGGGCTGATCCCTGGTACTGAGAAGCCATCCTGCACCTCCTCACCATGACAACAGGCAAGCCTCATTGACCAACAGCAGCTGGTGCTGAGAGCAGCACCCAGTGGAGATTTGGATTCTAGCCCCCCAGCCATGATGGTCCAGTGGGAAGAAGCAAACTCCAGATGGGCAGAAGGCAGGGTGCGCAGGTGACTCAAGTCTCAGAAAGATGTGCCTCCTCTCCCTCATTCTAGCCCTCCACATTGTTAAGAGTTATTTTCTATTGTTTCTAATCTTAAGTATTTTGGTTTGTGTTTATAAGTTTTGTGTGGGCAGGGATGATTGGGAACCAGCAGTTACACGGAGGTAAGGAAGTCCTACCACTGCTTTTTCACTGAGGCACTTTCTCCAGCAGCTCTATGATGGCTGCCCCCGAGCTCGGTGGACATACCTAGATTCTGGGGCCAGCAAGGCCTGGCAGGGGAGAGTAGACACCAGCAGCCCCGCCTGCAGTCCAGTTGGAGTATTAACAGCTCCAGAAGAGAAGGGAGTGGAGGAAGAAGTGGGTAGTGTGTGGGGGTCGGCTAGGGACAGCTGTGTGTTTGGGGTAGAAGTGGAAGGAGATATGTTTACCAAATACCTACCCTACCATCCTCCCAGGTAGTCAGAGTGAGCTACATCCTGCCCCTCCTTCGTTTCCATGGAAACATGGCAGAGAGAGCAAGGGGTACAACAGCAGCCAAATTCATCCCCACCCCACCCTCTCCGAAGAAAGTTTGGAACTGTAGTCCCCATGCTTTGCTGTGAACAGAAGTGGGACTGAGCCATACATGCCCTTGAATCCCTCCCCGTCAGGCCCTCCCTCTCCAGCAAGTGGGGCTTTCTTTAACTTGGCTGTACGCAGAGGAGTGCCAACACTCCCACCCCCCCATTCCCCTGCACGAGAACGTGGTGTTTCTACAGCGTAAGAAACATATCTTGCTGGGGTTAGGGGAGCCAGAAGTGGCAATAAAAGTTTGTTGACCTGGGCTAACCTGGCCCTCACGAATTTTCCACTCTGGCAACTAAAAGGAGAGAAGTAGGAGGGTCCAGCGGTGGACCCTGCCTCCCCTAAAGAGCCACAGTACCGCCGTAGCCACGCGAGCCCCATCTACCTCACCCTTTCTGGCCTAAATCAGAACAAAAAAATCCCAGTTCTGATTTGTGGACAGCATAATCGTATCCCCAAATCTGACATTTAAATGTTTTCAATTACAGTGGATCAAAATGAATTCGCCACCCAAATGTTAGGTGGGGGATGGGGAAGGAAGGATGGGAGCTCTCTCCTCGGGACGGTGAGGAAGATAGGGAGGAAGAAGGCCACCTCATTCCCCCATTGTGTCCTCTGGCGCTGACCTCCCTCCGCCTCCGAAGGGTCTGGGCACCCTGCACAGCCGGCCTTAGGGGGGACTCAGGAAACTTGGAGCAGCACGTTGGCTGCGTTTCTCCGCCAGAGCAGTGCGCGCGGGTGGGGCGGGCCCGTCAGGGGCGGGGCCGCTCACTTCGTGGGTGGTCCCCGCCCGCGGCGGCCTGGCCCGCGTCTCCGCCCCCACGCCGGAGGGGCTGGGGTTGGGCGGGTGGGCTCCCGAAGGGTGTCCTCGAGGTCACGTCGCCCCCCAGTGCTGCCAGGGAGCTCAGACGAGGGGCTTGACCTCGCGGGGGAAACCCGGAGCGTTTCTCTATCGCTCTGGGAGACAAAAGAGTGGAGGGCGCTCCCGCCCCCAGTGTTTCCTAAGCGAGCCTGCGCTCCTGGGAGGCGCCCTTCCAGCAGCAGCCTGGGCCCGCGCCAATGTTTGGCTCCTAGCTGGTAACAGAACGGAAAGAAAAAATAAAATCATCACGAACATAAAATTAAAAGTAAGGGCTTTTTATTCTGGGAAAGAAGACTAAAAAAGTGTGCTTTCTTGGTAACATACTTTCCTTGTGTGTTGCCGGGGGCATGGATTTTATATTTTTCCCTCTTTTCGTGAAGCAGACCCAGAAGTGGGGGTCTCGGTTTAAGGGCTGGGATAAAAGCCCTCTGGGTCTGGTGGCTTTAAGGAGCTTCACCTGGAGGCCGGCTCCATTTGGAGTCTCATGGAAGAAGTAAACCAGGAATGGTGGGCCCCAGGGCAGGATTCAAATCCACATGTTTGAAAACTTCAGACTATGCTTTTACCTGTATCTTCCATCTCTCAATATCTTTCTGGGCCCAGACCTCAGAATTGCCCAAGATCCAGGCTTTAAGATATACAGAAGCTGTGTAGCTGAGGGAGGAGGATTTGAGTTTGAGGCCAGCCTGGGCTATATAGAAAGCTCAGGACATCCTGGGCTTCAAAGTGAGACCCTGTCTCAAAATCAAACAAAAACAAAAAAAAAACTACACAGAGCAAATGCTCGGGATCTTACAATGCAGTTCTGTGGTTCTAGCCAGATGCCAGCTTGTAATTCTGGTTTCCAGTATCTCTAGCTTTCTTCTCTTTGAGGGAGAAAATATTCCAGTTTTTAAAAAATTTTCCATTGTTATTTCATGTTTCAACTGCGGCTGATCTCTGAATTTTTTTTACCTGTTCATAGTAAAGCCAGGCCCAAGCAGGTGGGCTTCACTTGAGTACACAGAACAGCTGGTCAAATCTAGGCCCCAAAGATGGGTGAATGGTAGGACATTCTTAAGGGGCACAAAGATTAGACTGGGAAGGTAGATACAGAAGGCACAGCCTGAAGATTGATGAAATCAGGCCTGGGTGACATGGCAAGGAAGTTGCTGCCAGTTTCAGTGGGCCTCACACCTTCCAGCAAGGCTGTGCGTGTTATCCAAGAGAGCAAATTTTGCAGAAAATCTGGTTACCGCTATACTTTCCTATCCCCCACCCCCTTTCCTTCTTTTTTAAGGCACGTTCTCACTGTATTATCGAGGCTGACTTCAGCTTCCTTAATAGCTGGGATTACAGTCTGTATTCATTTTCTATTACAGATTACCATAAATTAAGTGCCTTAGAACAATGTAACTTTGTTATCCTCCTGGTCTGAAAGTCAGAAGTTCAAAATGGGTCTCACTGAGTTAAAATTAAGGTACATTCTTTCTGGGGCTCCAGAAGAGCAGTGGCTTTCTAGCTTCCAAGACCACTTATATTCCTTGGCTTGCTTTCTTTCTCCTTCTTCAGAACATACCATTCTAACTTGCAGTCCTGCTTCCTTTTCCTCTGACTCTCCAATTTATATTAGATACACCTGGGTTTCCCAGGTTATTCTTCCTGTTTAAAAATCCTTAATTTAGGATGGAAGAAATAGCTCAACAGTTAAAGCACTTGTCTAGCTAACCACTAAGTACCTGAGTTCAATTCCCCAGCACCACATAAACCTGACATGGTGGCACACACCTGTAACCCCAGCACTCAGATGGCTGATGCAGGAGTATTCTGTCGGTTTGAGGCCAGCCTATGTACTCTGGCTGTACTCCAGAGTAAGACCCTGTCTTGAATAAAGATTTTTGATTTAACCACATCTATGAAATCCCTTCTGCCATGAAAGGTATGATACACATAGTTGCAGGGATTGGGACATGGATGTTTTTGGAATGGCCATAGCTCAGTTCATCATATCCTCCTTTCCAGTCCCATGCCTGACTTAAGGTGAGGGATTTTAGGAATGAGCAAATGTTGGAGACTGACAAGAATGAGGTATTTGTTGTGTGGCCATTGCTAATAATTATCTACATGTGTTGACTGCTTACCATGTGCCTGGCTCATATTTACTTTAAATTTTATTATTTATCAATAACTAGATTTTGTTATTTTCAAACTCATCTTCATCCTTAAGACTAGGGCCCAGTTTCAAAAAATGTAACAAACCAAAGATGGTGATGAACACCTGTCATCCCAACACTCTGGGAAGCTCAGACAGAAATATTGCAAGTTCAAGCCAACCCTCAGCAACTTACCGACTTAGCAGGACCCTAATTTTATAGTTATTTTATTTTATAAAAAAATAAAGGGCTGGAGATGTAACACTGTGCAAAGGCCTTGGGTTCAATCTCCAGTGTAGGGGGAAGAAATAATAATAATTTAAAAAAGAAACAGCACAGCCTCTTTTACCAGAAGAGTTTTTGTGATCTATAAAAGGATCAGGAACATTTTGTAAATATCCACATTCCCTAAACAATAAGCTTATAGTAATCCACCTGTGGTGGTGCACACCTGTAATCCCAGCACTTTGGGAGGTTGACTCAGGATAATCTTATCCTGGGCAGGAGAATCTCAAAATGAGAAGAAGCTGGAGATGTAACTCAGTATGAAGCCACTGGGTTCAGTTCCCGGTACTGAAAATAACCGGATTCTATTTGTCACAGCTATAGGGAGCTAGAATAGACAGCTTTTCAGTGTACCTGCCACCTCGTGATTCTTTCTTCTTTGCATACGAGTCCCCCAGCCCCCAAGGCATAGGGAGGAGTTATGAGGAGCCACGTTTGTACTATAAGACCCTGTCCCTAGGCATAGCAGAATGGATCAGGCTTGGGCACTGTACTAGTTTCCTAGAGCTGCTATAACAAAATGCCACAAAGTAGGTGGCTTAAAATGACAGAAATATATTTCCTCACAGCTTTGGAGCCAGAGGTCTGAAATTAAGGTGTTGGCAAGACCATGTTCCCTCTGAAACCTCGAGGGAAAAATTAGACTTTGCCTTGTCCATTTTTTCATGGCCCTGTGCACTGGTGGCATCCTAACTACATTCTTTCTTTATCGTTATACGGCATCTTCCCTCATCTGCGTCTGTGTCCCAGTTTTCCTCTTTTTATAAGGACACCTGTCCTTGGATTAAAGGTCCACCCTATCCAGTATGCCCTCATCATACAAGTAATTATTCCTGCACCATCCTGCCTCCAAATCAGGCCACCTTCTGAGCAGGGCGAGTGGGGTGTTAGGGCTTCGATACATCATTTAAGGAAGGTCACGAGTGAACTCATAACAGATGCCTAACCTAAATCGTGCCACATTCCTTCCCTGGGACTTTGGAGTTGAGAATGAAATTCTGGCTGCTAAGGGAAACTGAAGATCAGTCCTCTTACAGCTGTGAAAGTCTGTCTGCAGAAAGGGGAGAGTGAAACAGAGTAAAGCTGGACGGGGGAGGCAGAGGACAGCGGGGTGAAGGAAGGATCCTCCTAGGAGCACCTGTCCTCTGAGGTCTGGAAACCTTTCTGCAGCTCCGCAGCTTTCCTGCTTCGGGTTTCCTGAGACAGGCTTTGTGCTGCTCAGATAAAACCTGGAGGGTTATTTGTTTGGTTTTTGCAGTGCTCAGCATGGAACCCAGAGCCTTTGAGCATGGTAGACAAGCCCTCTGCTACTAAGCTACATCCCCTCCCTGAAACGTCTGTTTGATTGGCTTAAGCAAGTTCAAATTGGTACCTCTTGTTTTTTGGGCAAACAGAGCAGAAAAGCTACAATCAAAATAAAATGCTATATCCATTTTCTTTTGCACAATCTACCATAAGCTTTGTGCATAAAATAATCAAATTTGCTGTCTTGTGGTTCTATAGATTAGACGTCGAATACAAGTTTCAGTGGGCAAAATCAAGGTGCCAACAGAATATCATTCCTTCATCAAAATGCTGGGAGAGAGCCTGTTTCCCTGACTTTTCAGTTTTTCAGGCCATCTGCTTTCCTTGTTAGGTGGCCCCCTTCCGTCA
Organism: Ctenodactylus gundi; assembly: GCA_004027205.1. NCBI lineage: Eukaryota > Metazoa > Chordata > Mammalia > Rodentia > Ctenodactylidae > Ctenodactylus > Ctenodactylus gundi. The sequence goes on from PVKB01000679.1 coordinate 402,873, forward strand.
TCCTTGAAGTCACCAAGGGCAGGTCAGAGCTTTCTCACATTACCTACTCTTAGGTTCTCTGCAGCCAGGAAAGGACTTCCGTGTTTAAGGACCCTTGACTGGACTGGGCCCATGTATATAATGCAGGCCACTGTCCCCCATCTCGAGGTTTTTAGCCTTAATCACATTAGTCTTCAAAGTCCTTTTGTCATGGAATAAGTAACATGTTCAAAGGTTCTAGGGATTAGGATGTGGAAATCTATTTTGCCAACCACAAATTTTTTAAAATACGTCCTGACCAGATAAATGACTAAGTTTAATGATCTTTCTGTGTTTCTTTCCCTCAGAAAATCTCTTTGCTTCATTTGAACAACTCAGCCTGAGTCCTTGACCTACTAAAGTTCTTTTTGAGCAACCCAGGGTCGACTTTGTCAAATTCTAGGCTCTTTATTTAGCTACCCTCTCATGGCTGAGATTTTGACCATCCCAGAAAGGTGTTAAATGAGGACATATTCTGAAAGGTCTAGTTGGAGCCACAGAGGAGTGGACAGAAGGTGATAAGATATGTTATCCCATCTGAAGAATTGCATTTATTAAAATGTAATTGCTGGGAGGAAAAAAAAAGCAATTTGGAAAGAAATCAGTATCTTTGAACTGAGTTCCTGGGGTAGATTTTTTTTTTTTTTTTTTTTTTAACATACTAGGGATTGAACCCAGAGCTTTGCATCTGCAGGGCAAGTGCTGCACCACTGAACTACCTTCCCAAGACTTTAATTATTTTGTTTTGAGACAGGGTCTTACCAGGTTGCCCAGACCGTCCTCAAACTTGCAATCTTCCTGCCTCTGCCTAGCAAGTGGCTGAGATTACAGGCATGAGCCTAGCTTCGGGGTGGATATCTTGATAAAGGTTTAGTTTCTGGCAGGGTTTGTAATGTCTAGGTGAAATGGACACCTCCAGGAGGCATAGTAGATCCGTGCATTGACTCCACGAGGACAATGTGCCAGGGCTGTTTCTGCTGGAGAGAGAACACCCTGGTTCCTGCCCTCTTAAACTTGCACCCAGCTGGAGGAGACAGGTATATACAAAGGTGTATCTTCTGCATCATATAAAGTCAGCTAGAGACCTAGGCTGTGCACCAGAAGAACACAGGCTAAAGTGACATGGTGATATGGGAGTGCGATCTGGGGTGAGACAGTTGAAAACTGCTTGCTTTTTTTTTTTAAGAATGCTTTTTTTATTCTGAAATAATTATAGACCCACGGGGGGTGGGGCTACAAAAAGTGTGTATAGGAAAGTCCCATCAGCCTTTCCCCAACCTCCCTCACTGCTCACTTCTTATATAATTGCAGTACCCTATCAAGACCAAGAAATTCATCAGGTACAATCTGCCAAACTTATTCTGATTTTTGCCAGTCATACAAGTGCTTATTTGCATATGTGTAAATGGCTATAATTTTATCACATGTATAGCCTTACACAGTCTCCACTAAAATCAGGGTACTTGGCTGTGAAAGTGAATTACAACTTTATAAAACTGTCTTTAAAAATACTCTGGCTGAGGGTGAGGCTCCACAGGAAAGCACTTACCTAGCATGTTTGAGGCCTTAGGTTCAATCCCTAGCACCCCCCTTCCCCCCAAATTACCTCTGCCATCATCACAAGATACAGTGGTGTGATCCCTTTTGAGCCACACCCATCACTCCCACCATCACTAATCTCTGGCAACCACTAATCTTTTCTCCATCTCCATAATTATGTGATTTCATGAATGTTACAGAAATGGAATCATGCAGTAGGTAAACTGTTAAAACTGGCTCTTTTTTTTTTTTTTTTTTTTTTTTTGAGGCAGGGTAATGCTGTGTAACCCAGGCTGGTCTTGAACTACTACGTGGCCCTTACTGGCCTTGGACTCATGGCAATCCTCCTGCCTCAGCCTCCCAAGTGCTGGGATTACAGGCATGCACCACCATGCCCAGCTTTTGAAACTAGTTTTCACCCACCATGATTCTTTTGAGAATCATCCAGGTTGTTACATGAATCGAGAGTGAGTTCCTTTTTGTTTCTGAGTAATATTCCATGGTATGGACGGACCATAATTTTTTTAACCACTCACCCATCAAAGGGCATTTGATTGGCTTCCAGGTTAGAGCTTTCACAAATAAAACTACTATGAACACTTGTGTATGAGTTCCTGTGTGAAAATAAATCTTCATTTCTCTTGGATAAATTCCCAGAAGTGTAGCTGCTGGATCACATGGTAAATGCATGCTTTTTTTCAGAAGCTGGCAAACTCTTTTCCATAGTGTATGAATTATTTTACATTCCTCAGCAACGTAGGAGTGATCCAGTTTCTCTGCAGCCTTGCCAGCATTTGATGTTACTCTCACGTGTGTGTAGGGGGGTACTGGGACCTGAACCCACAGTTTATCCATGCTAAATAGACCCCACCCCTGAGCTACAACCTCAGTCTAATTTTAGTCATTTTGGTAAGTGTGTAGTGATATCTCATGGCTTAATTTGCATTTTTCTAATGGCTAAGGACTTTGAATGTGTATTTGTGATTTTTGTTTGTTTATTTTGTTTTGTTTTTGAGATGAGGTCTCTTCTGTGTTGCCCAGGAAGTCTTAAATTTCTGGGCTGAAGTGATTGTCCTGCCTCAGTCCTGCAAGTAGTCCAGCTATCTGCAAGCACTACTGATCCTGGCTCTTACGTATCCTCTATGATGCCGTGTCGGTGCATGTATTCTGCCTATTTTCTAACTGGATTGTTTGTTTTTTAAATGATATATATATATATATATATATATATATATATATATATTCCAGATTTAAGGCCTTTGTTGAAGATGCAGTTTGCAAAAATCTTCTCCCAGCATGGAATTTGTCATTTTAGTCTTTTAGTAGTGCCTTTTGCAAAGCAAAATTTGTTTTCTTTGGAAGAGGTCCAGCTTATCACTGTTCCCTCTTTGGGGCCTTACTTGTGGTGTCAGGTCTTTAAGAACTCTACCTAGAATAAGTCCTGAAGATGTTCTCCTGTATTGCTCTGTATCCCAGGCTGGCCTTGGACTCACAGCAATCCTCCTGCCTCAGCCTCCTGAGTGCTGGGATTATAGGCGTACACCACCACACCTGGCTTTACATGGTTCTGGGGAATTAAACTAGGGGCCTTACGCTTGCTCAGCAAGTGTTTTAACTACTGTGCCATTCCTCCACCCTCCACTGGTGACTTTTGAGAGCGTATCTCAAATAAACAATAAAAAGGGGCTAAGAATGTTGCTCAGAGTGAAAGCCCCGTGTTCAATACCCAGTACTGCAAAAATATAAATAAATAAACTTGCAGTGCTGGGAGCATGGCTCAGTGGCTAAATCACTTGCCTCCCAAGCTCAAGGAGCTGGGTTCCATTCTCCAGTTCCACATAAATTGGGCTTGATGGTGCACACATGTAATTCCAGCATTCAGGTCCAGGACCAGCCTGGGCTACAGAGCAACAACCTGTCTCAATAAATAAATAGGTAAATAATACTAAATAAGACCTGATTTGGTCTGAGTTAGTTTTTGTTTAAGGTACAAAGTTTAGGTTGAGTTTGGGGTTTTGTTGTAGTTTTGTTTTGCGGTTGGGTTTTGACCCATAAATACCTAATTGCACCAGCACCCATTAGTGAAAAGATTCTCCTTCCACTGTTGCTACTGATACTTTGCTGAAAACTAATTGAACATACTTTTGGGTTCTTTATTACATTCCATTGAGAAATATATCTATCCTCCAGCCAGCTCCACGCTCTTTACTGTAACAGTGTAGTCAGCTTTGATAGCCAGAGATGATTCCTCTCACTTTATTCTTTTTCTTTGTTTCTTTCTTTTTTCTTTTTTCCAGACTGGTCCTGAACTCACTATGTAGTTAGTCCAGGCTGGCCTTGAACTTATAGCAATCCTCCTGCCTCAGCCTCCCAAGTGCTGGGATTATAGGCATGCACAACCGTGCCCAGTTTTTGTGGTGCTGGAGAATCAAACTCAGGGCCTTGTGCTTGCAACCATGCGCAGCTGAGTTTTATTTTTTTTTTAATTGAGAGCAACCTTTTTTAAAGAAAAATCTATTTAAAGAATATTATTAATGAACTGCTCAAAAATATCTTGACATTTTGTGGCATATTCAAATAGTTCCTGCTTTCTCCACCTTGGACAGACTCTGATTTTTCTAAATTCACCTCCTTTATAAATACCAGAGACAGAATTCATCCTCCTGAGCATTTTGGTCTTCTGATGACACTTAATTGCCTGAGGAACTATTATTAACAGCCGGAAGAATGGATGAGGAGCTGGGGACATAGTTCAGTGATTAGACCCCTCACGCAGGAAGCATGAGGCCCTGGGGTTCGATTCCCCAACACCCTATACAGCTGTGCATGGTGGGCACACCTGTAATCCCAGCACTCAGGAGGCTGAGGCAGGAGGATTGCCGTGAGTTTGAGGCCAGTCTGTGCTCCATAGTGAGTTCAGGACCAGTGAGACCCTATCTCAAAAAATAAAAAAGGAAAAGAAAAGAAAAAATATATGAGGGCAGTAGCCTGCAGTTCAGTTCAGTTTAGTTTGGAGTTTGTGTGAATTCCATTTGCTCCCCATGCAGTGGAGCCAGAGCGCTGCAGCAGGTGGGATTCATACTGGACGCGCTGTGGGGATTCTGCCATCACCCCTCGCTGGCCAGGCTCAACCAGCTTTATAGCTCTGAGTTCTTTGCTGAGACTCTGATAGGAACTATATGAAAATGAGAGGTTTAGGGAACCAATTTAAGGAAAGTTAACATCTTTGCTACATTAAATTTTCCAATTCAAGAATACAGTATGTCTCTCCAGGGATTTAAGTTACCTTTATCAGCATTTACATTTTTTCAACAGGTAGATCCTGTATATGTTTAATTGGATATGTATGTATTTCTTTTCCTTTGGAGCAATTTTTAAGGAATGCCTTCTTGAGGAAGGATATTTGACTGGACTTTGAGTGAAGGGAGAACATAAGGCTAAGCATGATCCAGGACCAGTGGCACAAGCCTGTAATCCATGCACTGTGGGAGGCCAAGGCAACTGAACAAGACCCTGTTCCAGAATCAAAAGCTAAAATAGGCTGCAGATGTAGATCAGTGTCAAGGCCTGGGTTGGGTCCCCAGTACCACTACCATAACAAAAAAACCCAAAAAACAAAAACACAAAACAGCAGGAGTGTAAAAAAAGTCTTGAAACAAGTGCTTTGCTTGGTACTTAAAGGAGTCAGTGAAAGGAATAGCACATAGCTAAAGAGAATGCCAGCAAATGAGATCCAGGCAGTTGCCAGAGGTCAGTAGGGCCTTGATGAAGTTCTGATATGAAATTAGAATCTTATTCTCAGCATGAAGAGATGACATCAGATGGTTTTGAGCACAATAATGATGCGACCTACATATTTTAGAAGAATGACCTTGGTATCCAGGTAGAGAGTGCTTTGGTGGATTAGAAGAATTGACAGGAAGCTCTAGTAGGATACTCCTGAGTGGCCCAAGAGACCATGGATAGTGGCCAAGCCTCTGAAGGCGGCAGCTATGGGGGGTGAGGAGCAAGGGGTAAGGCATATCAGCGTTTAGTGGTGAACTGTTAAAGAATCAAGGAGACATCAGCAGTTTTGGTCTGTGCACCAGGGTAAATCGTGGTGCACCAGCCACACATCCAGAATGTTGGCGACACTAGTTGAACTCCCAGGTACCATTAAGATGGCACCCTAAAAGGACGTCAGGGGAAACAAAAGGAAAGTAAAACAGGCATGTAAAGGAACTAGATTTTTCATGTTGCTTCTTAAAATCTTCATTAGGCTCCTTTAGCTCCCCCCCCCCCCATTTTTCTCTTCAATTGTGATATTGTTTTTGGAACAGGGTCTTACTCTGTAGTCCAGGCTGTTCCCAAGCTCCTATGTAGCCCAAGATAGACTCTAACTCATGATAATCCTCCTGCCTCAGCCTCCCGAGTGCCGAGATTACAGGCATGCACCACCACACTCAGCTGAGGAATCAAATCCAGGAACCCATACATGCTAGGTAAGCAGGCACATGAGTGAGGCTTTGGGGTGACAGTCCAGATCCAAACAATGGCAGTACCATATCAGATGTGAGTTTTGCAAATATTTTCCCCCACCCTGAAGATGGCCTTTTTATCCTATTGACACAAAAGTTAGGTTTTTACTTATTGTGTCTGTGTACCAGGGATTGAATCGAGGGCCTAATGCTTGCAAAGCCCACACACTCTACCACACAGCTACACTTGCAGTCCTAAAATTTCTTACTTTTGATAAAGTTCAATTTTCCCAATTTTTTATTTTATTGCTTTTACTTGTAGCATGATATCCATGTCATGCTGATTTTTTCCAATGTTATCATTTAAGGGTTTTATAGTTTTAGCCCTTTGATCTATTTTGAGGTAATTTTTATATATTGTGTTTTCATTTGTTTTATTTTGTTATAAAAATACTTGAGGCTGGATAAGTTGAAAAGATGTTTATTTTGGCTGATGGTTCCATTCACAATCAGGGAGCCACATGAGGCTGCATCATAACATAGTGGATGCCATCACATGGCAGGAGCATTTGCTAAATGGAGAGAGAGACAGACAGACAGAGGAAGAGAGGGGTCACAATGACAGGAAGCAAAAGAGCCAGCTGAGGGAGCTGAACTCACTTGTTAACAGCCTGCTCTATCCAATTCCACAAGTCCTTATCCAGAATCAGAGAACTAACCCAATCTCTCAAGAAAAACATTAATCCATCAATCTCTTCATGATGTTAGATCCTTCATGACCTCAAATGGCTCTTAAGGACCCCCAATTTTACAAGTCTGGAGGAATAGCTCAGCAGTGCCTGCCTACCAAGCACTAAGGCCCAGAGTTCAATTCCCCAGCACCACATGAGCCAGTCATGGCTCATGGGAGGCTGAGGCAGGAAGATTACTGTAAGTCTGAGGCTAGCCTGGGCTACATAGTGAGTTCAAGGCTGGTCTGGACCACAGAGCAAGACCTAGTCTCAAAATAAATAAATAAATGAATAAATAAATAAAACACAACAACAATAAGAATAAACAATGAAAATCCTCAATTCTATTACAGGAAGGAATTAGCGTCAGCATGAGTTTTTGTGGGTACAAACCACATTCAAACCATAGCACCATGTAAGTTAAGGATCCAATTTCATTTTTTAGCTTGTAGATACTCAGTTTTCTGAGCACTATTATTTCTTTCTTTTTTTGAGACGGGGTCTCACTCTGTAACCCAGGCTGGTCCTGAACTCACTAGTGTAGCCCAGGCTGGCCTTGGACTCAGGACAATCCACCTAGCCATCCTCCTTAATGCCCAGCTTATGTGGTACTGGGGAGTTAAACTCAGGGCCTGTGCTTACAAAGCAAGCACTTTAACCACTGTGCCATTCCTCCAGCCCATCTGAGCATTATTTGTTAAAAGACTATCTTTTCCCAGTAAATGGTATTGGCACTTTTGTTGCAAAACAATTGGCCACTAGGTGTGGTGGCACAAGCTAATAGGAGGCAAGGCCAGAGGATCACAAGTTTGAGTCCAACTTAATGAAACCCTACCTTTAAAAAAAATAAGAATAATAAGGGGAGAGGGACCTGAGGGTGTAACTCAGTGGTACAGCACTTGCCTAGCATGGGCTAGGCCCTCAGTTCTGTCCCAGTACTTCACAACAAAAGAACAAAAACAAAAACTCAGTTGGCCATTTATGGGAGACTATTTCTAGGTTTTCTATTCTCTTCCATTGTCCTATTGTCTTAGTTACTTATTCGTTGCTGGGACAGAATACCCCATATCCACAACTTAAGGGAAAAAGATTTTATTTTAGCTCATCGTTTCAGAAGATCTCACACAGTCCATTCATGGGCAGCCAGCAGTGATAGAAGCACATAGCAGAGATCTTGCAGGAGAAAGCCCTTCACAGCATGGCAGACAGGAAGTCAAGCAAAGAGGAGGAGCAGATCTGGAGAGTAAAGCCAAGGCCTGAGCTTTCTCAGGAAGAAGCTGGAATGATGTTTCTTCTTCCTTCCTTTATTTATCTAAGCTGCTAGTGGGTTGTCCACACCCCGGGTTGGGGGGAGTGCCTTTTCCTCACTCCCTGGCCTACAGATACATAGCACACACCTGAAATCTCTGCCCTGGGTGTCGGGCAATCTCAACAACTTGAAAAAAAACCTCCTGGTCACGCCCCAAGCACCCACCCCTTCCAGCTCTGGCTGGCCAAGTCTCCTAACAGCACATAGTTCCATAGGTATCTCACTACATCCAAATACATGAGGCTTTTGGGGGACATTTGAGATCCAAATCATAACACTTATATTCTGTCCTTATGCCAATACCATAGTGTTTTGTTGTTGTTGTTGTTTTATGGTACTGGAGACCCGGAACTTTTGCACTGAGCTACATCTGTAGCCCCCTTTTGTTGTTTTAGTTCAAGACGGGGTCTCACTAAGTTGCTAGGTTGCCCAGGTTTGTCTCAAGCTTGTGATCCTTCAGCCTCAGCTTCCCAGAGTGCTGGGATTATGAGCATGTGCCACCACTATGCCTGGCAATACTACAGTAATAATACAGTTACTGTATCTTTGGAGTTACCCAATTTTATTCTTCTTTTTCAAAATTGTTTAAGCTACTCAGGGCCTCTTGTAGTTCTATATGAATTTGAGGATTGGCTTTTTTATTTATGTAAAGAGGCTGTTGGAATATTGATAGGGATTATGTTGAATCTATAGTTCAATTTGCATAGTTTCAAAATCTTTGGGGGAGGGGTACTGAGTATCAGACCCAGGGGTGCTCTGCCACTGAGCTACATCCCTAGGCCCTTTTATTTTATATTTTGAGACAGGGTTGCTAAGTTGTGCAGGCAGGGCTTGAACTTTTGAGTCTTGCACCTTGACCTCAGAGTGCCAGGATTATAGACATGCATCTCCATGCTTGGCTTTGATATCTCGGCAATGTTGAGTGTTCTTATTTTTGAGCACAGGATGATGTCTTTCCATCAATTTCTTTCAGCAATGCTTGGTAATTTTCAGCATACAAATCTTTCAACTTCCTTGATTAGATTAATTCCTAAGTTTTAAATTTTTTAGATGCTGCTGTAAGTGGCATCACTGTCTTTAATTTCCTTTTCAGATTGTTCATTGCTATTGTATAAGAACACAACTGATTATTTTTGGAAAGGAAGAAATAGAGGCTTAAAATAAGTGGCTCAGCCATGCTTATCTAGCCAGGCCTGTGTCACTGGCTCCAGATCCATCATGCTGCCAGCCCCTTCTCCATTCTTGCTTTTCTTTCCAGATCAATGCCCTCAGCTGCAAAATAGAATGCTGGAAAGGGAAAGCTTCAACAGCTCCACTGTGATTCTGCCCTTATGACAGCTGACCCATTAGAAGACACTGAAGGGAAAAAAGACATCAAAATCTCAAGGATCCTCATAGATTTCCCATAGATACTTTCATGTCAATCCTCCTTGAATACAGGGCCCAAAGGCAAATAGCTATGTTAACAAAGAGTGAGTTCAAATGCCATGGTATCTGATGAGAATGACTCAGAAATCAAGAAGCCACTTGTAGCAAAGTCAAGCACTGTACTGCCCTGTCAACATATAGGACAGATTCTCATGGTCCTGACAAAAGACTGTGCTGGGACATGTAGATAGGAGTGGTATTCTTTTTTTTGTGGGGGCGGGGGGGGGGGGTTGGGGATTGAGCCCAGGGCTTTCACAATGAGGTACATCCCCTGCCCTTTTTTATTTTTTGAGACAGGGTCTCACTAAGTAGGTAAGCTGCCCTGGCTGGGCTGGAACTTGCAATTCTCCTGCCTCAGCCTCCCAGAGGGCTGGGATTGGGCCCAACTATGGTTAATATTCTCTAGGAATCGCATAGGGGATGACTCAGGCCCAGGAGAGGAACACTTTGCAACCACCTACAAGACTGGGGACCAGGAAGTATCCAATCACACTGAGGAGTCACTAGCAGACACCTGGTCTTGGTGGAGAGCTAGCTGAGCTTTGTTCCCGAGTCTGAATGCCATTCAGGGACCACTAGGAAACTCCCTCCTCTCTGGTTCTTCCTAAACATGCTCCTTCTCTCAAACCTGCTGTCAGACAGGATTCTTGAGCCTCTTTCTACTTCCCTTTGTAGCTAGGGAACCTAGTGTCTGCGTCTGTAGCACTGGTGGGCGCCCGCCTGGTAGCTGTGGACAGTATTCTGAGCACTTTCTCAGGCTGCCTCCTGCTGGCCAGTCGAGCCTCTGAAAAGGAATGCTGAAGGCTGATGAGTAGGACACACGAGTACACAAATACAAACATCCACATGTGCGCACACACGGACACGCAGAACTGAGAACTGGAACATATTTTCCCTCTTCCTGAAGGGAAGAGCATGTAAGACCTTCTTTCTCAAGTTACCCCCCCCCACTACCTCCCATGTAAAGGAGTCCTGCAGATAATATTCCAACAGAATGAATCCTTCTCATACCCCCAGAAACCCAAGGCAAGGAAATGTAGGGAAGTTACCTGCGGCATTTGGGGGCAGAGATAAGAGAGGCTGCCAGAGTCTTACTCTGTGGTCTAGGGTGGTCTTGAACTCACTATGTAGCCCGGGCTGGCTTCAAACTCATGGCAATCCTCCTACCTCAGCCTCCCGAGTGCTGGGATTACAGGTGTGTGCCACTAGGCCCAACTAAATTTTCTATGTGCTGTTGGGTTCAAACCCAGGGCCTTGTGTATGCAAGACAATTGCTCTAACCACAGAACTATGCTGCAGCCTGGTTTCTTTGTAATACACGAGTGTGCAGTACTCTGTGGGAAAACCTCACAGGGTTTCTAAAGTTGCCACTGTTGCCAGCAAAAAGAAAACAAGCGGAGAAAGTTCACAAAGTGAAGAAGTGCCAGTGTGATTTCAGGCTCCGAGGCAACTTTCTCTACGGCTCGGCCATAGGCTTGTTGTAATAGTTCATTTCTATCACGGGGAACAAAAATGTAGTGTACGTCATAAAGTTTGAAATCATTTTTCCAGTGGGAATTTTATGCCCTGATAAAATGGTCTATTTCTACTTTTTTCCATCAGTCACTAGTGACTTCTCTCAAAATAGTCCCTTGCTTCCCACCTCTTGCCCTATACGACCTTTGCATCACCTTTAGGGATGAATGATTAACATCATTTCTCTGATAAAAGAAAAGTTGCCTTATTTCCTTTTGTCAGTGGAACTAAGCTTTAATGTCTCTGTATGACATGTCAGCTCATCAGTCAGCTTCCTTCCTGTCCCCTACTACTGTCCCCGGATGCCAGGCCAGCCAGGCTCTGCGCACTGCTCAATTTCCCCCACATGGAACGCCTACCTTCTTCCTCCTTACCTTTCCTTCTCCTTTCCACACTTTGGTCCTGGATTCAAAGCCTACCTTCTCGGCTACACTTCTGCCCACACGATGTCAGTCCCCACAGCACACTCACTGTCCTCTTCATTTTGGCAGCTTGAGCTAGGTGCTTTGGGGATCCTATGAGAATGAGCCCCTGCTCTGGAGGGGAAAGCCTTCTTCTTCATTGGTTCTTACCTCATATTTCATTTGTACACCGCCCCCCCCCCCCAACCCTGGGACTCAGGGTAGGGTGGGCAAATCCTGGCACAGCTGGAGAGCATTCCTAGGGAGGAGGCTGTTGGTCTTCCAAATCATCATCAGGCAAGAATCTGGTGGCCAGGACCTGCTTTGTCGCCATACTGTGGGCACTTCTTGAGGACGAGCCTTGTCTCCACAGGAAAATATAACTTCTCAAGATTGTTAAGGGTGTCGCCACAGTACCCATATCGTAGTGTTTCAAAAAGACTTCTTGGCCTTCATGGAATTAAACCCTCGCCCTACACTTCTCCCTCCTTCTAGGGCTCGCACACCAATGGAGGATGGTAGCTGAAACCTAATAGCTGTTTTGCTCTTACACTATCAAAGATAACAGAAATCATGCCCTTCCTCTAGGTTATATGAGCTACTCTTCCAGAGGTAAGAAAAGAAAAGCCACCCTAGTGCGGTGCTCAATCTGTGTAGCACGGAAAAAGTCACCCCAGGCTCGCACACTCCCTCGCGGGAGGCGTGGCTGTAGGTGTAAATGGGAAAGGAGGGGCAAAGGGTGTGAGGGGTGTCGCCTAACTTGGCGGTTAGAGAACTTGCCTAGCAAGCACAAAGGCCCCGAGTTCGGTTTCCCCAACACCACATAAACCGTGTGTGGTGGCGCACACGAGTAATCCCAGCACTCAGGAGGCTGAGGCAGGTGGATTGCTGTGAGTTCCAGGCCAGCCTGAGCTACACAGTGAGTTCATGATTCGACTGAACTATAGAGGGAATCCTGTCTCAATAAATAAATAAACTGCAGAAGGATGGAATCAAGGCAGTTATTGAGAACGAGATGTGGAGTGAAAGAATGGCACAGCGGTTAAAGCCCTTGCCTTGCAAGTGCGAGGCCCTGAGTTTAATTCTCCAGTATCACATTTAAAGTTGGGAAAGGTGGCACACGCCTCTAATCCCAGCACTCAGGAGGCTGAGACAGGAGGCTTGCCATGAATCCAAGGCCAGCCTGGGTTACAGTGACACCCTGTTTCAAAACAACAATAACAACAACAACAAAAACCCGAGATGCCCAGTGGTTTGAAGAAAGCAACAGAGCAGAGGAAGGAAGTGAGCAACAGAAATTCTCAAGGGCACGTGAGCAGCACGGGCATCAAAATCGAACTGGTTTCCTTTGAACACAACCAAGGATGTGCCAGAGGCAGTCGGTGGGAATCACAGTTCAAATCTAGCATCTGTAACAGCGAAGGCTTCCCGCGGGCGCGTTTGGTTCTCAGGGAAGCTGCCCGCAGGGACCCGGAGCCCCTCCCGCAGAATTCGGAGAAGCGGGGAGCGCAGGCCCAGGTCCCTCTTCACGGGACTCCCGGATGAGCTGAAAGCTCCAGCGGAAAGCAAGAAAGACACGGGGCTGGGCGCCGCGCAGGGGTGGCGGGCAAGGTCCCCAGGACTTCAGACATTCTCCGTGCCTCACACCCCGACCCAGGAGAAAAGTCCTCGCCGGCGGAGGACCGAGTCGCGGATCCTCAGGCCGATCAAGGCGCCCGCGGAGTCTCTGCTTGGAGCTCTGGGCCTCGACTTCAACCCACCACTTCGGCCCTGGCGCAGGGGGGACGGAAAGAGGGGTCACCCGCTCGCCCCGCCCCAGGCCCCGCCTCCTCACAGGCCCCGCCCCCGCTCCCCGTCCCACCCCGTCCCGCCCCGTCCCTCCGCGGGGCCGGGCTTGGCGCCGGGCGCCCCGTGCATTCCGCGGAGCGCGGCGGCCCAGCAACAAAGGAACCGGCGATCGGGGCGCGAAGCTCGGGGCTCGGCGGGCTGCGTGGGGGCGGCGGCCGAGCCGCGGATTTGGTCGGGCGCCCGGCCCCTTCGCGGCGCGGGAGCAGGTTTCGAGGGTGGGGGAGGGCATGGGGCCGGGGTTCGGGCGCCCAGGGGGCTCCCGGGACTGAAGACGGCTCGGCCGCCTGGCGAGGGAGCGGGGCGTCGCGCACCCCGGCCCGGGCCTCCGCCGCCCACCATGGGCCCGGCGGCCCGAAGTTCGCCGAGTCGGGAGCCGAGGGCCCGGGACGCGCGCCGCGCGCGGGGGCCGTGGGCCGCGGACGCGCGCGGCGCCCGGGTCGCCTGAGCGGCCGCGGCCGGGCGGCGTACGCGGCGGGGCGCCGACGGGGCGGGGGCGCCGGGCGGCTGCTGAGCTGGCGCGAGCGGTCATGGCCGCTGCCCGCCCCGCGCGGGGGCCGGGCCCGCCGCTCCTGGGGCTGCTCCTACCGCTGCTCCTGGGGGGCCCGGGTCTGGGGGCGGCCTCGGGCGGCAACGCGACGGGGCCCGGGCCGCGCGGCGCCGGCGGCAGCGCCCGGAGGGGCGCAGCGGCCACCGGCCCCCCGCCGCTGCTCAGCCGCTGCGGCCGCACGGCCCCCTGCGAGCCGCTGCGTTACAACGTGTGCCTGGGCTCGGCGCTGCCCTACGGCGCCACCTCCACGCTGCTGGCCGGGGACTCCGACTCGCAGGAGGAAGCGCACGGGAAGCTCGTGCTGTGGTCGGGTGAGTGCCCCCGCGGGGTCCGGGCGCGGGAGGTGGCGGGCCGGGGGCGTCGTCGGAAGGAGCGGGCTCCGATCCGAGCTTTAGGGGTCGGGGGGCGCCCAGGAAACTTGGGGGACGGAGGCTGGCACTTGGGGAGCAGGTTGCGTGCCGGAGGGGAACCTCGGCGATGGGGAAGGGCGGGCGAGGATATGGAGGAAGCAGGTCACAAAGGACCGGGACCGCGGAGGGGGCGGGGAAGCAGGGCCCGTGGGGGGCTCCGAGCCGCGGGCAAGGACGGTGCCGGGGAGATGGCCCACCTCCGTTGGGAGCAGGAGTAGGGGATTCCAGGTGATGTGTATTCCTTTGGGAAGTCAGAGATGGGGAGAAAATGGGGAAGGGGTGGATGGGATTTAGGCATTATTTAGAGGGAAAAGGAGGGGACAGATTTTTGAGATTTGTGAACCAAGAGGAACTCCCTTGTGATGAATAATTAAAAGTTAACCCAAACTGTTTGGGACTCCTGATTTAGGAGGTGAGCTGTCCAGAGAGCACTGATTTTTGTCTTGATTTCACATCTCCTGGAAAATGAGAACTCTGCCCAGGCCCAGGGTTAAGAAGGAAGGAGACAGTTCTGTCCGTTGCTTTGTGTGTACTTTGAAATTTGGGATCCTCAAGCTGATAGGTGCCGTGGAGGAATGCCTGAGGCCAGGATGTTGAGAGCCTGTGGCTACTCCACGTGGTTTGGCATCCGGGAGCCCTCTCCTTTGAGTGGGATTATGGCAGAGCCCCAAAATAGCAGACTGAACCCAAACAGACCCTTCTTTAACAGTGTGAATTATCTCCTCCCTGGCATTCTTCTGAGCTGGAGGCCTCGCTGGCCTGGGGGAAGGGAACTGGCCTAGTCTTCTCGGTGTCCAAGCAGTATGATTTTAAAACTGCCCTTAAGCGAAAACAAAAGAAAATCCATCCGGAACCAGGAACAGGCCTGAGAACCTGAGGAGGCCCATGTGGTAGTGGGACCCCAGGGACCGTGAGGATCCTGATGGGAGAAGTGTGTTTAGGCTGCCTGTCCTAGTCAACTTGGCCACTAGAGTTCTCAGCTGTTGCTGAATGTTGGACAAGGCCACACGGTCAGTGCCATGAGGAACTTGGAGGATGGTACCCATGATGTGGAGCTGCATCTGATGTGGTGGAAGCCATGTGTAACCAACACAGGTAGCTTTGAAAAATCCATAAATTGCTGGGTCTAGTAATTTACCAGTCAGCATTCTGGGCAGCTGAAGCAGGAAGATTGCAAGTTCAAGTCCAGCCTGGGCAAATTAGTGGCGGAGTGAGACCTTGTTTCAAAACCAAAAATAAGAAAGTGGGCTGGGGATGCAGGCCCTGAACTTGATCCCCAGTATCAAAAAAAAAAAAAAAAAAAAAAGCCAGACTTCTTTGAATGCTCCCTGAAACCTGAAATAAGACCTGAATTTAAAAGCCAGCTGTATGGAAGGTCCAAATCTCTCAGCACTAGGCTGTCACCCAGTTCCAAGTTGCTGACACCATGACTAGTTTGTGAGGGCTCCTGGTCGAATGAAGTGTGTGTATGAAGCTGCCCTCTAGTTCTCATCAAGTCAAGGAGGAAGGGGCGGGCCTCCTTCCAGCTCCTGTCCACACACAAAGCCTTTGCTGATCTGGCTGGCAGAAGTGGTCTGGGCAGGAGCGTGCAGGAGTTAGAACCATCTGCTGGCTGTGCAGGTGCAGGCCTCTAGCTGCTGTGGCAGGTCCTCAGAGCTGAGAACACTAAGCCCAAGACCGCTTGTCATTCTGAGCCCTTTTTGCTGTCTGCCATCCCTCACCTCGGTCCTGGTCCCTTGTGTGTCTCATCCCATGCTTTCTGCTTTGGTCTTGCTGCTTGGTGTTCATAGGGCCAGAAGCAGGTGTTGGTGTGAGCTGGGCGAACCTACCCGCTTGTCTTCAGCAGGGAGCTCCTACCTAGGGTTGTCCTGCCCTTAGTCAGTTTTCGTTTGCTGTTACATATTGTCACTTCACTTGGCTCTGTCAGGGATTTTTGGGTGAAGGCTGAAAAAGATCTGGCTATCTTCACCTGTATTTTCTTTTTTGTGTGTGTGGTAATAGGGATTGAGCTCTGGGCCTTCGCACTGAGGTACATCTCCAGCCCAGGTTTTATTTTATTTATTTATGTATTTTTAAGACAGTGTCTCGCTCTGCAGTCCAGGCTGCTCCTGCAGTTACCATGTAACCCAGGCCAGCCTTGAACTCATAGCAATTCTACTGCCTCAGCTTCCCAAATGGTGGAATTGCAGGCGTTCCCCACTCCTGGCTTATGCAATGCTAGAGAAGTGAACCCAGGGCCTTGAGCTTGCTAGGCAAGTGCTCTAACCACTGTGCCATTCCTCCAGCCCCCCAGCCCAATTTTTCAATTTTTGATTTTGACATGGGGTCTCAATGAGTCACTCCACACAGCTGCCCAAGCTGGGCTAGAACTTGTGATGCTCCTGCCTCTGCCTCCCAGAGTGCTCTGATTACAGGCCTGTTGCAGCAGGCCCAGCTATCTGTAAACTTTTGAGTGTAGAGACTTGTCTTCATTTTTTTTCCCTAGAGCCTCAGAGTGCTACATGTAGAACCACCTTGCTCCCTCATTCAGTTGCGTGCTGAGCGCTTGCTCTGTGGCATGTGGTGGGACAGGTGCTGAAGCATAGAATGGTGGTAAACACAGACAGGATCCCTGTGTCATCAAGAGAAGGATATTGGCCATGTGTGATGGCACATATCTATAATTCCAGCACTTAGAAGGCTGAAGCAGGAGGATTGCCGTGAGTTCGAGGCCAGCCTGGGCTACTTGGTTGAGAGTTCAAGAAGGCCAGCTGAGACTACAGAGTTCCCGAGCTAGACCCTGTCTCAAAAAAGAGTTGAGGGAGAGAGAAAGAAGAATAGACAAATAAGGAAGCTTTAACAATACCTGTGGCGGCAAGTACCTTGACATTGTAGGTGCTGTGGGAGCACAAAGGGCTTCGGGGAGCGAGAGGTGGCTCATGGAGCAACTGACATGTAACCCATGACTTGAGAAATGAGCAAGAAATGCCAAGGGAAGGTTGGGGCCAGGGAGGGACAGAAGAGAAAGCAGTATCATGTACAGAGGTTTAGAAGTAAGAAGGCTTGGTGCTTAAGCTAGGACTGCTGGGTGGTACAGGCCTGCCATCCCAGCACTCTGGGCAGGTAAAGTGGAGGATCTCAATTTTGAGCCCATGAAACTTGCAGCTTACCAAGATCTTGCTTTAAAATCAAAACAAAAATGGGCTGGAGATGTAGCTCCCTGTAAAGGCCCTGGCTTTCATCCTAGCTGGGTCAATTCATGTGAGGGGGAGAATTGTAAGAAATAAGAGGTAAAGAATTAAAAAGTAAAGCAATTAATCATGCCCCATATGAAGTTTGGCTTTTTTTTTTTTTTTTTTTGAGACAGGGTCTCGCTCTGTAGCTCAGGCTGGTCCTGAGCTCACTGTAGAGCCCAGGCTGGCCTTGAACTCAGGACAGTCAGCCTGCCCCAGCCTCCCAAGTGCTGGAATTACAGGCATGCACCACCCTACCCAGCTTTATGTGGGGCTGGGCCATCAAACTCAGGGCCTTGTACTTACCTAACCACTGTGCCCTTCCTCCAGCCCAGAGTTTGGATTTTTAAAAAGATAATTTAAAACCTACTTATTGGGTCTGGAGGAATGGCTCAGCAGTTAAAGTGCTTGCCCAGTAAGCACTAAGTCTAGTGCTAAGTAGCCAGGTTTGATTCTCCAACACCATATGAGCCAGGCTTAGTGGTACATGCCTGTAATGTCAACACTCAGGAGGCTGAGACAGGAGGATTGTCAAGAGTCCAAGGCTAGCCTGGGCCCCATGGTGAGTTCAGGACCAACCTGGGCTACAGAGTGAGACTGTGTCTCAAAAAACAAAACAAAACCTTACATGTCACATTCCTTTCCCCCTTCCACCCCATCACTCCTTCCATCTCCCCTCTCAACAAAGTCTGTTTTCTCACTTTCTTTCACCTCTCTTTTAAGTTTGGATGTGATCAGAAAACGTTAAGGAACCAGTGAAGGAGGGAGACATGTAATCACGTTTGTGCTTTGGAAAAATCTGCTGGGTGTGGCTTGGAGAAGCTACCAGTGGGGAGACTGGGGACCTGCTTCCTTAATTAGGGCCTGATTGAAGGAGGCAGGGTGGGAGATGGTGGTGGTCAGGGTGGGGGTTGGACAGACCCCAGAGTGTCAGAGGCAGAAGCAGCAGGACTTCCTGATGTGTTGCAAGTGGTGTGACGAGCGGGAGAACCAGGTTTTAGGCCTGGGTGGACAGTGGTGACACTCCTCTACAGGACAGAATGGTGGTGGCATAGGCTCACGGTGAAAGAGTGGGTATGCTTTTGGCTGTGTGAATTAGAGGTGCGCATTGGACATATATGTGGGAATCACCAACAAGTTTGACAGTAGAAGTTGCTGCAGGGAGGTGGCCCCTCTGCTCTTCCTTGGCCTGAATGCTGAGGTTTTGGAAAGATGCCCTGGGCGGGGCGTTTATAGCTCAGGTTGGTCCAGTTTCTCGGTCTCTGTAAAACTCAGGTCTCTATGTTTTTCTCTCTGGACTTTGGCTTTTTCAGTCTCTAGCATCTCTTCCCATTACAGCTGGAAATGTCTCCTCCCAGGCATTCCACAGTGACCAGACAAACATCGTGTCCACACCATGGTCCACCTTAGGCCAGATCTGGTTTAGTAAATAGAGCCAGAAAGTGAGCAGGAGAGGCCGGCAGCTGGCAAGGGCATAGGTCCCTGAGAGCCAGCACGTAGCCTCCTTGACCGCTGTTGTGTCCGTGGGCCCTGTCACCTGGCCGGGACACAAGCAGCATGAAAGACACAGAACTAGCTGGGATTTCTCATTTGTCCTTCACACCTTAAGTGGAGAAGAGGGAAAGGGGGTCCAGGGGACAGGATGCTGTTGGTGAGGGTGGGTGAGGTGCAGGGCCTGATGGGGAGGAATTTCCTTAGAGCTGTTCCCAACCTGATTGATAATCAGAACCAGTTTCAAAATAGACCGATAGACAGATGGAGTGAAATTACAGAAAAACACCCACAGGTCCTAATTTTTTATTTTTGTTTCTTAGTTGTGAAATATGTGAGATATTCAGAAAAATACATAAAATACAAAGTTACTGAAAAGTAAATACAAAATGACATCTGGATCCGATGACATCTCCTCTCATGCTCTATTTTTACTTTTATGTTTTTATTGTATTTATTTACTTTGGGCGGTGCTGGGGATCAAGCCCAGGGCCTTCACACCCACCTACATCTCAAGCCCATTTTTATTTTTGATTTTTGAGACAAGGTCTGACTAAATTGCTGAGGCTGGACTAGAACTTCTGATCCCTCTGCTTTGGCCTCTCGGAGTGCTGGGGAATCAATCCTAGGGCCTTGTGCTTGCTGAGCCCACATTCTGACTCTCGAGTCAAGTCCCCAGCCCAAATTCGTTGTTTAAAAAAGTAGTAGGCTGTGTGTGGTGATGCGTGCCTATAACCCTAGCACACTGGGAGGCTGAGGCAGGAGAATCACAAGTTCAAACCCAGCTTGGGTAATTAAGCAACTTTGTGAGACACTGTCTCTGTTATTAATTAACAATACAAAGGACTGGGGACATAGTTGAGAGCAGAGGTCCTGGGTTCAATCCCCAGTATCACCAAAAGTGAATGAATAAATAAATAATAAATGAGTTGGAAAATGAGCTGATCATGACACACACACACACACACACACACACACACACACACACACACGGATTGGTAAGAGTAGTAGCGTCCTTCATTCTTCATTTCTATTTTTCAAAGAGAAAGATACTGAAAGCCAGGCTTGGTGGCACATGCATATAATTCCAAAATAGAATACCTCTGAGTTCAAGGACAGCCTGCAGTACACACTGAGACTCTGGTGGGGGTGGGAGAGAGATTTTCTTTTCACCAGTAAATATGGCGTGTTTGGTCTAGGTTTTCTATATTTACACATTACTGGATTTCCTCATTTGCCAGTTATTTTTTTTTAAGTCATGGATGAACGTATTTTGCATCCATGAAGGTGATTATATGATTATTTTCCCCTCCTTTAATTTGGTAATGTAGTAAATTGTGTTGGTTGAATTTCCTGTTAAGCCAAACTTAGAATAGTAGTTCTCAACTAAAGTGCAGATCAAACTGTGCAAATGTTAATTTAAAAGGCTGTGGGGGTTTAGGAACACAGCTCAGTAGTTCAAAGGCCCTGCGTTCAGTTTCCTAGCACCACATCAACTGGGAGTGGTACAGTGTGTCTGTAATCCCAGGAGGCTGAGGCAGTATTGCTGAGAGTTCAGAACCAGCCTGGACTATAGAACAACACTATCTCACCAAAAAAAAAAAAAAAAAAAAAAGGCTATGGCGCGTAATCCCAGCGCTGTGGGTAGCTGAGCAGGATTGCCAGTTCAAGCCCAGCCTGGGCAATTTAGTGAGACCCTGTCTCAAAATCAAAACTGTGGCTGGGGGTATATCCCAGTGGTTAAAGTTCTTGCCTAACATTTGCAAGGCTCTGGATTCAGTCCCCCAGCACCACATAAAAATTACCCAGGCAAGGCGGCATACGCCTGTAATTCTGGTACTCAGGAGGCTGAGGCGGGAGGATTGCCATGAGTTTGAGGCTAGTCTGGGGTACATAGTAAGTTCAAGGCCACCCTGAACTACAGAGAAAGACTCTGTCTCAAAAATAGGGGGTGGGGAAGCTGTGGATGCAGATCAGTGTGAGGGCCCTAGGCTTCAATCTGCAGTCCAAGAAAGGGAAAAAGGCTATAAATATTAAAAAGTATAGAGACTAATATTATTCTAACACTTTTGTCCTTATTTTTCCTTTTGTTTCACATTTTAGAAGAGAAATAATATAATATAATAGAGATAAAACTTAAGTGCCCTTTCATCTTCTGTTTCAGTTTTGTTCTCTTGTTCTCTTGGCCTCTTTCCTTCCTTCTAATTTGTGTGTTTATTTTGTTTGTAAGCTTAATTAATTGGTTGATTGACTGACTGGTTGATTGCAGTACTTGGAATTGAACCTAAGGTCGCTCTTTAAATTTTTTTTTTAAATTTTGAGACAGTGTCTCAACTTGCACAGGAGGGACTTGAACTTTTGGTCTTCCTTCCTTAGCCTCCCAAAGTGCCGAGATCACAGGCATGTGCCACTGTGGCCAGCAGTGTAACTGCTTTAAAAGATAGGTAGTACATGCACGGGCTGTAAAATTCAGAAGGGGGCTAGGGCCATAGCTCAGTGGTTAAAGCACTTGCTTGCATTCACAGGGCCCTGGGTTCGATTCCCAGCACCACATAAACTAGGCATGGCTTTGAGTACCCTTAATCCCAGCACTCAGGAGCTGAGGAAGGAGAATTGCTCTGAGGTGGAGGCTAATGTGGACTACAGAGTGAGCCCATGATCAGCCTGTCTACTTCTGGCTACTCATTTTGCTTCACCAGAACAAACAGTATACCAACACTGGTCTTTGTGTGTCCTTTTAGGGCCACATGTGCCTTGAGCCTCTCACCACCCCCACCAGGCACCGTGCCCTGGGTACCAGCCTCCACTCAGCTGTGTCCGTTTCATACGCCACATTGGCATATTGGACATCAGTCTGTTTCATTGCTTAGTAGTATTCTGTCACACCAGTTTTGTCTGTGTGTGCTACACATTGAACCCAGGGCTCACTTGCCCTGCCTGTGGGCTTCACCCTTCTCCCCTGATGTGTGTGGGGAGAGTTGTTTTGTTTTGTTTTGAGACAGGGTCTCTCTCAGTAGTCCAGGTTGATCCTGAACTCACTATGGAGCCCAGGCTGGCCATGAACACACAGCAGTCCTCCTGCCTCATTCTCCTGAGTGCTGGGATTACAGGCGTGCACTCCAAGCCCAGCTTATGAATCCAGGGCCTTGTGCCTGTTGGGCAAGTGCTGTAACCACTGCGCTATGATCAGCCCCCAGTGTGTTATTTTATTTAGGTGATCTCCTACGGATGGGTGTGGATTTAAGCAGTGTTCACTTTTTTTTTTTTTTGCTATTCCAGTGTTGAAATAAATATTCTTCCACATTATTTTGGGGAACTTATGAAATAGAATTGCTAGTATAAAATTTTGATAAGGCCACATGGTCTCCTCAGGGATTTATTAAGTTCTTTTCCAACCAACAATACACATTTGCCGATTTTCCCCCCTCACTCCTGACAGTGTGGTATTTTAATCTTCATTAGTCTAAAGGTTAAAACGTTCTGTTATGGTTGTATTTTGCATTTATTTTACCAAGACTTAGGTTGAGTATCTCTTGGTGTTTTCTCTGTGTGGTCCATTTGGTTTGTCTTTGCCCATCGGTGGGTAAGGTTGTGTGCTTCTTAATGATTTGGAGGAGCTTCGTGCATGTGAAAAGATTAGCACTTTTCTGCTGTGATATGTACTGGCATTGTATTCCCTCAGCGTGTTGCTTTTCTGACACCTGATCTTGTTTTTTATCTTAGTAAACTTTCCTAATTTTCTGAAGTCTTTTCTTCAAATCATTTACTTTGTGACCCTTAAGTTTTGTGTCATGCTTCAGAAACTCACCAGGGCTAGAGGAATAACACAGTGGTTAGGGCGCTTGCCTAGAAAGTGCAAGGCCCTGAATCCAGTGCCCCAGCACAGCGTGAACTGGGTAACATGGCATATACCTGTAATCTCAGCACTTGGAGGCTGAGGCAAAAGGATTGCAGTGAGTTTGAGGCCAGTCTGGGCTACATGGTGAGCTCTGGATCAGCCTGGACTAGAGTGAGATCCTATCTCCAAAAACAGTAACAAAAATAGCCTTTCCCAGTACCAGATTTGAAAAAACTTTTTTTTTTTTTTTATGGTCTTGTCTATGGCCATGCTGATCTCGGAAGCTAAGCAGGGTCAGGCCTGGTTAGTACTTGGTTGGGGGATAGGGTCTTATTCCCTAGTCCAGGCCGGTCCCGTACTCACCAGGTAGCCCAGGCTGGCCTCAAACTCATAGCAGTCCTCTTGCCTCAGTGTCCTGAGTGATGAGATTATAGGCGTGTACCACCACACCTGGCTAATTTTTATGTGGTATTGAGGAATTGAACCCAGGGCCTTGCATATGCTAGGCAAACGCTTTAACCACTAAGCTGTGCCCCTTGATGCCCCAAACTGTTTCTTACCCTTTGGTACTTAATTAGGAAAATAACTAGTTATTTTTGACGTATGCAGAATTTTTTATTAAAGAGATGGAGTAAGAACCCAACAATTTTTCCCCAGGTGGCTGTCCAATGGTTCTTTAAGATTAATAAGCCTATCTTTTCCATGAAGGGTTTGTTTTTCAGGTATAAAGCAGAACACTTAAAATGAGAATAAAAGGAAAAGCAATTTCTCAAAATTCAGCAAAATAACACATTTTTATTAATTTACTGCCTGATGCTCCTCTAGAATACATTTTTCTCCAGAGAGCTTCTGTCATACACTTTCAGTACAATTCACTTCTTTGTTGCATACTATTGATTATTGACAAATGCAGTTGCCACCATATTTCAAGATAGAGAATCGATCGTCAGCTCTATATACAGATGGCCCCAATTTGCAATGACTCAATAATCCTAGCTCTCTAGGAGGCTGAGGCAGGTTTTGAACCCAGGTTGGGCAGGTTTTCATCTTGAAGATGGTGTGTAAGGGATAAGGCTGTAACTTCGTAGTGGAGTGCTTGCCTAGTGTGCTCAGGCCACTGGGTTCCATCCTCAGTACTGGAAAACTAAAAAGGATACAGAAGCTATACACATTCAGTAAAAATTGTACTTTACATTTTAAGTTTGGATCTTTCCTAGACAAGTGATGTGTGATCCTGTTCCCTTCATGATCGCAACTCCATCTGCCCCAGCATCTCAAGGAGAAATGGCTGGCATTTGTGTGCTCAGTTGCGTAGGATGCTTAGTAGCTGAAATGTTTTAAATACATTCCCCCCCACCCCGTGTGTGTGTGTGTGTGTGTGTGTGTGTGTGTGTGTGTGTGTGTGTGTGATGGTTGTGGAACTAGCAGTGGAACCGGGGCCTTTGCATTGAGCTACATCCCCAGCCACTTTCTTTTTTGTTTGAGGCAGGATTTCACTTTGTAGCCCAAGCCTGGTCCTGAACTCATTATGGAGCCCAGGCTGGCCTGGGACTCACGGCAGTCCTCCTGTCTCAGCCTCCCGAGTGCTGAGATTACAGGCATGATGTGCCGCCACGCCCGGTTTATGTGGTGCTGGGGGATCGAACTTAGGTACTTAGTACTTGCTAGGCAAGTGCTTTAACTGCTGAGTCATTGCTTCAGCCCCACTGTTTTCATTTTTTTTTTAAAGACAAGAGCTAAGTTGCTCAGCTGCTTAAGCTGGGTTCAAATTTGTGATCATCTTGCCTCAGCCTCCCAGAGTGCTAGAATTACAGGCATGTGCCACAATACCAGCTGCATTTTCCACTAATAGTATTTTCACATCACAATGAGTTGGTGGGGATGTGGCCCTCTCCTAAGATGAGGGACACCTTGTGTTCTCTCCTGCTTTTCGTAAGCAACCCTCCCCCATGGTGTCTGGTTTCTCATCCACACCCACCACTCACAATTCCCGACTGCTCACAGTTCCCGACTGCGTCTTCTATATGGGTGCTGAAGGTGCCTCAGCAGGAGACTGGATGGAGTCAGGAGGGAGCCACTGCTTGAGGATGTTGCTCCGTACCTGGCAGGAGCTTGTGTTTTCCGTGCAGTAGACTCGGCTCTGAGCAGGCAGGGGCCCCAGACTAGTAAGAGCCAGCCTTCTGTGCTTGCCTGACAGGTGCTGTACTGAGCTCCCTTAATTGCTGTCTCTCACTTTTCCACAGTTCCATGAGGGAAATCTGTCATTCCTATTTGAGCCTCGGGCTAGGGATAAAGTTTGTTGCCAAAATCACATAGCCAGGACATGGTGGAGCCAAGACTTGGACACAGGCAGGCTCATTTCAGTGCTCCCCAGCCTTCTTCCCTATTGCCTGCCCCCAAAACAGGAGGTTGCTCCTCTCCACCGACCCCAGCCTGACCACCGGCCAGTCAGCCACGCTGGCTCTCCCATCTTCAGAAGATTCCTGTAGTACAGTTTCTGGCTTGGGATACAAATGCTCCTGAAGCAGGAAGCAGGGGTGCAGAAAGCATGCAGGCCCAGCTGCTGGGCTGAGCTGCGCAGCTAGAGGCTGGGGCTGGAGCGGTGAGGCCAGGAGACCTCCGCCTGTTGCTGTCTGCTGACGCTGTCTTTTCCTCTCCCTCGGCACTCGTTCGAGCCTCCTCTGTTTCTCTCCATCTGATCTCCTGTTTCCTCCCCTGGCTCTGGAGTTCCTGGCTTCTCTGGCTACCTCTTCCTAAGCTCCACTTCTCTCTCTCACCTCAGCTTGGTAAGAGGAACAAGGGCTTGGGAGGCGGGACAAGGGGACACATCGCCCAGTTCTAATGAGTGGGCAGTGGGAGGGCTGTGCCTGTAGAAGGGACCCCACAGAAGGTTTTTTAAAAAAGAATTCCCTTGGATTCTCAGCCAGCAGCACTGTCACTCCATAGCTAGAAATTTGGAAATAGCAGATTTAAAAAAAAAAAAAACAACTTTGAGCTGAACCCAGTGATAAAGGCCTGTAATCCAGTGCTCTGGGGAGGCTGAAGCAGGAGGATAGTAAGTTTGAGCCCAGCCTGGGAAGTCAGTGACTTAGAGAGACTTTACCTCAAAATCAAAAAAACAAAACAAAACAAAACAAAAAACAAAAAAACTGAGCCTGGTAGTGATAAAGATCTGTAATCCCAGCACTTGGGGAGGCTGAGACAGGAGAATCTCAAGTTTGAGCCCAGCCTCAGCAACTTGGCAGCTTAGTGAGACCTGGTCTCTAAATCAGAACTAAACAATGGAATGGGAAGGTAGCATCGCAGTGTGAAGGGCCTTGGGCTGGATATCGGTCCTCTAGTTGCCATCCCTGTGGGCGGGGTGGGTTGTCACAGTGACTTCAGGGCTCTGCTGACATTTAGGAAGAAGGATCTGTGGATGTTAAATGTCCTGCAGTGTATGGGGTAGCCTTGCATCATAAAGAATTGTCCTACCCAGATGCCCTGTTGAGAAATACTGTTCCTGACAGGTCCGGATAGTAATAGCCTAAAGTGTGGCGAAGGCTTGCGGGACAGAGGGTGCAGCTGCGCTAGTGGTGCAGAGCAGGGAGGGGTTTCTACTACAGTGAGCCCCAACTGTCATCACTTCTCAGGCCTCCGGAATGCTCCTCGCTGCTGGGCAGTGATCCAGCCCTTGCTGTGTGCTGTGTATATGCCCAAGTGCGAGAATGACCGGGTGGAGCTGCCCAGCCGAACCCTCTGCCAGGCCACTCGAGGCCCCTGTGCCATCGTAGAGCGGGAGCGGGGCTGGCCTGACTTCCTGCGCTGTACCCCTGACCTCTTCCCTGAAGGCTGCCCGGTGAGTCCTCTGTGGATGCAGGGTTTGGGTTGCCTGGCCAGGGTGGGCGTGGTATGGCAGGATGCAGGGACATCTTACAGGCCACAAACCCAAGCAGCAGCTCACTGTTCATACCTGTCTGTCAGGGGTTCTCTTTAGTCTAGGGAACATGATTAGGTAATACTTTTTGAATGCCTCTTTTGATAGGTATTGGGGGCATACAGAAGTCACAGATGACAAGAGCCTGTCTTTAGGAAGTTTATCATACATGTAAGGGTCAAGGCGTGTGCATATTATATAGCTGGAGATACTAGAGCAGCAGTGGCTGAGCTGATCTGCATGGAAAAGAAGAGCTCTGGGACTGGAGGAATAGCACAGCTAGGCGCGGAGGCCCAGCTTTTGTTCCCCAGCACCACATAAGCTGGTTGTGGTGGCACAGACTTGTAATCCCAGCACTTGGGAGGCTGAGGCTGGAGGATTGCCATGAGCTCAGGGCCAGCTTGGGCTACAGAGCAAGACTCTTCTCAAAGAGAGAGACGGGGGGGGGGGGGGGGGGGGGGGGGAGAACACACATCTGAAATGCCAATGGTAAGAATGATAGTAATGATACTATTTCGTGTGAGGAGGGTGTTAGGGATTGAATATAGAACTTTCACCCTGAGCTACATCCCCAACCCTGTTTTTAATTTTTTAATTTAAGACAGGATCTCACCAGTTTGCTAAGTTCCCCAGGGTGGGCTTGACCTTTTGATCCTCCTGCAGATTATAGGCCTGTGCCACTGGGCCCTGGTATTAATATGAATTGTTGTTGTTATTATTAAGACAGGATCTCACTCTGCAGCCCAGGTTGGTCCTGAACTCACTATGGAGCCCAGGCTGGCCTTGGACTCAAGGCAGTCCTCCCTGTCTCGGCCTCCTGAGTGCTGGGATTACAGGCATGCGCCACCATGCCCAGTTTATGTGGTGCTGGGGAATCAAACTTAGGTACTTAGCGCTTGTCTTAGCGTTTGCTAGGCAAGCGCTTTAACCGCCGAGCCATTGCTCCAGCCCCAATATGAATTATTATTATTCACTACATGCCAAGTATCATTTTAAGTGCTTTACATCTGTTTATATACTTCAACCCTGCACCCTTCTACAGCATAGGCACTACTATGGTGTGAAACTGAGATCCAGGGTCGCACAGCCGTTGAGTGGCGAGGCTGGGATGTGAATCCTGGAAGTGCGCCACCAACCACCATGCTGTGCTGCTCGGGTACCTCTTCCAAAACGGGAAGCGCGCCCTAACTCGCCATCTTGCCTCGGCTTTCTCTCCCTGCCCTGGGCCAGAACGAGGTGCAGAACATTAAGTTCAACAGCTCGGGCCAGTGCGAAGCACCCTTGGTGCGGACCGACAACCCCAAGAGCTGGTACGAGGATGTGGAGGGCTGCGGGATCCAGTGCCAGAACCCACTGTTCACTGAGGCCGAGCACCAGGACATGCACAGCTACATCGCGATCTTCGGCGCTGTCACCGGCCTCTGCACGCTGTTCACCCTGGTCAGCCGCGGAGGAGGGTGGGGCTGCCAGTGCCAGGCTGGGCTCTGGGACAGGCAGGCTCTGTGGGGTTGGGGAAGAGTGGTGATGGAAGGTCCCAGGTTCTGATGTGGTCTCCTGTGGCAGGCTTGCACAGCTCCCACTTCTCTGTTCTAGGCCACCTTTGTGGCTGACTGGAGGAACTCGAATCGCTACCCTGCAGTCATTCTCTTCTATGTCAACGCATGTTTCTTCGTGGGCAGCATTGGCTGGCTGGCCCAGTTTATGGATGGTGCCCGCCGCGAGATTGTCTGCCGAGCAGATGGCACCATGCGGCTTGGGGAGCCCACGTAAGCATCTCCAGGACTTAGGGGTCAGGGTAGGGGAGGAAGGAGAGGAAGTGTGTAGTGTGTTTTTTCCACAAAAGGAATAGATTGGACTTCAGAGTGAGATTTCTGCAGGGCCCAGTGTCATAGGCCAGTGTACTCCATGAGGCTGAGGCAGGAAGATCGCAAGTGAGCCTGGTCAGAGCATCTTAGTGACTTAGTGAGACTGTCTCAAAATGACAAACTAAAAATGGGCTGGTGTAGTTACCGTGAGAGAAGGAGGGGGAGATTGATTTCAGGGTGAGGTTCAGCTTTGCCTTTTTGCACCCAAGGCTTCTGGCATTAAGATCTTGGCTTCAGCCTTAGGACCTCACCTCTTTAAATCTCTTGCCTCCTGGAGACTCTTCCCATCTGGTCTGGAGCCAGGCGTGGTAATGCTCACCTCTAATCCAAACACTCTGGGAGCCGAGGAAGGAGGATGGCAAGTTTGGCAGCCTGGCCAACTTGGCAACTTGGGGACACTCTGTCTCAAGAAAACATTTTTTTTAAAGGGCTGGGGATGTAGTTTAATTTTAAAATATTGGTGTGGGTATTGTTTTTAAGGCCAGACTCCTGGGGATCAGGACCAGACCTTAGCAGGCCAGGGTCCAGGGACAGGGTGAGGAGAGCTGACAGGTCAGAGTGCACCTCCGGAAGTGATACCCACGTGTCTGCACAGCTCCAACGAGACTCTGTCCTGTGTCATCATCTTTGTCATCGTGTACTATGCCCTGATGGCTGGCGTGGTTTGGTTCGTGGTCCTCACCTATGCCTGGCACACCTCCTTTAAGGCCCTGGGCACCACCTATCAGCCTCTCTCCGGCAAGACCTCCTACTTCCACCTGCTCACGTGGTCACTCCCCTTTGTCCTCACCGTGGCAATCCTTGCCGTGGCCCAGGTATACTGACTGGGAAGGAGCTGGGGACCTAAGTGGAATGGGCTTCAGGTGGGGGCCAGTGACTGTCCATGCCATGCCACCCTGCCACAGGTGGATGGAGACTCCGTGAGCGGCATCTGTTTTGTGGGCTACAAGAACTACCGCTATCGTGCTGGCTTCGTACTGGCCCCAATTGGCCTTGTGCTAATTGTGGGAGGCTATTTCCTCATCCGAGGTGAGTGAGGACCAGCCAGGAAGAGGGTGCTGAGCACTAGGGATGCGGGTGGACGAGTGAGAGTGGCCAGCTCCTCTCCCTTCACGTCAAGCCCACGGCTAGCCCATGCCAGGCCTTGGAGCAGGGTACGAGAAGGCGAGCCTGTAGGCAGATGCGGCACTCAGCTCTTCTATGGGCGTCCCTGTGTGCTGCCAGAAGACTGCACCTCTTCCTCCAGAGCCCTGGCCAGGGCACGTGGCTTGTGGAGTGAAGTGTGGTTGCATTCCAGCCCTCGCGCGAGGGTACTTGTGTGATGAATGACCGTGAATCAACCTAATTTTACACACACAGTCAATCTTTTCCAGCTTGGTTTCCATCTCCTTCCTACCCGCCACACCCAACAGTTTTCGCAGCACACGCAGAATGCCCTGGTCCCTAGCTTCCCTGTCTTGTCTGCTGCCCACCATAAGCTTTTGAACCTACCTCATTTTCTTTGGGTTTTCTTTTCTGTTTCCTCCTACCAGCCTGTCCACCTCTGTCTAGCCTCTTCCACTTCTGGCAGTAACGGCCTCTGCTACACATTTCACACCTGTGCTGTCTGGCACAGTGGCCACTAGCCACATGCACTGAAACCCATTCAGAATGAGATGGGGTGTGCTACACATTGCTTCTCAGACTTAGCACCAGGTAATAGTAATAATAACAATAATGTCAAATATATCAATACAAAGGTACTTCTCACTGAGCCTGGTACTGCAGAACTGCATTCCAAGCACTAGAAGCCTGAGGCAGGAGGATCCCAAGTTCACACCCAACCTGATCAACTTAGTGGCTTGGGGAGAACGTGTCTCAAAATTAGAAATAAAAATGGCCTGGGGATGTAGTTCAGTGTGAAGGCCTTTGGCTCGATCCCCATCAAAAAAAAAAAAGTGTGTATGTGTGTGTACGTAATATATCAAAAATACAGAATATAGAATCCATTAACACACATGCAGCCCATTTTTATTTCTGGCTTGTGAGACAGGTTCTTGCTAAGCCGCTAAGTTGCCCAGGCTGGGCTTGAACTTGAGATTCCCCTGCCTCAACCTCCCAGAGTGTTGTGATCATAGGTCTGTACCCCAAGCCCGGGACTGCCTCTCTGTCTTTTCCGTTATCTCTCTGGGGCATACTTGGCACCAGCTGCTCTCCTACTTCTCTAGCTCTAGTCTCCCAAGCTTTACCTCAGCAGAGGCATCATCAAACCCGGGCTCCAGGGCCATGGAACCCCTCATATACACATCCTTCCCTGGAGAGTGGCCCCTGCTAACGGCTGAGGTTCTCCTTCTGTTCAGGAGTCATGACTCTGTTCTCCATCAAGAGCAACCACCCCGGGCTGCTGAGCGAGAAGGCTGCCAGCAAGATCAACGAGACCATGCTGCGTCTGGGTGAGTGACCCCGCAGGTGTTGGTCAGACAAGATAGGAGCTGTGGAAGCCAGGCTCTGTGGCACAGGGCTATAATGCCAGTACTCTGGGAGGCTGTGGCAGGACGACTGCAGGTTCATGCCCAGCCTGGGCAGTTTAGCAGGACCTTATCTCGAAGCCAAAAATAAAAAATGGCTGGGGACGTAGCTCAGTGCAACGAGTACAGAGGCCCAGGGTCAATCCCCAGGACCACACACACACACAAAGCAGCAGCCGTGGGACAAGGACAGGATGTTTGTGTGTGAATGGTAGTGGTGGCAACTTGAAAAGAAGAGACTTTCTCAGACAGAAGAATCCAGGTTCATGGCAAGACTGCGTCAATAGGCCTGCTTCCTCCCAGTTTTAGACCTGAGGCCAGCATAAATTCACCCCAGACACAGCTGTCTCGCCCTTGGTGGGGGCAATGCCCTCATCACCCTGCCACCTCAGCATCTGTGCTTGGCACTATCCTGACCTCCCTGTGTTCCCCAGGCATCTTTGGCTTCCTGGCCTTTGGCTTTGTCCTGATCACCTTTAGCTGCCATTTCTACGACTTCTTCAACCAGGCTGAGTGGGAACGTAGCTTCCGGGACTACGTACTGTAAGTGAGGGCCCCGGGGTTCCGAGTAAGGCCAGCATCCCCTCTTGGGCAGCAGGGTCTGCCTCGCCCCTACTCAGATGAGACTGGTTGTGTCTGGGTGCCTAGAACACCAACCATGCAGACAACCTTCAGTTCCCTCTTCCACTCTGTTCTTCCGTCCGCCTCTCGTACCCCCCAACCCCCTTGGTTGTCTGGTTGGTGATTTGTACCTACTGAGTGTGTTCTGTGCTTTGGCCCCTCTCACCAACTCTCAGTTGGCTACAGAAGTTGCGCACCCTCCATGCATCTCCTGCGGGGCTCTACAGATCCCTGCATGAGAGTGCTTGTGTCCTGTGCCAACAGTCTGTTCGTGCCTGTAGTTTTGTCTGAGCTTTCTTGTGTCCCATTGAGGTTGAGTCAGAGACAGTGAGGCATTTTAACTGCTGAAGGAAGTGCAGCACCTGCTGTTAGTCCTGGGGCAGCAGCTATCGGTAACATGCCCGTTCAAATGAACGCTTGCCAGGTGTGGTCGTGCACACTTGTAATCCCAACACTTGGGAGGCTGAGGCAGGAGGGTTGCTGTGAGTTTGAGGCCAGCCTGGGCTAAGTAGTTCAGGACCAGCCTGAAGTACAGAGTGAGACTATCTCAAAAAATAAATAAGTAAATAAACCACTTTCTTTACTGCTTCAAGCTGCTTCTTCCTAAAGGTTTCAGTGTCCAGTCTGGAAAGCTTTAAGCTACAGCAATGCCTATCCTTGCTCCAGAGGTTTGATACCATTGTCTGGGCATTAGCAGCTCCTAAGAGCTCTCCAGGTGATCCCAAAGAGCCCTTGGAGGGCTGGGGACAT
Organism: Ctenodactylus gundi; assembly: GCA_004027205.1. Taxonomy (NCBI): domain Eukaryota; kingdom Metazoa; phylum Chordata; class Mammalia; order Rodentia; family Ctenodactylidae; genus Ctenodactylus; species Ctenodactylus gundi. Next base: position 435,276 of record PVKB01000679.1, read on the forward strand.
AGCTTAGTGGTTGAGTGCTTGCTCGGCACGCATGAGGCCCAGGGTTCATCCCCCACACCAAAGCCAAGAACCAATGTGATGGGGTGCAGCTCTTTCCCAAATCTTTAGATTAACAGTCTGGGTCCTCTCTGCTGCTGACCACCCGTTGCCACAGGTGCCAGGCCAATGTGACCATTGGGCTGCCCACCAAGAAACCCATCCCTGACTGTGAGATCAAGAATCGTCCCAGCCTCCTGGTAGAGAAGATCAACCTGTTCGCCATGTTTGGAACTGGCATTGCCATGAGCACCTGGGTCTGGACTAAGGCCACCTTGCTCATCTGGCGACGCACCTGGTGCAGGTAGGCTCAGTGGGTATCTCATCCTGTCCCATCTGCTGTATTGTCCACCTCAAGTCCCCACTGTTAGTCATTATAGTCCTCCTACTTCCACAAGCTGCCTCCTCACAGCCATGTCTGCCTGAGCTGCCTTCTCAGTGGCTTACCACTGCCCCCTGGTGACGCTTGGCAGCATTCTCTAAAAGTGAGTAATATAACCAGGTGTGCTGGCATACACCCATAATCCTAGCACTTGGGAGACTGAGGCAGGAGGATCAGCCTTGGCTACACAGTAGCCAGGGATACCCTAGACTGCAGAGACCGACCCTGTCTCAAAAACAAAGTAATAAAAAGAGGGGATGAGTAATTTGAGAGCAGGGCACCCAGGATCCCTGTGTCCCAGGCTCACTTCTTCACAGGCTGGACTTCTGCTCCTCAGAGGCCTTGACAGACTTGAGGCCATTGGTCAGTCTTCCTTGAAGGGAAGGAGAGGGCTGGCCTTTGACAAAAGTTGATGGGAAGCAGCAGCCCCTCCACTTCCTTTACTCACCCCTGCTGTTCAGGTTGACTGGGCAGAGTGATGACGAACCCAAACGGATCAAGAAGAGCAAGATGATCGCCAAGGCCTTCTCCAAGCGACGGGAGCTGCTGCAGAACCCGGGCCAGGAGCTGTCCTTCAGCATGCACACAGTCTCCCACGACGGGCCTGTGGGTGAGCCGCAGCCCTGCCCTTCCTCCCCGGAGCCTGCCCTTCCAGGACATGTGGGTCGCTCGCCAGATCCCTCCTCCTCTTCCGTCCCTCATGCTCTTGTTCTTCTCAGGCCATCCCCTCCCCTCGGAGGGCCTCTCTCCCCTCTTCCTGCCCCTCGGCCTGCTTGCTGGTGCCGCAGTTCTTTGAGGACTCCCGGTACTGGAATTGAACATAGGGCTCTTGCTCTGACCCGAAACCCCACGCCTTTTTTATGGTTTTTTGTTTTTGTTTTTTGAGTTAGGATCTTGCTAAATTGCTGAGGCTGGACTCACCCCTGTGATTCTCTTGCCTCGGCCCCCAACCTTGCTGGCTTACAGGCTGCATGAGCAGCCCTGGCTCACAGGGCTCTGCTCCTTCTTCCTTTCACTCCTCTTCAGTGGCACTCTGCCTGGGTCAGAGCGAGTCGAGGCCTCTCCCCTCAGATTCTGAATATGGGTAGAGATCGCGCTGGTTACAGAGTGAGTGGGCTCTCTCTGCCGGGTGGCATGGGAGGGCCCGACTGGAGGCAGATGAACGTGTTGCCTGAGGGAGAAATCACTGAGAGCGACGTGGAAGTCACTGTTCCTTCATTCCTTCTACCCCAAAGCGGGTTTGGCTTTCGACCTCAATGAGCCTTCTGCTGATGTCTCCTCTGCCTGGGCCCAGCATGTCACCAAGATGGTGGCTCGGAGAGGAGCCATACTGCCCCAGGATGTGTCTGTCACCCCTGTAGCAACTCCAGGTATGGGGGTTCAGCCTTCTGTGGGAAGGTAGAGGAAGCACAGGCTGAGATCCTAGGGCTGGAGCACCGGGGCTGCTGGAGGGGAGAAGGGAGGAAATGCCTGAAGAGTCTTCAGCGTGGGCCTGAGGAATCTAGAGTGGCAAATCTTAGAACCCAAGCCCAGAAGGTCAGGGCAGGCAGGACTGTGGGGATAGGGCTAGGGGCCAGGCCGTGTGTTCTCTCCTCTCATTAGTGCCACCAGAAGTACAAGCCAACCTGTGGCTGGTTGAGGCAGAGATCTCTCCAGAGCTGGAGAAGCGCCTAGGCCGGAAGAAGAGGCGGAGAAAGAGGAAGAAGGAGGTGTGCCCGCTGGGGCAAGCTCCTGAGCTTCATCTCCCTGTGCCCGTCCCTGCCCCTGCCACCAGCACCGTTCCTCGGCTGCCCCAGCTGCCTCAGCACAAGTGCCTGGTGGCAGCAGGTGCCTGGGGACCTGGGGAATCCTGCCGCCAGGGAGCCTGGACGCTGGTCTCCAGCCCTTTCTGCCCGGAGCCCAGCCCCTGTCAGGATCTGTTTCTTCCCAGCGCCCCTGCCTCCGCGGCCTGGGCTCACAGCCGTCGCCAAGGGCTGGGACCCATTCACTCCCGCACCAATCTGATGGAAGCAGAGCTCATAGATGCAGACTCTGACTTCTGAGCCTGCAGAGACCAGTCTGGGAAAGGAAAGAAGAACAAATGCCACCTGAGGCTTTCCTCTTCAAGAGTGCTTTCCTGGGATCTGTCTTCTACGGAACCTGTGGGCCAAGTGCCCTCCCTGGAGAGTTCTGGAGCTATGTGTCTGGCTCAGGCAGGAGAACTGTGAGGAACAACAGCCACGCATTTCCGTGGGTCTGGCCCACCTCAGGGGCAGGACCCTGGAGTGCAGGGCCTTTGTTTCTGCCCCACCATCGCTGTCCAGCAGTTTGTGGTAGGGCATTAATGGCCAGGGGTGACAGTACAGCGTGGGCTGTGGTGGCCACAGAGATGGCCAAGCCCATGTCGGGCAGATGAGGGCAGGCTGTCCTTGTCTGTGCGAGTGGGTTCCCTTTCCTGGCATTCTCAGACCAAAATTTTTGATTTTTGTTTTGTGGGGTGTTTTGGTACGGGGATTGAGCCCAGGCTCTTAACACTGAGCTATATATCCCCAGCCCATTTTTATTTTGGACTTTGAGACAATGTCTTACTAAGTCACTAAGTTGCCCAGGCTGGGCTCAAATTTGTGATCCTCCTGGCCCATCTCAAAAGTGTTTAGTTTCATTTGTTCTTTGTGTAAAGTGGAGACAAGGATCTCTCTTGCCCTGGTTGTGGCACCAGACATGCCTATTCCCAAGGGGGCCATCACCTCTGAGCAGATGGCTCTTCTGCGCATATGTCCTCTGTTCTACAGCACCCGCTGTCCCCTGTCCCACCTCGCTTTCATTGGGCCTCTTCCTGCTTTTGTTGATCAGGACCCAGAAACCACATACTCACACCCACACCCACCGAGAGAGCTGAGCTCCATCTCCAGGTGAGAGACTGGTTTAGCTCTAGGGCCTTCGCCAGGCCTGGGTTAAACCAAGGAATGATGGGAGCCTCCCAGCTCTCACATGTCCATCTAGTGGGGATGGTTCTCTTACTTGAGGCGCTTACCTGGAAGGATGCTGTAGCATCAGCAGGCAAGAAAGCTCAACATCTACAATGGCAGGGAAGGAGATGCTCACCTTTTACAATCTCTGACCATGTCCCCAGTGCCCCATATTCAAGAACCAGACAGTAGGAAGCCTCAGAAGCTGCCTGGGCTCCAGGCCGGGGATAGGGTTGGGAAGAAGAAATATAAAACAGTAAATAAAAGGTTTTTGTATAAGCTGGGGTGTGCTTCTTAACCCCGTTGTGCTGTGTATGTGTGTTGTGGGGTGGGGGTGGGCTACTAGGGATAGAACCCGGGGCCTTAGCAGTGAGCCTCGTCTTCTCCACCCCCTTTTTATGTTTTGTTTTGAGTTAGGGTACTGCTAAGTTGTTGCAGGCTGGGCTGAAACCTGCAATCCTGCTTCACCCAGTCGAAGTGCTGGGATGACAGGCCTAGATCATGAGGCCCAGCTATGCCTATTTACATGATCTCCTGTCTTCCAGATCCTTCAGAGGCTATTTTGAAAGGTGGAGAAGTTAGTGCCCACATCGGCTTAACATGCTGGCTGTCTTCCCTGGACTGCTGGTTCTCTGTATTTTATTTATACACATTTTATTACATAAAAAGCTCCTCTGGCTACAGCTGACTTGTGGAGCACTCAGCACAACCTAATAGGTCACATGCATCTTGCCCCTGGAATGACACTGTTCCTGACACTCCCTGTTGGTGGCATGGCTCCTTGTCCCCACAACACTACAGCTCACCCCAGGGGGTCTCGTGCCTTCTCCAGGGACACCAGTGCAGCCACGAACATCCCGAGTCACAGTTTCCTTCACTGGTGAAAGGAACTCAAAGCCTGGGGAAGCCCATTAGTCTTAACTGCACCCAAAGGTAAACCTGTGATCTGGCTTGCAGGGACTCAGGTGGCAAGGAGATCTGTAGAGGAAAGCAGATGGGACCCACGCACGTTACGCACTGCGGAGAGTTCAGAAGCTTGGTTGGCAAGTAGCCCCTTCTACAGCTGCTCCTGTGACAAATGACCGGTTCTGACTAGAATTGAGTCCAGGGAAAGGAAAGAGCCCTAGGAACATGGGGATTTTATCCCAGGCATTTTTTTTTTTTTTTTTGGGACCCTCTAGACCAGGCTGCTCCTGTGGACATTGATAATGCCTGGCGTTGTCCCCGGCCCTTTGCTCATGTGTCGTACCCATGACGGCTGACTTCCTGAATGTTGGCGGGTGCTCCTGCATGTGCTTTGCATGCATCATTTCGCTGACTCCCAGCAGCACTGAGGCACACAAGTTCAATGGCTTGCCGCAGTCTGCTGCTGCGGGGAACACTGATTCACTTGAGGCCTCTACGTCCAGGCCTCTTGGCCACTGTCAGTGATCTAACCTGAGGTGCCAATTTTTACCTAGAAACAAGCTCAGTGATGCAAAATGACATTTATGCATCCTTAGATCTAGTGACTGACAATCATGGCCCAGTATCTCCCTGATTTTTTTTTTTTTTTTTTGAGACAGGGTCTCTGTGGTCCACTCTGGTCTGAAATAACTGTAGACCAGTCCAGCCTCAAACTCAGGGCAATTCTCCTCCTTCCGCCTCCCAAGTGCTGGGATTACAGGCGTGTACCACTCTGCCTGGCTTATTCCTGTGTGGTGCTGAGAAATTAAACCCAGGGCCTTGTGCATGGTAGGGAAATGCTCTAATCACTGAACTACACCCCCACCCTTATCTTCCTGATTTTGAAATCCAGACTCCATCAGGTCTTACCTTTAATTTTGATTCATATGCAAATTCCTTTGTTTAAGGTGGTGGGAATCAAACTCAGAGCCTTCACCCTGAGCTACATCCCTAGTCCCTTTTTGTTTGAAACGGGGTCTTGCTTAGTTGCTCTGGCTGGACCTAAACTTAAAAGCTTTCTGCCTCAGCCTCCCAGAGTGCTAGGGTTACAGGGCTGTTCATTCTTGAGGTCATTGTTTCTCTCAAGCTATTTTTCAGTCTTTATCAACAGTAGTATTTAAACCGATGAAGTGTATCCGTTTTATTTAATGATCTTTTCTGAAATAAGAGACAGTGGTAAGGTTGCCTACCATTCATCTCCAAGGACATTCAATTAGTCTTTTCCCTTCCTTGCACTCTTTAGGGAGATTACTTGTGTCAAGACTGGGAGAGGGTTGCAGAGCTCAGCCTGGGGCTTCCGTAGCAATCCGAGCTTTCCCACTACGGCTGCAGGGGCAAGTTGTAGCCACTAGAGGGCAGCTGAATCCATCGTTTGTGAACTCACCCCTCCAGGTCGGGTTCCAAGCATCTGCCCTTCCAGCCAGGCTCTACCTCCCAACAGTACACACACTCCATGGGTGCCTGACGCTTCTGGGGACACTCCAGATCCAAACCACAACATCTTTCCTAGTAGCTTGAGTTTGAAGAGACAGAAAAAAGCACATGCAGTAATCAAAAGAAACTACAACTATTTTTATCATTTTACCAAAATTTGTTTCCAGTCTTTTTCCCCCCAGTGCAGCGATCTAACTCAGAGCCTTTACCCTGAGCTACATCGTCCCACTACATCTTCTAGTTTATAATTTTTAGACAGATTCTCCCCACAGTGCTAAATTGCCCAAGCTGAGCTAAAACTTGAAATCCTCTTGCCTCAATCCCTGAGTGCTGGATTATAAACCTGCCCCACTGAGCGCAGCTTCCAGTTTTTTTTTTTTTCCAGAGAAAGCATTCCAGATTTAGCTGAAATCCCATCCTGTACCTTCTTATATTTCACGACTCCTTGAAAGCAAGACAACTGTATTTTCTTCTAGTCCATTTTTGTATTTTCTTACATGCACATGCAATCATATTTTCATAACTTACATACTGTTTTCCCCATTTTTATTAGGTTTTTTTTTTGCAGTAGTGAGGATTGAACCCAGTCCGTGCATGCTAGGCAAATGCACTGGGACTGAGCTATTCTCAGCCCTTTTTATTTTTTTTTCTTTGAAACAACGTCACTGAGTTGCTCAGGCTGGTTTTAAACTTGAGATGCAAGGCAAGTACTTTAACTGCTGATCTCTGCCTGCAGCTCTGGTCCTGAACTCACTCTAGCCCACGCTGGCTTCAGATTCACAGCAGTCCTCAGCCTCAGCCCAAGTGCTGGGATTACTGCCACGCACCACCATTCCTGGCTAGTATTTTTTCAGTGCTGGAGGATTGAGCCAAGGGCCTTGTACATGCTGGACAAGTACTCTTAACTACTGAACTATGCCCCCAATCACTCGGCATCAGTTAACTTTCAAATACAGATAAAAATTTAGCACTGTTTCTCTCTCTGCCCTGGAAATTGAACCTAAGATATTCACTTTGAGCTACATCCTCAGCATTTTTAAATTTTGAGATAGGGTCTCATTAAGTCACTTAAATTGATCACGCTAGGCTCAAACTGGTAATTCTCCTGCTCCAGCCTCCCAAGGGTGCTTGCGCCACCACACATAGCACCAGCTGTGGCTGATTATCACTTTGTTCTCCGGCGAAGACACACAGAAGATCTGTAGTATCTAGAGACATAACCTTCTTATTCCTTTTCTTTTTTAGACAGGGTCTTGCTCTGTAGTCGGTCCTGAACTCACTATGGAGCCCAGTCTGGCCTTGAACACACAGCAATCATGCTGCCTCAGCCTCCTGAGTGCTGGGATTGCAGACATGTCCTACTGTACCAGGCTTATATGGTGCTGGAAAATCGAACTGGGGCCTTGTGCTTGCACTCTAACCATGGAAATGTACCCTAAGCCAAGACATTATCTTTCAACTGCAAGAATGGATTTGAAGCTCAGTATCTTTCTGATTGTAGCTCTTTTAAAAAATGTTCCTTGCTCCAATTCTAGACACTTAAAAGATTCTCTTTGGCCTAAGAATTTTGAAATTTTTCAATAATATATGTCAAAATAGGTCTATTTTCATCTACTGGAGTGAATACCTAATAATTAACTTCATTCTGGAAATTCTCATTTCAGTTTTGGAAATATTTTGATTTCTTTTCCCCTTCCATTTTCTTTCTTATTGCTGACACTTGCATTCTTCAGACACTGGCTTTTCCGGACTGTTCTCTCTCTCTCTCTCTCTCTCTCACACACACACACACACACACACACACACACACACACTCACTTTTTTTTTTTTTAAGGCAGGATCTTTTTCAGTAGTCCAGGCTGGTTCTTGTCCTGGCCCGCGGGACCATCAACGAGGGCTCTAGGAAATAAGGGAGAGGGGGACAAGAGGCGCAAAGACTGGAGACAAGACAGGCTTTCTGATCAAGTCTTGTTTATTGCAGGTTAGGACAACGTATGTAAGGAGAATAGTATGGGCGAGGTAGTTCGCATAAGCACGATTTCTATGGTCACCAAACCTAAAGACATTCTGATTTCTTATCTGCTAATCTATGCTAAAATATTTAATAGAATGCCCCAGACAAAGAAAGGCAAAGGTCATGTTAGTTTAAGAAAAGAGTTCTCTGAAAACTGGGCATTTCAGAGTGACAGTGTTGGCTGCTCTCTCGTCAGCAGCACCGAGTATGGTAGACTTGAGCCAAGATGGAGTTGCTTATGTCTCAGGTCTGGGGCCTCTTAATACAGATGGGTCCCAACAGGTTCTGAACTCCCTGTGTAGTCATGGCTGACTTTGAACTCATGGTAATGCTTCTGCCTCAGCCTCTGATAAATTTCTCCTGTTTTGTTTTGATTTGTTGACTTATTGATTGTAGTACCATAGTACAAGCTCATGGCTTTGTGCATGCTAGGCAAGTGCTCTACCTGTAAGCTATACCCTACCCCTAACCCTGTTTTTGAAGTGTAAAAAAAAAAAAAAAAAATGGGGCTGGAACATACCTAGTGGTTAGAGCACTTAATGAAACAAAGGAAAGGGCTGGGGATACAGCTCACTACAAAGACCCTGGACATGATTCCTAGTACCATCAGAACACACACACGCAGACACATAAGATCACCATTCTCCAACAATCTGAGCAAAAAATAAATGTACTTTTTAAGCTTTAATTATTGCGTTTTTAAAATTCTGCTAGCATGTTATCTTAAATGTGTCATTTGTTTTCTGAATGTTCAGTCCTTGAAACAACTGGTTCTTTCACAAATACTATTATCATGCATCTCTGAGGATATTAGTGGTTTTTTTTTTCCGGTGTTAGTAATGGAACACAGGGCCTTTGCACTGTACTATATCCCCAGCCCATTTTTTTGGTTTTGATTTTTAAAAATGGCCATGCAAAGTTGCTAAATTGCCCAGGCTGGGCTTGAATTTGCAATCCTCCTGCCTCAGCCTCCCAAAGTGCTCATGGCCTTATGCATGCTGGGCCCAGTGTAGTGCTTTTTTAAAAAATCTTGCTCCACCCACCCCCATCCCCTCCTGCTAGAGATCCAACAATGCTGGGCCTGGGGCATGCTGGGTAAACACCACACCAACAGGCCATATCTCAACCCTGCATCTCTTGTTCTTAAAGCCCAGCCTCTGTCCTCCAAGTCCTTCCTGCTGCTTGCCTATGCTTATCGTTCCTTCAGATTGGGAGTTTTCTTCACACGTGCCGTGCCGTGGCTTTGGCTGCCAGCTCATACTGAGGAGCACGGTGGTAACAGACAGATCACAGACACTGTGACTGTGAATGTGGTCTTCACCGGTGTGGCCTGGAGGGCGCATTCCCTGGGGGAACTTTCAGTATCTTCATTTCTTCTGAATTAGTCAGCTATCTCAGAGTTGTCCTTCTGGTCTCCTGAACAGAGGATGTATTCCTGTTTGTCAGGTTCTGGAAGCTAAATGAGGTGAGTAATCTGAATATTTCATTAAATTGTTTGCAACCTTGTGCTTAATCATCCTGTTTCCAGTATAGGAACTTTTCTTTTTTTGGTGGTGGTCCTGGGCAGTGAGCCCAGGGTGTTCATGCTGAACTGTATTTCCAGGCCTTCACCTTTTTAAAAATTTAAGGCAGGGTGTCACAAAGTTGGTACATTGCCCAGGCTACACTGGAACTCGCGATCCTCCTGACTGCTGGGGTTGTGCCACTGGGCCAGCTCCAGTACAGTAATTCTGTCCTCAACTGTGCCCACGTCTGTCAATAGCAAGGTTGGAAGTGGTACGTTGGTATAACAACATAGGATGGTATCCAGGCTTAGTGGCATAGACCTGTAGTTCTAGCATTTGCTTTGTTTTTTTGTTGTTTTTGACACAGGGTGTAGCTCTGTAGCCCAGGCTTATCCTGAACTCATTATGTGATCCTCATAGCTGCAACTCACAGCAGTCCTCCTGCCTCAACCTCCCAAGTGCTAGAATTAGAGTGTGTACCACCATGCCCAGCTTATGTGGTACTGGGGAATCAAACTGAGGGCCTTGTGCTTGCTAGGCAAGTGCTCTGACGACTGTGATAGTCCTCTAGACCCAGCTATTTTTTATGTGGCACCAAGGAATAGAATCCAGAGCCTTGCACATGCTAGTCAAGAAAGCACTCTAACCACTGAGCTATGCTGCCAGCCCAATTCCAGCACATTGGGAGGCTGAGGCAGGAAAAATTGCAAGTTTAAGCCCAGCCTGGGCAACTTACTGTGACAAACCCCCATCCCCATTATATCAAATGAACAGGGACTGTATGTACCTCAGAGCAAAAGCCCTGTGTTCAATCTCAGTACCACAAAACAAAACAAAAACCCCCCCCAAAACCTATATAGATTGGTATGGGGGGGTGGAGTTGAAATGGGGGAACGGTATGACCTGACTGGTAGCCCTAAGCACTGGTGGTACCAGGATAAAGGATAGATATCCACCTCTTTCTAGTGCTCTAAGTCCTAACATTTTATAATCACATCCCACAGAAGAATTAATTTATCCTCAGTAATCAGTTCTAGTGGCGGTCCAGGTAGGCAGCTGCTGCCCTTGCCGTCCTGCGTAAGCCTGGTGGCTGTACTGCAACTCCCTTGTGTATTAAGGGGAAGAAAGAAATCAGTTATAGAGTAGTTAATCTCTGCCCCGACAGCTGGAGGATGAAGCTCTGCGCTGGTTCTTTATAACAGGAAGGAAATCTGAAAGCCAGAAATGTGAAGAGAAAGCATAAGAAGATCTCGTGTCTGGGAGACTTGGGGGCCCTGTGGAGATGACAGTCGCCTTATGCCCTGTGACCTAAAGTGAGGCACAGATTTGGAGGTAAGAAAGAAAAGCCCCCATTCAAAGTAGGATAAATCTGTACATCTGAGCAGGTTTCTAAGTAGCAGAACAGAAAAGGAGATTGCCAGGCCTGGTAGCAGAGATCTGTAATCCCAGCTGTCTGGGAAGCTGAGCAGGAAGGTTGAAGGTTTAAGCCCACCCTGGGCAATTCAGCAATTTAGTGAGACCCTTTCTCAAATCAGAAGTGAAAATGGGGGCTGGAAGAATAGTTCAACAGATAAAGCACTTGCCTAGCAAGCTCAAGGCCCTGGGTTCAATTCCCCAACACCACATATATTGGGTGTGGTGGCAAATGCCTGTAATCGCATTTGGGAGGCTTAGGATTGCTGTGAGTTCGAGGTCAGTCTGGGCTGCAAAGGGAGTTCAGGACCAGGCTGGACTACAGAGCAAGACCATGCTTAAAAAAAATAAAGAAATGAAAATGGGGGTTGGAGGAATAGCTCAGTACCACATAAGTAGGGCATCAGGGCATAGTGGTGCACCCCTGTAACACCGTAGCACCTGGGAGTCTGAGGAAGAAGAACTGCCCGAGTCTATGTGAGTTTGCGGCCAGCATAGACTACATAGTGAGTTTAGGACCAGCCTGGACTACAGAGTGAGATGCTGTTTCAAAAACAAACCACACGAAAATTGTCTGGGAATGTAGTTCAGTGTAAAGGCTCTGGGCTTGATCCCCATCACCACAATAAATAAATTAATAATCATGGATACTCATACTACCCCCCCCCCCACACACACACACCTCCTCTTTGTGCTATTGGGAATCAAGCCCAGGGCCTTTGCATTGAGCTACATACCCAGCTTGTATTTACTTTTGATTTTGTGACTGGTCTTGACAAGATGCTAGTTGCCCAGGCTGGGTTTGAACCTGTGATCCTCTTGCCTCAGCCTCTCAAACAGCTGGATTACAGGACTAAACCGCCATGCCCAACTACCTTTTTGCTATTAAAAGTAAAACATATACTTGAGCTTGCACACTCCAAAATTAACTTAAAACAAAAATCCAAAAGGTACAAATCAGGCCTGGTGGTGCAGTCCTGTAGTCCCAGCATGGGCAATTTAGCAATGTGATGTGACTCTGGCTCAAAATCAGGAACAAAAATCAGCTCTGTCAGTGTTCCTGGGTTCAATCCCCAATACTGAAAAAACAAACAGTACAAAGAAATTTAAAATAACCCAAATCATATCACTAAGGTAAATTATTTGAACTTTAGTTGATATTCCTCTGTGCTATATATGCATGTGAATTTCAGATTATTTTCCTAAGAGAATTAATAGGTCAGAGATTTGTGACTCTTCTCTCTCTCTCTCTCTCTCTCTCTCTCTCTCTCTCTCTCTCTCTCTCTCTCTCTCTGTGTGTGTGTGTGTATGTGTGTGTCTGTATGGCTACTCTAGAGACTGAACCCAGGACCCTCTCATTGAACTACATCCTCAGATTTAAAAAAAAAATAAAGTTTTACTGTGAAATTTTCTGTGCGTACGTGCGTTCTCTGTCTACTCTAGAGACTGAGCCAGGGCCCTCTCACTGAGCTACGTCCTCAGATTTAAAAAAAAAAAAAAAAAAGGTTTTATTTGGAGTCAGGGTTTCACTAAGCCACCAAAAGTCACTAAATTTCCCAGGGTGGGCTCAGCCTCTCAGAGTACTAAGATTATAGGGGCGTATCTCCACGCCCCGCTTGCAGTTAAATTTCGATTCAGTAGAAGTTTCTTCGGGGACTGATTTTTAGTTTCTAAACCCAGAATATGTCAGAAACCTCCATATCAAGCCAGGTCCTATTTCATCCCTTCCAGAAATCAAGCCATTGAAGTTCGACAGGGAGTCAGGGCTGCAGTTTCACAGTGCGAAAAACCAAACCTTCAAGCCTGGAGCGGGCGCTCTCCACCCTGGACGTGCCGCCTTTCCTTAAAGGCCCTCCCACGTGATCGCAGAGTTGCTCACAGAGGAAATTCTCGCTGTCAAGGGAGAGTCATTCCTCCCCCAGTTTCCCTACGGTTTCTGGTATTCCCTCCCCGGAAGCCACAACTTCTGTGGAGACTTTCTCTTTCTCGTCCCATCCGTCGCGTCACCCACTCACTCTTCTCCGTTAGTCGCTGCCCCTTGGAGCTCCCTCTCTCGCACAGGAACCCACTTGTCGATGGAAGGCCACAACACTACAAATCCCAGAGGACCCAGCGGCCCGCCTCAGTGCGCAGTGCAAGCCGGGATCTGAGGTGCCAGGGTCTTCTCGCGGCGTGCCACCCAGAGGAAGCGCACTACAGGTTCCGTGGCGCCCCGCGCGCGAGCCGGACCGGGGTGGGGCGGGGCCGGGGTGGCTGGGGCAGGCCGGTGGGCGGGCAGGCGGAGGAAGGGGGTGGGAGCAGAGGCAATGGAGGGGAGGAGTGGGGGAATGGGGGAGGGAAGGGGAAGGGGAGAGGGAGGCGGGGCCGAGCTCGAGCTGGAGCTGGAGTCTGAGCCGGCGGTTGCGGCGGAGGCGGTGATGTCGGTGCAGGTTGTGTCAGCAGCGGCTGCCGCCAAGGTGCCTGAGGTAGAGCTGAAGGACCTGAAGGACCTGAGCCCCTCCGAGGCCGAGCCGCAGCGAGGACTAAGCACGGCGGCCTTGGGCGCCATGGGCCCCCCGGCGGGCGGCGGGGACCCGGAGGCTCCAGCTCCGGCCGCAGAGCGGCCCCCGGCCCCCGGCCCGGGCTCAGGGCCCGCCGCGGCTCTCAGCCCCGCCGCCGGGAAGGTGCCTCAGGCGTCGGCCATGAAGCGGAGCGACCCGCATCACCAGCACCAGCGGCACCGCGACGGCGGCGAGGCCCTCGTCAGCCCCGACGGCACCGTCACCGAGGCGCCGCGCACAGTCAAGAAGGTATTGGGGCCGGGCTGCCTCTTTCGGAGAGGAAGGGAGAGAAGGGAGGGGAACGGCCCGGCGGCACCACCCTCCACGCCCTCCCGAGCGGCCGCGGGAGCCGAGACCCCTCCCCCCTTCCCGGCTCTCGGAGCCCCCGGGCCGGCCGCCCGTGCTGGGAAGGGCGACTCCAGGTGGCACGGTCGCACTGGATGTGTTAACATGGAGGTCGCGCTCGCCCCTACTACTGGAAAGGGGCGCGGGCGGCAGAGGCCCCAGATAACGATGGCCCTCGTGCGTCCTCGCCCGTGTTTTCCCAGACTCTCGGCGAAGGAAGCCCCGTGGTGTAGAAAGCCTTGGGCTGCCGGGTTTCCCCCGGCGGGAAGGGTGCACGATCTTGCTACTTGGAGGAGTAAGCGGTAGTTGCTCGAGTTGTCTTGCTTCTGCACGACTGACTCTCTGCCTTTCTGTGGCCAGCGTTTCTCTAGGGCAGGGCTCCTCTTGTGCCCTTCCTCTCCAGCTGCTGCTCCATACCCTTGCATCTTCTTTGATTGGAGAATGGCAGTCACTCTTTTTATCTCGAGAAGTTTGTCACCAGAATTACTAGGTTGAATGTGAAGAGAATGTTTTCGTTGGTTTCTTTTATTATGATCTGAAATGTTAGGGAGAGATGCTTCTACTTTTGGAAACGCGATCATTGTGGGACTGTCTCAGCTGTCAGCTTCTTTCAGACAGTTTTGAGGAGGCCTGAAAACACCAAAGAGTGAGCGCTCCGAGAATGTATTTATAATAATACTTATGTATTACCCATACATTGGCTGTTCATATTGTCTCTCTCAGTGCTGAATCAGCACAGGAAAAAAAAAGAGAGATAATAATGTGGCTCCTGGCCCTTATAGAAAGAGCTAATGGCTGTAAGTTCCTAGACACAGTATGAACATAGGGATTTATTTTTAATTGCTGTGAATGATTCTTGTTTTATCAGAATTGCAACAAAGAGATACGAAGTCTGCACTGATTGTGTGTGTGTGTGTGTGTGTGTGTGTGACTCAACTAAATTGAGCAGTGACTCCAGCCAAACATTTTGTTAGAATTGCTCCTGAGTAAGGTTTAACAGACCTTTTTTGCTCCTTTCTCACTTCCTTCCTCCCTCCCTCTCCTCCTCTTCTTCTTCTTCTTTTTTTTTTGTACTGAGAATAGAGCCTAGGGTTTTCACATTGAGCTACATCCCCAGCCCATTTTTAATTTTGATTTTGAGACAGGGTCTCACAAAGTTGCCCAGGCTGGGCTCACACTTTTGATTCTCCTGCCTCAGTCTCCCACAGTTCTGGGATTATAGACCTCTGCCACTGTGCCTGGCTAATTTTTTCATTATAACTACACCATATACAATAGTAAATAATGGCAAGACTGAAGGACTTTAATAATACCTTATGACTGTCCCTGTCATTGGTAATATGAAACTAGGGGGAATTATAGTAAAAGGCAGTAGGGACATTAATGCTGGAAGTACTTAGACATGAGTTAGGAAATCTGAAACATATTTCTTACTATTAATAACTTGCGATGCTTTAAACTTTGGTCCAGTCTTTTCCTTGTGATTGAGGGTCAGACAAAGTCTAAAATCTGTAATTTAGATTTTTTTGAGGGTAAAAGTGTTTTAAGCTTCACACACACAAAGAAAGGGCAACCCACATTTCCAGGTCCCACTCTGACTAGCAGAAGCTTTACTCTCCTGTTTTCCTTTCCCCTTCAGTAATTTTCCCAATAAAGTGTTCTCTTCACAGAAAGGAGAAAAAAGTATTCAAGAAGTTGCTTTTAGAGCATGGAGCTTACCTGCATTTGAATCCTAGTACTCACTACTAGCTTTTGGTAATTTCCGAATTCTACAAGTCAATTTCCTTTCCAACAAAATGAAGATACTAGTTATGACTAAGTATTATCAGTATTTGTAAAGGTCTTAGCATTGAACTTGGCCCATATGGTAGAGTCATTCATGGTAGCTATCATTATTATGAAGAATTGATTTTCATTTCTCCTATCTTGGCTTACGTTCATGCTGCCATGACCTCCTCTGAAAGGTTTGCACAGTTCAATATATTCTCTATTAAGAAGTTAAAAAAATCATAGGCCACTACACCAGAATTTATTTTCCTTGATCCTAGATGTGCTTCTTAGACATTTTTCTTGTTGCTGAACCACTTTCTTCCTTTTTTTTTTCACTATCAAAATGTGTATGATTCTAAATTTACTCAGCAGCCTTAAGGGTATGGAAGGCAGGGCTGAGCTTGCCTTACAATGTTAATTGTAGCGAAAACCACGTCTCTGCTGAAAGTTAAGCAGCTGAACTTCTGTGCAGGAAGGTAGCTGTATGACACCAAGTAACTTTTGCAGAATTGTTAACTTTTTTTTATATTGAATTGGCAAATGAAACTAAGTGAATCAGACTGCCCTTTGCCCTAAGGGAAAGTCACCTCATCAAGGAACTGCAGTGTAATATTTTGATCTGTTGAGACCTGATTCTTAACTTTGTCTATTGAAATAATAATTCTGACCTTGAATTCATTTTGCTTTCATTAAAGTGTTTGGGGGAATGGGAGTATTGGTTTTTTCAGTAACACTTTGGTTTTGCACCCAGTGACTGTTGCTTTTATTTTGTTACTGTCTTGTATGAACTTTATTTAAGTCACATTTTCATTGATGATTTCCCTCCCTCCATTCATGTATCTGTTGTTGGTTTTCTTAGTTCTGTTACTTTGCTTAGCCACTCAAGGGAAATAAACTTTGCATAAGAGCCAGAATTCCCATGTGCAATAGTTAATAAGAATGAACATATGGCCAGGTGTACTGTAATGCCAGCATTTGGGAGGCTGAGGCAGGAAGATTGCTGTGCATTTGAAGCCAGCTTGGACTACAGAGCAAGACCCTATCTCAGAAAAATACATATATATATATATTGTGCAGGTTACTCAGTCACATTTTATCTTTGGCACCTGCCTCCTCCTGTAACTGGTGGTACTCCAGAGGCCACTTCTTGTCCTTGTAGCTGTGATACTTGATTATGTTATGTTCTTCTTAAGAATTCAGCAAACCAGAAATCTTTGAAGTAACTTGTGAAATGGGAAGATAAGTTCCACAGTGAATATGGTAGCAGTAGGGAGGATTTCTTCCCATGCTCTTAAAAGCTACAAGTGTTTGTTGAAGTAAATCTTTCTGGCAGTAGAGCTGTAAGACCAAGACCTCAGCTCGCAGGTGCCTCCAGCACTATCAGTAATGACCATGTTCAGGCAGATCCCGCTTTTCTCCTGGCAAATGTACTGCCTTGCACTGGCTTTGCTGCTGTCAGGAGAGAGTGAGTTGAGCCATGTAGCGCCTCCTTGTCCTGAATTGTTTAAGCTCTTGATTTGGTTAATTATAGATTACTGAAATGGAATGTTTTGAATATAGCCATGGGAATGCGGGAGCAGTATGACTCTTGCCAGTTAAAAAAGTACAGCCTGGTAAAGTGTTCAGTGAGGCAATTGGCAGTTGTACCTTAATATTAATAGTTACCATTAATTGGCCTTTTATGTGCCAGGAATTGTCACAGACATTTTTATAATACTAACAAGTACACCTTGTTGCTATGCTTGGTGGCACAGGCCTGTAATCCCAGTACTCTGGGAGGCTGAGGCAGGAGGTAGCCAAGTTTGAGCTTAGCATGGGCAATTTAGCAACTTAGTGAGATTATATCTCAAAGCGGGGGGAGGGGAGGGTGCTGGGATTTTAGCTCTGTGCAAAGGGTATAGATTCTATCTCTAGTACTCTCCCCCAGTGCTCCACAAGAAAACCCAAGTATACTATGTATATGTGATGTATAGATAGATAGATGGCATTTTGTTGATTTTATGGATGAGGAAATGTAGTCCAGAATTTTTTTTTTTTTTTTTTTTTTTTTGAGACAGGGTCTCACTGTGTAGTCCAGGCTGGTGCTGAACTCACTACCTATCCCAGACTGGTCTTGAACTCACAGCAATCCTGCCTCAGCCTCCCAAGTGCTGACATTAGAGGCCTGCACCACTGCACCCATTTTATGTGGTGCTAGGGAATCAAACTCAGGGCCTTGTGCTCCCAAGTACTTTAACCTCTAACTGCTCACTCTGCTATTCCTCCAGCCCCCAGAAAGGTGCTAAGTGCCTTGCCCAAGATTGTCCATCTAGATAGTAGCAAAGGTAGGTCATCTGTTTCCATAGCATATGTTCTTTTCATTATGTCACCCAGATTCTTTCTAACCTGTTAACACTGGCTTCTGGCCTTCTCCTAGAAGTCTTAAGAATACTAAGTGAACTCTTAAGATATGACTAGCCAAGGCTTAGATCATTTCCAAATCAAAGGAGAGTATGAGTCAAGTTTCTGAAGAATATAAGAAAAATTCTATAAATTCTACAATTCTATCAAAGAATTGTATAGAGAGGAAGGAGATCTTATATAGATGTAGCCTCATATTTATAATTAACTGTAACCTTAGATGTCTGTCCTTATTTTTAAAGTTATAAATAAAGTAGGAATGGTGGCACATGCCCATAATCCTAGTATTGTGGAAGGCTGAGGCAGGAGGATCATAAGTTTATGCCCAGCCTGGGCAGTTTGGCAATTTAACAAGACCCTGTCGCAAATATAACAATAAAAAGATCCTGAGATGGAGCTCAGAGCGAAGGCCCTAGGTTCGATTCCTAATACAAAAGAAAAAGTTATAAATAAATCTGGTGTATGTGGAGAATATGTTCTTCTTTCCTATTCATCTGTTTTACCTGTTTCTGAAGTCCTGATCTCTGAATCAATCTTCTCTGTTGTTGTGATCATTTGTACTCTTAAACATTCTAATTTTTGGCTGGATTCAGACTTGGAAGTAGAAGCTATCAGCGAGGACAGCTTGGGTCTCTGGTCTCTTATTCCTGGCATTTTCCTTTCGTTTCATTCATTTTCCTGAAAAAAAAGTTTAGCATAATCAGCAGTCTCTTCATTATTTTTTCTAAGTATGAGTTGTTTTTTATATTCAGAGCAATACAGCTCTCTCTGGATTCTGTTGAAGACTGGTAGAATAATAAGACATTGAATTTTGAGTGCTTTGATCCTGGGTTTCTTACTTTCCTTGTTTGAGAAATTTTTTAATTTAATTTTATTTTTTGTATTTTCTCTTTTGAAACAAGGTCTCTCTCTATAGTCCACGTTGGTCCTGAACTCATTTTGTAGCCCAGGCTGGCCTCTAACTCTTGGCAGTACTCCTGACTCAGCCTCCCAAGTGCTGGAATTAAGAGGCTTGTGCCACGATGCCTGATTTATGTGTGACTTGGGAAATGAACCCAGGGCCTTGAGCTTGATAGGCAAATGCTTTAACAGCTGATCTATGCCCCAGCCCTGTTTCAGGGATTTCTGACAGCATATTAGTTGGTATTTTTCTTTAGAGAAATTGAAAAGTTTGTGGATTCAGCTAGCTTTTTAGTGCCTCAGGCAAAGGAGCACAGTATTGGTCAATCCAAGAATATCTTTTTCTTCATTTTTTTTTAATAATAGCGAAGTTGACAATGCACAGTTCAGCGTCCTCAGTGCTACCCAGAACAGATTTGTGCTTTCTCTCTCCAGTTCTCCTTGGTCTACGACCTGAAAGGCCCTTAATCAGTAGCAGGTATACACAATGGTGGATCAAGATACCCTGCTTCACAGAAGCCTTGTCATTCCCAGCACTGATTCAGACGGCGGGCATGACCCTTCCCTCTTTCACTTAGAGCATCGGTAGCAACTTCTGAAAGCAGCTGATCACTCACGAGGTGCCACAAGAAAAACTCCTTAGTCCAGGTCACATAGCGCTTTCAGCTGCAGTGATTAGCTGGTGCTTGGGGATGGATAATGGAGGGGAGCATACGTGAGTGGCACTTTCATACTTTGGGGGCTAAACCTTTTGAAAATCAGCATACTGCTATGTACTAGACATTGTACTTGGAGCTTTGCAACTTTTTTTTTTTTTTAAGTACTGGGGATTGGACCCAGAGCCATCGCTCTAGGCTGCATTTGCAGCCCATTTTTATTTTTGGGACAGTCTCTAAATGAGCACATTGCCAGGGCTGAGTGAGTTTTTTTTAAAATTTGCAATCTTCTTATGGGTCTTATTTAAATATTCACAGAGGTACAGCTGAGGTGGATGGGAACCATTTTAGCTAGTGTATTGATCCCTTGCACTTCCATGGTGTTCATGTGGACACAGAGGATCTAAAATTCATTCATCTAGTAAGAGGATTAATAAACTTCATCAGATTTCTGTGCATTTTGAAGGTGTTTTTTACTGTCTTAATAACTTACGGTCAGAAATTTTGTGAGAATAGAAGAAAGGAGGAAGTTTTTCTTTTTTTTTTCTTTCTCTCTTTCAACAGGGTCTTGCTGTGGAGTCTAGCCTGCTCCTGAATTTATTATGTAGATGAGGCTGGCCTCCAACTCACAGCAGTCCTCCTGCCTCTGCATCCCTCGGTGCTGGGATTATAGGCTTGTGTCACCATGCCCAGCTTATGTGGTGCTGGGGAATTGAACCCAGAGTCTTGTGCTTGTAGCAAGTGCTCTAACCATTTAGCTATGTGCCTAGCCCTGAAAAAGTGTTTTCTATAACAGTTCCTAAGTCTAAAATTATTTAGATTAAGTTAAATAAGATGTATGATCTTCCATCTTCCTCTTCCACATCTATGTTTTGTAAGAATTCAGTCAACTGTATTCTCCCTTGGACACTTCATTAAATTGGTGATTTTCTTTTTTTTCTTCCAAGGGCTCACCAGTAGAAATGCATCAGCTTGGGGCACTTCATTTTTGGCTCAGAACCTATATTGGATTGCTCTGACTATGAGGCTTTACCTTGAAACCTTTCTGAACATTGAATATGGGAGACTAAAATTGGCTCCCTCTCTCCAAACCTACCTCCACAGTTTCCAAGTATGATCCTTTGATCACTTTAAGAGACTTGATAGTGTCGACTGCCTGTTCCTGGGAACTCTTTTCTTGGCCTTGGTGACCCTTATAATGACTGCCACTTAGACTGCTTCCTCTGTGCCAGACATCTATCTCATCTGTTAAGCTTCATAACAACTTTATCACATGAACAGTATTATCTTTATTTTACAGATGAGAAAATTCAGGCTTAAAGAGAGTAATTAACTTGCCCAAGGCTTCGCCTGTCTGTGATGCCTCTGGGATCAGTGAGATGGAACACTGCCCATAGCAACAGTGGGAGGCTTTGTCACACTGCCAACCCCCTGCTGCTCTGACCGAACTCCCATGTGACATCTGGTTAAGCTACTGCTAAGCTTGCTCTCTACGACCCTTCAGATCTCAGGACGGACGCTCTTCTGTTAGGAGCCTCGGCCACTGTGCCTCATGTCCTTGTTTGCCTCAGTTGCCACTCTGTGTCTAGTCATCTCTCATCTTTCTGATAATTCCCTTAATTCTCCTCCTTTCAGCTGATTCACCCCCCAAAGCTTCCCATTGTATTCTTTATAACATTTCTCTCCATATCATCAAATCCGCATTTGTCGTCCAGCCTCTCACAGGAAGATCAAGCCATAGGGGTGAGAGGGACTCTACTGTCGGTGGCAGCACCTGGGTGCTGGAACTGTAGTGGTGCAGACCATGCTGCACCCTCTCCTGCTGGGCATTACCAATTGTGACATCTGTTCCAAGCCAATGCTGGAATTTTGGGCTGTGTTTTTAGCATACATCCCTAAAGCAAGTTCTCCACCTTGAAAACTACCTCCTGTCTTTTCTGTAAATTATTTTTCTGTTTGCTTCAGTTGGAATTGATTTCTGCTGCTTGTAGAACTGTGCGTGCCAGTTGAACCTAACCATCCACCTTGCTACTTGCCTGCACCCTTCAGGAATTTTCAGCTGTGTGCCACCATCCTGGGTGTAAACTTTCTCCTGTGGATGTACCTCATATTGTACATAGAGAAAGTTATAGATTTATAATAACTTGTAAATTAGTCATTGATCTGTCTTGTTCTTTTTAATTGCTGAATTGATTTCCAGAATCTATACCATTGTTTACTAGAACGTTCTGTGATACTCATTTTTCCTTCTTTCTTGATAGACAGTGCTATTGGACCTGCACATTCTCTCTGTGTTCATGTAGAAGTGTTTTGTAACACATATGTAAAATTAGAATTTTTAGGGTTGGAAGATATTAAAAATATTTTAAATTTAGCATATAATACTATGTTGCCTTGAAAATGTACCATTTTACATATCAGCTAATAATATATGGAAAATTTCTTTCTCCCTTCCTTTATTTCCTTCCTTCCTTCCTTAAAAAAAATGGTCCAGTTCCTTCCTTCCTTAATTTTTTGTGGTACTGGAATCTAACTAAGGAACTTCATACTCGGCTGCATCCCTAGCCCATTCTTAAAAATTAATTAGTTTTTGCAGTGCTAAGGATTGAACCCAGGGCCTTCCCACTGAGCTATATCTCTAGCTCATTTTTTTCTCTTTTATTTTCTTTTTTCTTTTTTCTTTTTTTTCTTTTTCTTTTTTTTTTTTTTTTTTTTTTTTTTTTTTTTTTTTTTTTTTTTTTTTTTTTTTTTTTTTTTTTTTTTTTTTTTTTTTTTTTTTTTTTTTTTTTTTTTTTTTTTTTTTTTTTTTTTTTTTTTTTTTTTTTTTTTTTTTTTTTTTTTTTTTTTTTTTTTTTTTGAGACAGGGTCTTGCTCAGTATAGTCCAGGCTTGCGTTGGACTCATGGCAGTCCTTCTGCCTAGCCTCCCGAGTCCTGGGATTACAGGTGTGCACCACCACACTGGGGTTTATGTGATGCTGAGGAATTGAACTCTGGGCCTGTGCCATTCCTCCAGCCCCTCTAGCTCATTTTTTATTTTATTTGCTAAGTTGCTCAGGCTGGGCTCAAATTCAGGAACCTCTTGCCTCAGCCTCGCAGATTGCTGGGATTACAGGCCTGTGTCTCCTAAACTGGCCTTTTTTTAAATTTTGGAGACAGGGTCAATAAAAAGTCACTAAATTGCCCAGGCTAGGTTCACACTTGAGATTCTCTTCCCTCAATGTCCTAGAGTTCTGAGATTATAGGCCTCTGCTACTGGGCCAGCAAAAATCTTTTCCCCTTCCCCTTATTAATACTGGATATTTTGGGCTGGGGGTGTGGCTCAGGGATTAAAATGTTTGCCTACCATGAGCAAAGCCCTGGGTTCGATTTCTTAGCTACACATAAAAGTTAGCGCACATGTCTGTAATCCCACCCAGTACTTGGAAGGCTAAGGCACAAAGGTTGCTGTGTTTGAGGCTAGCCTGGACCACAGAGTGAGACCTTGTATCAGATAAGAAAAGAAGGAAGGAAGGAAAGAAGGAAGGAAGGAAGGAAAATCAATACTGGATTTTAACTTTTTTTTTTTTTTTTTTTTGTACTGGGAGTTGAACCTAGGACCTTTGCCCTGAGCTACATCCCCAGCCCTTAAAAAAAATTTTTTTTTTGAAACAGAGCTTTGTTCAGTTGCCTATGTTGAGCTTGAACTCTGATCCTCCTTCCTCAGTCTTTCCTAGTGCTGGCATTTTGGGTTGTGCCTGTGTGCCCAGCTATATTTTTGCATATTTGTTGGGCAAATCTTTACTGTTCTTTGATTTGCCTTCTCCTGCTTATAATGAGGCTGAGAATATTTTCATGCATGTATTGGCAGTTTATATTCTTGTAATTGTCTGTTGAGAAACAAATTACTTAATGGAGTGAGTACTGTGTGCCAGGTCCTGACAACATAGCAGTAAACAGAACAAATAAAAGTCTGTGCCCCCTAGTGAATTCTCTTTTTATGTTGATTTGTAGGCATTCTTTACATATTTTGAATATTAATTTCTTGTATATATTGTAAATATTTTTTCTACTCCTGTTGACTTGTGATTTTATAACTTTACAAGTTTTTATAGACAGATTTACCTGTTCTTTTCCTTGTTGACTTAAACATTTTGTGTCTTTATATGACCTCTTCTACTCCCAAGTTTATAAACAAATTCTGTACTGTTTTCTTCATCTGTTTTTAATGGTTGTATTTATTATATTTTGGTTTTTAAGCAATTTGAAAGTTATTTTTCTTTGTAAGACAGTGACAGTCTGTAATATAAGACAGCTCTGCTATCCCAAAATAAAGTGTAATATTTTACCTTTTCCGGTTTGTTCTGATTCTTTTCCTTTAAATTGTCCTTCTTCACTGTTTTTTTTCCCTTTTAGTGTCCATATATGAATGAATAACTTTTGATTGAAGACCGTGCTTACTTATTAACTCAAGAATGACAGAATAAACTGGACTTAGTGGCGCAGACCTATAATCCTAGCACTCAGGAGGCTGAGGCAGAAGAATTGCCATGAATTTGAGGCCAGCCTGGGCTACATACTGATCTCAAGACCTGTCTGAACTACAGAGTTAAACCCTGTCGTAAATCAGAAAAATAAAAAATGAAAAAGAAATTACAGAAGTAACATAATGATATTACTAATTTAATACTTGTAATGGGTTGTTCGGGGCTGGGGACATAGTTCAACAGTTAGAGTGCTTGCCCAGAAGAGGCTCTGGGTTCATTCCCCAGTGCCACATAAACTTGGCACGGTAGCGCACATCTGTAATCCTAGAAGTCAAGAGGCTGAGGCAGGAGGATTGCCATGAGTTTGAGGCCAGTCTGAACCATAGAGCATGACCCTGTCTCAAAAAAAAAATGTTCTTCATAAAACCATTTTCCTCAGGCGATTGAGGCCTCAAGGAAGATTGCTGTGAGTCCAAGGCCAACCTGGGTTCCATAGTGAATTCAGGACCAGCCTAGGCCTCAGAGTGAGACCCTCTCTCAAAAACAAAATAAAACAAAACCAAAAACTGAAGACAAAACATTTGCAATTTTAGCACATTTTTATTTTTTAATTTAATTTAATTTTTTTTTTTTTAGTTTTACTTTTGTTTTTGAGACAGGATCCATAGTCCAGGCCTCACCTGAATGTGTTTTGTAGCCTAGGTTGGTCTCAAATCGCAGTAGTCCTTCTGCCTCTGCCTCCCAAGTGTTGGGTTTACAGGTGCACTATCTCGCCCAATGTATTGTAGAACTGGGGAACCCAGCTTAGGGCAGGCATTCTAACTGGTGTGCTGTTCCTCTCGCCTGCAGATTTTTATTAATTGACATAGTTTATGTTTGACATAAGTTGGATTCTCACTGATGACTCAAATACAAATCCTGTGCATTACTGATCTACAAGGAACTTTTCTTTCTGCAGTTCTTCTAAACTGAAAAACTAATACTATGTGGTCCTTTTCCAAAATGACACTTCTTTGGTTTTCTTTCTTTTTAAGGTATTGCTGGGAGTTGAGTATCTGTGGTAAAGATTTAGGAAGAAAATTTTACCCTGGTTGAGTAGTAGTTTGTGCATCTACCTTTTAAAGTTGACATTTTCTGCTTTAGGTGAAAGAGGGATTTGTTTTCCTGGAAGGTAAATAAAGATGATTCTTCACCAAAGCTTTATTGGATAAAGCTCAGCTAAGCCTTGGGTTATTTTGTGCTTTTGAAGACAGAAATGCAC
Organism: Ctenodactylus gundi; assembly: GCA_004027205.1. Classification (NCBI taxonomy): domain Eukaryota; kingdom Metazoa; phylum Chordata; class Mammalia; order Rodentia; family Ctenodactylidae; genus Ctenodactylus; species Ctenodactylus gundi. Next base: position 460,289 of record PVKB01000679.1, read on the forward strand.
CAATTCATGTCCTTTTCTCTGTAAAGGAGAAAAGATGATTGGGCTCATGCTCTGTATTTTTTAGAGCCTTTGCTGGGCTCTTATGACAGAAACAGAAAAGTGACTTTGCTTCTTTTGGATACTTTCTAATAGCTTATTTATTTGTTATGTGCCAAACTGCTAAGTAGTAGGATTGTACAGTCAGCAAGGGATGGGGAATTTTTTTCCATTTTTATTTGTGCGCACACACACACACACACACACACACACACACACACACATATGCAATACATAATGGTTACATCGAGCTTGAGTATTTTGTGCACATATATATTGCATCAACATCACAGTTCCTTCCTTGCTCCTTTTTGGCCTTACCACACTCTCCCTATCCCCCCAAATCCCCACCCATTTGTTTCCTATTCTGGGTTTGTCATATTAGAGAGACCATGCTATATTTAATCTTGTGCATTTGACTCACTTCATTGAGCATGGTGGCCTCAAGTTGCCTCCATTTTGGGTGGGGAATTTAGATACAGAAATACGTAATCTAGAGGGTAGAAAACTGGCACAGTGGTTAAATAGCTTGCCTTGCAAGCTCAATGCCCTGAGTTCGATTCCCCAGCACCACATAAAGCTGGGTGTGGTGGTGCACGCCTGTGCCTGTAATTCCAGCACTCATAATCCCAGCACTCCGGTGGCTGAGGCAGGCAGTTGCCCTGAGTCCAAGGTCAGTCTAGACTACACCAGTGAGTTTAGGACAAGTCTGGGCTACAGAGCGAGACCCTGTCTCAAAAAAAAGAAAAAGAAAAAAAATGATCTAGTTTGATGTGAACCCTACTGAAAGCAGGAATTGTAGTTTGACAAGATCAGCATTAACATTGAGTTGTGTCATCTTAGAAAAACTAACTGGAAGTCTACCCAAGGGGTTTCACAGACTTTATTAGAGTCTTTCTAAAGTTTATTTGTTCTAGTTTCAAAAGTCCAGAAATTCACATTTTTAGTACAGTTACAAGTCTGTTGCCTATTAGAACTGATGCATGCAAGCCAAACTTAGGAAATTTATATTTAAAACATAATAATAACTGCTAGGCCTGTAATCCAAACATTTTAGAAGGCTGAGGCAGGGGGATCACAAGTTTAAGCCACCTTGGGTAACTTAGCAATTTAGTGAGACCTTGTCTCAACTAAAGAGTAAAAAGGGGCTGGGACCGTAGCTCAGACTGAAAGCCCTGTGTTTAATCCCTGGTACTGCAAACAAATAGATAGTAACTCCTAATTTATGCTCAGGTATCGAGAAGATTAGATATACATGTAAGTCTATCAGCAGGTACTCAGAAAAATCTACATGGAGGTCTAATTATAGCTGAGAAAGTTTATTAAATTTGAAATTATTTAGATTCTTGTGCAGACTGATACTTGCTACCCAGGTCAGGAGGGCTTTGCCACGTGGGAGCTGGTGGGAAATGAGCAGTTGCTCCAGCTCTGATTCCATAGCGGTGTGCACCTGGCAGAGCCAGTTGGCTCAGCAGGCAGTATCATTTCATGTCTCTTTAATGAAACTTGAAAGTTGAGAGGCAAGAAAATTATTGAGGATTTTATAGAAGGGAAGAAACTTACAATAAAAATGTAAAAATTGTGTTAAAACACAAGTTAAAACATCTGTGTAGACACAAATTCATATAGACGTAAGTACACAGAGACAGACACAGATTTAGAAAGATGTGTAGACTGTCTATACACGGAGACCTCCCTTACACACAGAGAACAGAGTTCCCTAAAATCTATCTACCCAGTACCTTCCCACACCCAGTACCCCATGCCTGCAGATAGAACCCTTGATGTTTTCACAGAGACCATTATATGCATCCACAGAGGTACCCCATATAGACCTAGGAGGCCATGCCCACACAAGCACTTTCTCTCTTTCTCTCTGTGTCTCTCTTTCTTCCACATATCCACATACCTACCAGGTGATGCTTAAAATAGATTTTCAGCCAGTCTGGTGATGCTGACTTGTAATCTCAGGCTGAAGCAGGAGGACCACAAGTTTGAGCTGGACAGGTCAGTGACTAGCAAGACCTTGTCTCAAAATCAAAAATAAGTAAGTGGCCTAGGGATATAGCTGAGTGTGAAGGCCCTGGTCTCTATCCCCTGTACAGCAAAACCAAACCTCCCAAACACCTTGAGATTTTCATGAACCTTGAGTAGTGTTATGAGAAGGGACAAGAATTCTGAGGTACTTTTGTTTTATTTTGGTATTGGGGGTTGAACACAGAGCTTGTGCACTGAACTACATCTCCAACCCTTTTTCACTTTATGACAAGGTCTTGCTAAGTAACTAAGTTGCCAAGCTGGGCAGGAATTTATAATATATAGTTCTACCTTAGCCTCTCAGAGTGCTAGGATTACAGTCATGTGCCACCATGCACAGCTTTCCTCTTGTGCTTTTTCTTCTTCTCCTTTTTTTTAAAGACATGGTCTCACTCTGCAAGGTAGGCTGGTACTGAATTCACTATGTAGCCCATGCTGGCCTCAAATAGCAATCCTCCTGTCTCAGCCTCCCACTGGGACTATAGGCATGTGCCACCATGCCCAGCTCACGTGGTGCTGGGGAGTCAAACCCAGGGCTTTGTGCTTGCTAGGCAAATGCTTTGACACACTGTCCCATTCCTCCAGCCCAGCCTCCCTTCTTTTTAAAACTTTTTGAGACAGAGTTGGAGACTTAAGCTGTGGTTACAGAGTGTGCTACCTGGCCTGGCTCTTCAGTAATTGGAACCGAGCTAGAAAATGAAGCAGAAACAGAAGGGCTACCACTGGTTTTGCAGAACAGTGAATGCTGCAGAGCCAATTTTGAATCCTGTGACAAGGACTGCTTGTTCCTGGGCATCATTTGCAGTTGGATGTACTCATCCTGCTGGGTAGGAAGTTACTCTCTCAGGAGCTTGCAGTCCAAATTGCTGGGTAAGCGGTGTTCCACTCAGGCTCCCTTGGGGCTGGTGAACACACTCCTGTGGTGCTCCCAAGTCACATAGATCTGCCCAGGATCTGATACCAATTGCACCTGGGTGAGGGAATACGCACAGAATCCTCTGTGAGTGTGTGTGTGAAGAATGTAGAAGGCAGAGAGTGGTAAAAGCAAAATGAGATGTGATATTGATTGATTGATTGATTGATTGATTTAGAGACAGGGTCTCGCTTTGTAGCCCTGGCTGGTCCTGAACTCACTATGTAGCTCAGGTCGGCCTTGGGCTCACAGCAATCCTCCTGCCTTAGCCTCCCAAATGCTGGGATTACAGGCATGTACCACCATGCCTGGCTTTATGTGTTACTGGGGAATCAAACTCAGGGCCTCGTGCTTGGTAGGCAAGCACTTTAAACACTGTCCCATTCTTCTAGCCCCTTTATTTATTTATTTATTGTTTTATTTTATTTTTGGAGAGAGGGTCTCACTTTGTAGTCCACGCTGGTCCTGAACTCATGGCAATCCTCCAGTCTCAGCCTCCCGAATGCTGGGACTATAGGTGTGTATCACCACACATGACAATTTTTGTGTTTATTTTAACCTCTTGGGTCACTCATGATAGAATTTTATAGAAAGTTATGATAAAATTTAAGGATGATTTGGAATCATGTAGTTGTAAATTAAGAGATTTTTAAACGACACTGATGTAGGCAACAGATGGCACATTGTTAATTGATTGATCAATCACTGGTGGCTGTATAGGAGAGTTTGTGTGTTTGTGTGTCTTTGGAAGTATTTTGTGTGAAGTATTTTGTTAGGAAGATTCTACTTGTACGCATGTTTGCATAAATACTTGAAGGTTTCTATCAAACTTAGGAAGTTGGACAACAGAGGTATTAGAATAGTTTTACAGGGGCTGGAAGAATGGCTCAGCAGTTAAAGTGCTAAGTACCCAAGTTTGATTCCCCAGCACCAGATGAGCTGGGCATGGTGGTGCATGCCTGTAATCCCAGCACTCGGGAGGCTGAGGCAGGAGGATTGCTGTGAGTCCAAGGCCAGCCTGGGCTCCCTGTTGAGTTCAGGACCAGCCTGGGCTACAGAGCAAGACCCTGTCTCAGAAAAAAAAAAAAATTCTACAAATAATGCATTCCAAAAAGAGATATTTTTCTCTTACTGCCCGTTATTCATATGTGTACTCATTTGACAAAAAGTGTGTTTGAAAATTTTTGTATTTTCATACTGGTGAGAATACTGAGATTTGTACCCACTGCCTCGTTTAACAAATGTTAACATATGGGGCTAGGGACATAGCTCAGCAGTTAGAGTGCTTGCCTGTTAAGTGTGAAGCCCAGTACCACATAAGCACTAGGGAGGCTGAGGCAGGAGGATTGCTCCATGTTTAAGGCCACCCTGGGCTACCTAATGAATTTAGGATCAGTGTGGAGAACAGAGCAAGACTTTGTCTCAAAAAATAATTAGCACAAAATACTCAAGATCAGTGTAACCATTATGTATTGCATATATAATATCAATTAAATGGGGGGAAATGTTAGCATTTTGTAAATTTTCATTTTATTTTATTTTTTAGTATATGTGCTGCCGAAGTGAGCACATATTTTATTTTATTTTTGAGACAGAGTCTTGTTCTGTAGATCAGACCATGTAAATTTAAAAAAAATTTTTTTTTAATTTTTATTTTTTGAGACAGGATCTTGCCGTGTAGCCCAGGCTGGCTTCAAACTCAGAGCAATCCTTCTGCCTCAGCCTCCCTTAGGCTGAGATCACAGCATCCTCGTCCTCAGGTGCTGGGGTTCCAGGCGGCACAATCTGGCATGCTTCCACTCATCTTTTTGTGGTTTTCCTAACCAAAGCAGTTAGGCAAGAGAAATAAAATAAAACGCATCAAAATTAGAAAAGAGGAAATCAAACTGTCCCTTTTTGTATATGACATGATCTTATGAAGAAAACTTAAAGTGTTGCCCCCCTGCTCCCCGGATTGAGCATGGGCTTTTGCCCTGAGCCACATCCCCAGCTCTTTTTTGAGACAGAGTCTTGCTAAGTTGCCCAGGCTGGGTTTGAATTTGCAATTCTTCTGCCTCAGCCTCCCAAAGTGCTAAAATTATAGGTCTGTCCCTCTGGGCACGCAGCTGAAAAACCTAGTCTTTCAGAAAACAAAAATGTTGGAATTGATAAATGAATTCAATAACTGCACAGTGCAGAGTGAACATAAAAAAGTAATATTTGTATATACCAATAGTGAACAGGCTTAAAAAGAAATTAAGAATCCTGTGTATGATAGCTTAAAAAAAAAGAAAAAAATGCTTAGAACTAAATTAAACAAGATGGAAGAACTCTACAATAAAAACTATAAAACAGGAAAAATAGAACTATAAAGCAGACTAGGGAGTGTGGCTTAGTGATTGAGTGTTTGCTTAGCATGTACAGATCCTAAAATTTGAGCCCTAGCAGGACAAAACAAAGCCAAAACCAAAATAAAACATAGCTGGTCATGGTGGCACGTACCTGTAATCCCAGCACTAGAGAGGCAGAGGCAGGAGGATCACAAGTTTAAGATCAGCCTGGGCTATAAAGAAAGTTCAAGGTCAGCCTGGATTATATAATGAGATAGTGAGACTCTCTCTCAAAAAGGAAAAAAAACAAAAAAACCAAAAACCCTCATAGTGGTACACATCTGTGATCCTAGCACTCTAGAAGGGTTAGGGAGGAGGATCGCAAGTTTGAGCCTGGCCTGGGCAACTTGGACCCTTTCTCAAAATAAAAACATAAAAAAGGCTGAGAGTATGTGTAGTTCAGGTGAAGATCCTGGGTTCAAACACCCATACTAAAGAAAAATGTAATAAATAAATAAAACCAATAGAAGATTATAAAGGACACACAAAACTGGGTATGGTGGCACAGACTTATAATTCTAGCACTCTGGGAGGCTGAGGCAGTAAGGTTGCAAGTTCAAGCCCAGACAGGGCAACTTAGTGACTTAGCAAGATATGATCTCAAAAATCAAAAGTGGAGTCCGGGGACATAGCTCAGTAGTTAAAACACTTGCCCTGAGTTCAACTCCCCAGCACCACATAAGCCGTGTGTGTTGGCACATGCCTATAATCACAACATCCTGGAGGCTGAGGCAATATGATTGCGGTGAATTTGAGGTCAGCCTGGGCTACATAATAAGTTCAGGGCTAGCCTGAACTGCAGAGCAAGATCTTGTCTCCAAAAAGGATAAGGATTTGGCTTAATGTGAAGGTTTTGGTTTGGATCTCTAGTACCACAGGGGAGAAAAAGGAAAGGAAATGAGAAGAGAAAAAAAGAGGACACAAAAAAATGAAAAAGCAGCTCATATTCATGGGACAGTATTAACTCTTCTATTATCATGGCCAGACAATGCAAAGTGACATACAAATTCATGTAATCCTTGTTAAAATACTAATTGTATTCACAAAAATAGAAAAAAAAAAGCCTCCTAAAATTCATAGGGATAAACTGCATAAGCTGGGTGTGGTGTCACACGCCTATAATCCCAGCACTGGGGAGGCTGAGTTCAAGACCACCCTAAGCTACATAGTGAGTTTAGAAACAGTCTGGGCTACATAGTAAAACCCGTCTCAAAAATAAAATAAGTTTCATATGGAATCCCAAAAGACCCCAAGAAGCCAAAACAATCCTGAGAAAAGAGAGCAAAGCTTGAAGCATCATAATATATGACTTAAATACATGTTACAAAGCTTATAACCCAGGCAGTATGATACTGGAATAAAAACAGATATGTAGACCCATGAAACAGCATAGAGAACACGGAAACAATCCCTTATATAGATCAGAGAAAGGACAGTGTCTTTGGTAAATGATAGTAGGAAAACTGGATATCTACATGCAGAAGAATAAAAGTGGACCCTATCTCTCACTATTTGTAAATCAGTTCACAGTGATCAAAAACTTTAATGTAAGATCTGAAACAGTGAAACTGTTAGAAGGACACATAAAAGAATTGCTTCAGGACCTTGGATTAGGCAAAAAAATTTTGTTTATGGCACCAAAAGTGCAGGCAACAAAAAGATTGAGAAATGTAATTACATCATACAAAAAGTTTCTGCACAGCAAAAGAAACAGTCAATAAAGTTAAGAGACAGTCTATTGAGTGGAAGAAAATATTTGGTAATGATTTATATGACAAAGGATGAATATCTAGAATATGTAAGAAACTCAACAGTGGAAAAAAAAAGAAGTGGGCCAGATAACAATGGGTGAATAGCTGGTGTGTAATCCCAACACTCTGGAAGACTGAGGCAGGAAGATCACAAATTAGAGCCCAATCTGAGCAATTTAGCAATTTGGTGAGACCCTGTGTCAAAAATCAAAAAGAGCTGGGGGTGTAGTTCAGTGTGAAGGTCTTAGGCTTGATCCCCAATGCCAAAAACAAAAACAAAACAAGGCAGATGATCTGATTAGACATTTCTCAAAAAGATCAGGCACACTGGCTGGGCCTGGTGGCTCAGGCCTGTAATCCTGGACCTCTGAAAGGTTGAGGCAGGAGGATTTCAAGTTCAGTCTGAGCCTGGCTAATTTAGTGACTGTGAGAGACTGTCTCAAAATCAGAAGTAAAACGTGGGCTGGGGACTAATATCACACACACACACACACACACACACACACACACACACACACACACACACACACACACACACATATACACACAGATGGAAAAAAAAAAAGCCAAGAAATATATGAAAAGAACGCTTGGTAAGTCAGGGAAATGCAAATCATGAGATCTGTTTCACCCCAGAAATGGCTGTTAACAAATAAAATAAAAAATAGCAAAGGCTCTAGCACGCTGGAGATAGGGAGCTCTTACACACTAGCAGTGAGAATGTAAGTTAGTATAGCTGTCATGGGAAACAGTATGGCTTTACTTTTATTGATCTGGTAATCTCACTACTGGTTATATATCTAAAGAAAATGAAATCAGTATGTCAAAGAGACAGTTTCATGTTTTGCAGCCCTATTCACCATGGCCAAGACATGGAGTCATTCAAGATGTGCACTGGTAGGGGTGGGTGGATAAAGACACTGTGCCACATATACCTGTCTTCGTGACTTTTTTGTTGCTGTGGCTCAATACCCGACATCCACAAATTTAGGAGAGAGAAGGTTTATTGTAGCTCACAGTTTCAGAAGGTCACAGTACATTGGGGCGGCCGGGAACAGTGGAAGCACATGGCAGAGGCAGAGGTGGAGGGAGCTGCTCAGGACATCACAAAAGGGAAGCCAGCTCCCATCATGTCCAAACTCCTCCCCAGAGGAAGGTAGCAGCATATGTATTGTTCCAGGTCCCATCTCAGTGATCAGCCCCTCCTGGATCCAGGTGTGGAAGGTGTGGCAAGCCCCACTACATGCCTGTGATCTACCCCTCCAGATCAGGTCCTAGTCTCCCAGCAGCACATGGTTCCATCGACAGTCTATAACATTCAAATACAGGAGACTTTTGGGGGACGTTCCAGATCCAAACCACGGTAATGCCCAGAAGAATATTCACCACAAAAGAAGAATAAAATCCCATCATTTGTAGCAACATGGATGAACTTCCTCATTATGTTAAAGGGAAAAAGCCAGTTACAGGAAGACAAATATTGCATGTTCTCTCTTATATGTGGAAACTAAAAAAGTTCATCTGTCTTTTATTTATTATTTATTTATTTATTTATTTTTTGTGGTGCTGGGGATTGAACCCAGGACTTTCTGCTTATGGGGCAGGTATACTACCACTGAGTTATTTTCCCAACTCCCACTTCCTAACTCTTGTTTTTTTTTGTTTGTTTGTTTTTGTTTTTTTGTTTTCTTTTTCTTGTTTTGGTACCAGGGATTGAACCCAGGGCTTTACTACATGCTGAGTACTTCCATGAGTACTTCCATCCTTTTTTTTTTTTTTTCCCCATTCCCCAGTGCTGGGAATTGAACTAGGGACTTCTCACTGATCTACATCCACACGCTTTTTTGAGACAGGGTCTCAGTTGCTAAACTGGCCAGGCAAGGCTCAAACTGTGATCTCCTGCCCCAGCCTCCCAGAGTACTGGGATGATAGGCTTGTACCAGCATGCCTAGATGTGTTTTCTGGTACTCAGAATTGAGCCCAGTTCCTTTACATTGAGCTACATCCCAGCCCATTTTGTGTTTGATTTTGAGAGTCTTGTTGGGCTGGAGAATGGCACAGTTGGGTAACAAAAACTCTGTGCCCATTAAACATTATTGCAGGGGCTGGAGCAACAGCACAGCAGTTAGAATGCTTGCCTAGCAAGCACAAGGCCCTGGGTTTGATTCCCCAGCACCACATAAACTGGGCATGGTGGTATACACCTGTAATCCCAGCACTTGGGAGGCTGAGGCAGGAGAATTGCCATGAGTTCAAGGCCAGTCTGGGCTACATAGTGAGTTCAGGACCAGCCTGGACTATAGAGCTAGACTTTGTCTCAAAAAGAAAAAAGAAAAAAGAAAAAGAAAAGAAAAAAGAAAGTAAAAGAAAAAGAAGAAACTAGAGAAAAATAATACAAGTCATTAGATAGCTTATTTACCTAATGGTACTAGGGATTCCTCAGGACTTTTACTCTGAGTTACATTCCCAATTCATTGTTATTTTTGATTTTGAGACAGGGTCTTATTAAATCACTGAATTGCCCAGTCTGTGTTCCAACCTGGGATCCTCCCGCCCCAGCCTCCCAGACTGTTGGGATTCTAGACCGTGGCATCAAAAAGAAAAAGAAATGATGGTATTCCAAAGCCACACAAAAAGTAGAAAAAGATGAACTGTAGAATTATTAGAGAAGAATAAGAATGGCTGTGATATATATTCACAAGTGTTCTTTTTAACAGGAATTTTTTTTTTTCTTTTGGACACGAGGTCTTGCTCTGTAGTCCAGGTTGGTCTTGAACTCACTCTTTTGCCCAGGCTGGCTCCAAACTCAGGCAATCCTCCTGCCTCAGCCTCTCAAGTGTTGGGATTTACAGGTGTGTTGAAGCTACATCTCTAGCCCATTTTTATTTTTGATCTTGAGACAGGCTGTTACTAATTTCCCCATGCTGGGTTTTAACTTTTAGTCTCCCTGCCTGAACTTCTCAAGAGTGTTGATTATAGGCCTGCATCCCTGGGTCCAGCCAAGAAACACTGTTTAAGGCAGATAAAAATACTGACTCCCACTAGGCATCATAAACCCAGCTGCCTGGGAGCACGAGGAAGGTGGGATCATAGGTTTGAGGTCATCCTGGGTAACTCTGTGAGGCCTTGTCTCAAAGTAAAAAATATAAAAGGGGCTGGGTGCAGTTAGTGATACCGCACGTAACTTCATTGCAACCTCCAGCACCACAAAGACAAAATCAAGTAAATGAAAAAGTAGTAAGATTAACAGTGGAATCTTGAGTCACACAGAGTATAGGAAGTAAAACAGTTCCTATCTTTCAGCAAGCAGTTTTGTTGCTAGAGCAAAATACTTTTGTAGGTCATGAACTTCTGAGCAGTCTGTTTAGAGTTAGAGTCAGTTGAGGTTTTTAGTTCGCTTGCACCTTCTTCACTCCAGATGAACAGCTGGGGAGAGTAGCTGTGATGGAATGACTGTAACCGTGGCAACCATTGTA